>JAQQBS010000001.1:4947415-4988020 GCA_030347275.1 Microctonus aethiopoides
GGAGCTCTTAAAATATCAAAAACTAACATTTTTTCACCCGAGACTCAAAAAAAAAAAATAGTCGGTTTTTTTGCGCCATCCTAATATATATATTATATAATATATATACATAATATATAAAAGTGAAGATTGTAAATAAAAAAACAGTAGTTTATTCAACGATTGTCATTTGTGCAATTTATTATTTTCGTTCGTTATTCCAACAAATATCTATATTATTTCATCTTATTTTATCCAATAGCAATATTTCCTCCAGAATAAAATAATTTTATTTATAACTAATAAAAAAAGAAGATTTATTTATCGCCATTTCATAATGTGGGAAATTCAATTTTCTAATCGATCGAGCAGTATATATCTCTTCTGCTCTGCTTCACTCTTTACATCGTTATCAGTTCCATGAAAATTTATTCAAATATCCAATTAATAATGATTTAATAATATTTATTGGTTTGTTAATAATTGATTAAACGTTTATTGCCGTTAAGTAATAGAAAAGAAATATGACGGAACATGTAAATGTATATGCGGTTGCAGCTTGTTTCCGGTGTCTCAATGTATGTATTATAGCCAGCTGACTCGGGAATATTCGTGTTGAATCGCATTCGGGTTGCCCAGCGAGTGTGCGACAAGAGGGCAAAGCGCGAGAAGGGGGTGAAAAACGTCGAGGGGACGATGAATAGAAGAGAGATGGAAAGCAGTACTGTATGTAACAGCAGCGCGCGATTGCGTGCAGCGGCGGCCACCGGAGTCCCAGCTGACTGGCCGGTCCTCGGTTTATTTCGTAATCGTTCGGGTATAATCGTACTTTTGTTCGTGCACGACTCACGAGGGTACCGGCGAGCGGAGTCTCACTGTCAGTTGGCGCTGTAACATCGGAGAGATACAACGACGGTGTTGTTTTTGCGATACGACCATCTTGCACACCGTGTGTTGCGACGAGAGACAAGAGATTGAGAGAACAGTGAACCGAATGTAGAGTAACATTCGGAAGAATAAATGACAGAATATTCATATTTGAAATAAAAAGTAAGAAAACGAAAAGTGAAAATCGATAGTATGACGAGGGTGATTTAAAGAAAGAAAAACGGATAGAGAAATAAAAGTGAAAGAAAAATTGAATTCATTAAATATTCAATATTATATTACGTGGTCTTGAGATAAAGAGATAATTGAATTTATTTCGGAAAGTTTGGATACTGCAGTGGTGGAGAAAAAATTGAAAATTTACTTTTCATTATTTTTTTTGTTCTTGTCGATAAATGTATTTATGTGTTATTAATTGAGAGAGCAACGTCAAGAACAATTAATATCAATCCTGTCATCGTAATTATCATCATCGTTATCAAACGTATTAGCAATTATTATTTCGGAGCCAATTTGAAATTGTTCATCTCAGTTACAAAAGGAAGACAAAAAAATCCCCTTGAGTTTATTCCCCACGAGAAAACGCACAGCAACAACGCGCGCACGACGTAATCTCTCAAAAAATATATAAAAAAAGAAGATCAAGAACGGCCAAGCAAAATTATATACTAACATCAAAGACTCGATGAGATTATTGTTTCTCATTGACAAGAATACATATAATTTGTGATAATAATAACGACTCGTGATAGAAGAACGCAATTACCAACGTGATTCAGTGAATATTTGCGGGTGAAATTAAATTTGAAAAAAAAAAAAATATATGTATATGTAGGAAGGAAAAAAAACGATTTGGGTGAAAGCAGCGTGCATAGGAATATCGTGTCGATTTTGCGACAGAGGTTAACAAAGTTTTTTTTTTTTTTTGTTAGTGGTAAACTGTGATACAGTCGCGACAGGCCATAACGCTTCACAAATCCATATAATGCTTTGACGTTTTTATTTTCTAACTCATTTGCATTAATTCAACGGCTTATGTGTTAAATTCGTAAATTTTTTTCTTATATTTTTTACGTACGTGAGTTTAAGTAGAAAGAATAAATAATAAAAAAAAAATAAATAAATAAAATAAATAGGTAAATAAATGAAATAAATGAATTAAATAAAATATCAAACCATAGAGACAAACAGTGAACGAACAATATTTTGTTTGAAATAAAATCAAAGTCATCGAAACAATCAAGATTAAAGCTGGAGGAACAATTGATTGAGTATTCTCCGCAATTTGTGGAGAAACAATTGGTGAAGAAAATTGGCTTGGAACGGTGAGTTAAACTTTAATATAATAATATCCTTCTTCATTAATCCACAATAAATTCATATTTTTATGTATATGTAATAATGCAAATATCATTTTTTAATACGTTGAAATTTAATTTTAAATTAAATTCGTGTAATTCAATTTTTATATTCAAAATTTCATACACCGGTAAATGTGCAAATTTGCGTGTGTGCTTGAATGCATTAAATTTTCACTACACACAAGAGAGACCGGAAGGTTAGTGAGAAATATGCGTCATTGATGGAGTAACATATATGTCGATAGAAAGGCTGATTAATAATCGTGTCCAATAACATTAATCTACATATACAATTGTGCACTATATTGAACTCTCACTCCCTCTGTCTCCTTCTCTTTCTCTATCATTCATTCGTTCTATTTTTATTTATTTCTTTCTTTATATACGCCGCAAACATTATTTGTCCTTTGTAAATCACAAATCATTAATAGTCGGTTACAAAATTATGAAAATCATTTGAAATTAATTCTATCAAATAATTTATAAACAATAAATACACACATATAATAAACATAATTTAACGGCCAATAAATTTATTGATTTTATATATCCAACATAAATTTTATATACAAGTATATTTCAAGAACAATAAAATCTTGCGTGATCCACGTGCATTTCACTCATCTAGATTCTACTTATTATCATATACTTCTTGATATTTCTTGATATTTGTATCTTCCTATCTATCTCTTCGCTTAAATTCAATTCTATATATTTATTTATACATCTATATATATATATATAATATATATTATACTTCTCGAACAGCCAATTGTGAAGTAAAATTTATTCAAACACCACTTACGGATTTCTTCGGCATGCATTCAATGTCAAATGAAATATCCACAAATCGTATTTGGTTATATTTATACACATACACATATAAATATGTCTGTATGCGTACGTATTTTTTTTTTTCAACTTGTTTTTGTTTCATGATCAACTCGAGGTTTGACTGTAAAAAAAATATTAACGACAACGCGATGTTATGGTGAATTGTGTGTGGCAAAGTTTACACGACGTTCGTATACGTTTGCTAGTTGCCTTTTTGTCCTTGTATTATTTTCTTTCCAACACATTTTGCGTGAGTCTCTCATTCTCTTCACATAAATATATAGATATACATATATCTAGATATTTATATATACATATAGTTGAGAGAGAAAGAGAAAAATAAATAATATATGTTAGGTAGGCAGTTTTCTTGTTGAATTACTCGATACATATAGTAGTTGGCCGTACATCAGTAGTTGCACTGGTGCGAGATGGTCGATATCTTGTATGGGAAAGATAGTAAGAGCGAAAGAGATGGTTAGAGAGTGCAAGAGGGAATGAGAGAGGTACACACACACAACATACAACGTGCACGCGCCATGGTGATAACTCACCACGCATTGTTAACAGCCACGGTGATGGTCGGTGCATTGTTGGGATTCTCCCGTTCCGGAACGTTTAGTAGGACGGCCAGGAAATCCTCGAGAAACGTTGGGAATCCACGACGATTATTCACTCCGCGCGAATTCGCCACTTATATGTGAATACATATATTTTTGTTTAATATGTCCGCGTTGAGAATGAAATTGCATTTGAATTGAATTTATTTGTAGAATTATTATACGGGGCTGCCAATGAAATATTTTGAAATTTGTTTTGGTATTCGATGAGTTTGTTTCTCAAACAAGCATTCAGTTATGTTATATAATAACCGGGAAAATTGGATAAAAATGAAAGAATATTAATGAAATAATAATGATGATGAGGATGGTATGTGTGAGAAAAGAAAAAAATTATGGAATGATGTGTATGCGAATTCTGGGATATTTTCATTTATTCCCTCTTGTGAATTCCAATGTTGTGTATGACGAAATACCGACACGAATATTTGAATTATTATTTTGTAACTCAAAGAAAATTTAATTGATGTATAAAATATTTAATTAAATTCTGTACGTTATTAAAATTTTATTATCGTCAAATTGATTCAATTATTAATTTATTACTGTTCGTGAACAAAAATTTTTTTTTGTCTTTTATACGAATAATTCAAATGGTTTTATATTTTTTTTTAATCATATTCGTGTTCGGTAATAATGGAAAAAATTCTCATTTCAAATATATATATATATATACATACGTACAGCAGTCGGTTGGAATCTCTTCATTCAACTAAAGTAGCGCAAAGTTATGTGTTTTTTTTTATTTCGTTTCATTTTTGTCTTTTCTGGAATATCACAGACTTGGCGATAAAGGAAAAAAAAAAAAAAAAAAAAACTACTGTCACCGTGCATGTGTTCATCTGCTCACTTATAAATACACATATACATATATCTGTGACTGTATACAGAGTAGAGAGACATGCAAAAAGAGTATAAGAAGCGGAAGTGCAACCACAACTGGAAAAGCGACAAAACTCGTTTGCCTACTTTGCATTTTATTGCAGTCGTATATTCCAACTTCCTGTCTTCTCTTCATCTCGATTCTCTTCATTCTTTACTCTCTCACTCTCTCGCTCTCACCAACCATCTTATTTTCTCTCTCGTCTTGACATTCGTGCTCAAGGTAATTGAATAAAATTCACGGATCACGAAGAACCCAAGAGAGAAAGAATGAAAAATAAAGTCAAAATTACATCAGTGCTCTCTTGATGCTTTGGCGCACCTTCATTTCATGTATACATATCATCATATGTATATCTATATATAATTCTATCTATATATTGACGGAAGAACTAATAAGAGAGTATTCAATATCATTATCACTCCCATTCATACCGCATCAACCATGAGATATGTAAACCAATGGCAAATCGAGAATGAAATATAAAACAAAATAAATAGTAATTCGTCCTTTTTTCTAAAAAAAATTTTTTTTTTTTTTTCACTTATTCTCTCTCATCGTTTCCACGCAGAAATCATCTCTATATATACATATAATGGACGGGTCGAGACGGATCTCAATTTCCCTCTGTTTGTTATCGTTAGCTGGCAGCCGCCGAGAGCCCTGTACTCACTCGCTTGCGGCGCTTTGTTTATTGCATCAACTGGCATATCATGTGAGCAATTTGGATGTGTATGTGTGTAGGGATGTTACAATGATGCTGTGCGGCAATATATTCTATATAAAATTTTTGCGAAATCTATTTATTTTCCATCATATATTCTTTGCACTGTGCAAACACGTATCTGTACGTGTGTAAATTTATCTAGTCTAAAAATCAGAATCTATTTATATAATTCATATTAAATTATAATGAATTATTTATTTATTTATTTTTTTCAAAAATTTGAGAGTAAAATTCTGAACGGTTTATATATATAGAAATAATAAACAAAAGATTCATTGTTATCTGAAGAATATTGTATCATTAGTCTTTATTATTGATTTATTTATTTATTTATTTATTTATTTATTTATTTATTTTTTGCTACGTGTCTTATCACTATAATTTTATCGTTTAATATTTCGCGGATATATGTATACATACTCCCATACCCACACTCACATATAAAAGCACTATATATAACTGTGTTGATAGTGAAATTCTCTCGCAATTATTTTTATAATATTTCATTACTTTTTTTCTCTTAATTATAAACTGAAAATACATTTATTGATATAAGCATCCGTTATTCGTTTCGTATAAAAGGATGCAGGAATTTAATTTTATCACTATTATATGTATAAATGCAATTTGGTAAATAATCGAAATGACGACGAGAGACAATGAAGGGGAAAAATGACAAAAAAAGTGTGTGAAATATTTATAATTTGATTAAAGAGAATGGAAGAAGAAATTTAGAAGAAATCGTAGTGGTATAGTGCCAATATACACATGTATAGTAGTACACAGCACAGTCGTGTGAGAGAGATGTAGAATTAAGTGACATTCTCTCTTCTTTTAATATTTTGTTTTGCAGTCCAATATCTCGTTTGAGATTCAATGATCGATATATACATATATATGTATATACTACATTTCACTGTTGGAGAGTTGCAAACTCGATAACATTTCTATTTGGGTTCCTTCCATTCTCTTGTTATGTATCTGTGTACATTTATATATAGATATAAATATGTATGTATGTATATATATAAATTTGCTGAATCAATTTTATTATTGTTGTTATTTCTCATGAGCGAATATTAATTCAAGAAATAAACTGTTTTCGATAATGCTTGTATATATATTAAAACAAAAAGAATATAACAAAATTATTACAGAATAATAATTGCGAGATCAGTTAAAAGTAAAATAAAATGAATAAAACAAATTAAAAACTTTCCGCTCATGGTGCATTTTTATTCGTCGAGTATTATTATATTACAGTGACCTGCCTACTATATACTCTCTCTTACTACTCTTTTGCTTCGAGTTTCGGTCCTCTTATGCGATTAGCCAGCATTAAAATTATCTTTTTTTTTTTTTTTTTTCATTTTTTTTTCTGCCTCTTTTGCTTACATCCCGTTAGGTTAATTCAAACTTTCTCGGGCGTAGTTTAACCTACGCTAATGATTCGCGAATAATATAAAAACCACTCACATACTGCACATTTAAATTTAATGAAAATATTTTCAATGCTTTAATTTATTTTAATGTTAGATGAAATTGTGAATATAATAAATCGGTGAATTAAATATTGAAGAAGAATTATTGACGTAAATTAAGTGAAGGATATAATAGTAAAAGTAATAATAAATAAGTAATAAAATTGGTGGAGGGAGGATGATAAAGGGAGAAAACGGTAAATTATTATGATGAAGTGTGTGTATATATTTCTGTATCTATATATAATTCTCTACTTGACCAACAACAAAGCGGTTTAGTTGTTTGGAGTTCAGCTCCCTCTATATATTCTCTGTCTTGTGTGCGAGCGTGATCTCACAAAGGAATAAGGGCTTGGAATATAACGGCGAGCCAGCTGTTTGCGACGACTCGTGTCACTGGTGCACGGTTATGTCGAGAAAGGCCAGTAGTGGTTCTCAACCTATCGAATTTATTCCTTTTGTTTAAACAAGAATACACATCAATATAAATTGATTTGATATTTATTAAAAATTCCTGCTTCATCAAATAAAAAAATAAAAGAAGAGTTAATTAATATTAATAGATGATAAATATGAAATTGTTGATATTTTTTTTTCTGAACATTAACATTATAAATTGTATGATAATAAATACTGTCATGTGTTTTTAGTTGTTTTTTTGTTAAAATTTACAATCTTGATGATTTTCCAAATAAATATTTATTATATACAAAACTCATTGACATGAATATTAATTTTACTAAAATATAACTGCGATTTCTCTCTTGAAATCACTTTCTCGCGGGTGTGGTTTTAAAACTTTGTCATATTTATATTTATCACTTTAATCATATCCTTTCCATCATAATAAAAACATATAAATTAACAGAAAAATATAAACGATTGTTAAATTTGTATATAACAAGCACATAATATTTTATTTATTATCAATAAAAGAAATATAATTGCGAAACTATACTCAATTATTAACATCATTTAATTATCTGAAATAGTTCAGCACAAACAAAACATATATTTATGTACAACAATAATATTAGAATTGTATATAATAAATAAGAGACACAATAAAGCTGTAATTGAATTTTTTTATCCCTCAATATGTTTTTATTTATATAAATATGCAATATAATTTTGTGGGGCAGTTAATTCCCATTGCGTTTGTACCATTTGTACTACTTCAAATTTTAAATATATGTATGCATATACGCATATAGCGGTGTTATATTTTGCTCTATTCAAGTTTCATAGATGCTTAACACTCATAGGGACGTCATTGACTAGCGCGATTTGCATCACAACGTTTGGATTCGTGGTAATAGCACGACCGACGCAACCCACTGCTGTCAGTCATGTCAATTATATTCATCCTTCCCCTTTTCTCTGGCTCTCTACTTCTCTTCTATTCTCTCCCTCTACTTCTCACCCCATTTTCAATTGCCACTTGCGCTTGCCTGGCATTAATTTTTTTTTTCTTTTTTGCCCATGAACATATTTAATTTGCTTGCGAAAGAAATAACAACCTGCAATATTAAATATGAAGACATTTATCAAACGAGCTAATGAATAATAACTAAATTTAGTAATTGTTAATTTTTCAAAGACTATATATGCATGTATATTCGTTTATGCATACATAGGAAAAAATGTTTGTGAATGTAATTTTTATTCATTCGGGTACTGGTTGTGCCGCGTTTGAGGCTGTTATGCTTATTTTGTTTTAACGACGAGAATGAGGACGAGAGGCGTGCACAGCCAGACCGCAGATGGAATGAGATTCATTTAACGATTTTTCTTTTCTTTTTTCTTTTTTTATTTTTTCTTTCCTCATTTTTATTTTTAAACTTCCGAGCTTGAAACAGACCTCTGCACAGCGGGTTGTGTGTTCCTCTTCAAAACACGCAAAGATATATCCCCTAACGATGCAATGTGTGTAAACGTTGTGTAAAATTATATAAATGAACATTGTGGTGTATTTTTGTTATTTAAATATGAAATATGAGATTATGATTTTATAATACGTGGATTAGTTGAGATATTAATGAGAATGAAATAAAAGAAATGACACTGTAAGAGTGAGTTAGATTGTGGTTAAAAGAAGGAGTTGCACCAGGTGTCGAGTGTTATTTGGTATTGGAATATCTAGGAAATAAAAGGATCATGATCCAGTGCAGCATTCCCCAAAGAATATTACATTGCGTTTTAAGAGTATATACATACAGGTGTAGATGTTGATTTCAAGATCGTCCCATGAGTACCATATAAGCCCTGTGTCCGACGAAAACAGGTCGTTACTATGTAAATATTATTCCTCGTATTTTCCTTTGTGAATATAAAATATTATCAATAAAAATATATTTTTATATAAAGGAACATTAACAAGTCTTTGGAGGATATTGATTATCGACAATATATTTCCACAAACAAAATAAATGTGTGTATAATAGTTAAATTTTTATTCCTATTGTTTAATTTGAAAGCTTAAAAAAAAAGTAGTCCATTAATTTTTTTATTTTTTAAAATTACTTTAAATGAATTTATAGAGACGAATTGAAGCTTGGTAATTTTTCACGGGTGAGTGCAGAGGAAAGGCGATTTAGCTCGTATAAAAAACGAGGAAGCGAGCAAAAGTGGGAGCGAGAGGGAGGAAAAAAAAAGAGAAAAAAAGAGAGAGAGAGTGACAGAATGGTATAGAGAGAAGAATATGCGGTTTGCCTTCGATCGAGACAAATCGCCCGCAGTAACTTGACCGCGGGGTTGGTTAGTACAAGGGGGATCGGGACGTTCTATGCTGCGTGTAATAGTATAACGCTCGGAATACACAATGGCAGTGGTGTAAGAAGAGAGACAGAGTGGGCTGAGGAAATAAAAAAAAAAATGAAAAAGTGAAGAGAATATATACGAAGAAAGGAGGGAAAAAGAAGGAAGGTGGAGCACGATCGCGCGCATGGAACGAAGAGGAAAGAAAGGTAAAAAAGAGAAAAGAATAAAATAAGAGACGTTGGTGGAATCCTTTGGGAGATTTATGATCGACGCCCCTCTCCGCGATTTTCTCCGCCTTCTTCCACCTCCTCTCACTGCTCTTGACTGGTCTTAAAATCTCCTTCAAATAACCTTTATAGATTCCTATCGACAAAAACCGATCGATACATATTACCCACCATCGATTTGCTACTAAAAAAAATATATGTATCCCGAAATTTTTGTGCTTCTCTAAGTCTTCTAGTAGTTGATTAAACATCCTATGGCACTCGTTGGTCTATCAATTCTACTTTAAATCTAAGGAACCTCTGGAAATCAAGGATTGAACAAAGTTTGATGCTTTTTTACACTCAACACAACATTGTAATATTTTATTTCATAATAAACTTAGACGTAAATTTCTCCTTTGGACTTTAGAATAAAAGATTTCACTACTTCGAAGTGTTGTATTTTCTATTAAAATATTTCTAAACCTTCCTCTTGGAAAACTTCACTAAATGCCAATAATGAGATTTAAAGTAGCATAAAAATTTCAACTCGAGTACGCTATTACACACTTCTTCAAATTGGTTTAATTTCAATGGAATTATATTAAAATATGAAGACGTAGTACGTGATATAAATTTTATAATTATTACCATATATATCTCAATGATTTTTTGCTACATTGGTAACAAAACGATAAAATGTTAAATTATTTAAACCAAGTAGTTGAATTTGCATAATTTATAATACCTATAGAACTCTTCTCATTATTATTTAGCAAATAATTTCCATTCAAAACTTTTACCAATATATTATACGTATATATAATATCATCGTCATCGTACAATGATATTATTCTAATTTACTTTGACTCATTAGAAGCACTTATGAAAGTCTCTCACTGATTTGAATTAAATCAGTAATTTGCTTGTGCCGTTGTCGCATTTTCATTGTCAGCTACGAAATCTGTGGAGAAACTAACCAAAGAACGTATACATTATATATACCTATTTCTATAGCAATCGATTGAAATAAACTTATTACGGAAACACTGAGTTGCTGCCGTTAGCGTAGTTTGATGCTCTTTAATGAACTTTAGAAAGCAGCGTTTGCACGCTTTTGCTTTAAAGCTCTTTTGCTTTTACCCTTTGACGATTATTTCATCCAATACACTTTTGATGATCTTAACAAACATCCGCCGTTCAAACTTTTGATGACCATGTATATATATACATGGATCAATTACTTTAAATTATACATACTCGTGTATATACACCCAACAATTTAATTGTCATTCAATAATAAAAATCACTGAAAATTTTATAATATTAATAATAGAAAATGATAAAATTAGTGTTGATGGAGTGTGTACATTTGATAACCACTTGATGTTATATTTCTTCTCGTCGATTTTGCATGATGTTATACTCACTGTTGATGTACGTATGGATAGTACGTATGGATAGCAAGCTGTACGCGCGGTCTCTTTACGTCAAAACGGTTAAGACGACATGGACAGTTAGTTAAGAGCGCGCACACGCGGCCACCACAATATTTGGCAGACGAAAATTGTGGAGGCCAAATGTTCGCTATTTCCGTGCTACGATGGGTGCGCGTGCCAGGAAAAGCGCAATGCACTCACGATAAATTAAATTCTTGCAATAGCGCGAATGTTGGGATGCTCGTGGCAAACAGGGTGATGATGGTAAAAGGTGGAGGAGGTGAAGAAGGAAAGTAATGTACTGGACATACGCGATGGACTCACTCTCTTTTACATATGACTTCATCTGCATTTGCAGCAAAAATATTGCACATGTGCTTCCGCGTTTATAATATATTTTATATATGAATATAAGTTTGTGTATACATGTGTGCGTGGGTTTTCTCTTTGTGTATTTATTTCATCGTGAAGTGACGTGGTAGCAAAAATTTTTAACTTGAATAAATTTAACTTTATTGACCAGCGCTGCAGAATAATTCATTATGTAAACATCAAAGCATACAAGTTGTTGAATTGTGTAACAGGAAATTTTGCACAATGTGTTTGGATTTAATTATTTATTCTTAAATGTGAAAATTTACAAATGCTGAATAAATATTTTAACAACGTATTTAAATATAATTTTTTTTTTTTTTTGCTTCTTTTTTATATTTAAGTAATTAAATAAAAATTATAATCTGATTTATTAAATATGTATATTTATCAGAATTACAATGAACAATTATTTATTCAAGTATTTTATTTTCATTAGAAAATAGCAATAAAATTAAGTTTAATAATGTGTACAGCATCAGGTACTTTTTATATTTGATTCAATAAAATTTGTGGGTTCTCAAAGAAGGCAAAAGAGAGAACAAGTAGTCGGTATATTAGACATGGAACTCACGTTTTACCCTCATAGTCGATGCAATTGAATAAAAGCCACGTCAACGGAAGTTGCAAGTGAAATGTATATATACATTCAATATATAGGTGTATCCATCTCGGTCACTTTTGCGGCCTTTTTTTTTTCTTCTTTATTCTTCTTTATTTTTTACTCTTTCTTCCTCGTACTCAATTCGAAAAAGGGGACTTTGTTTCCTGGGATATATAATGGAATCTATTTTCCTTTCATTCTACAAGTCCTTTCACAATATATATATTCACCTGCATCTCTTGTTTCATGTCCTTTATTCACTCAATATATACGTACAACTATTTTACTCACACATATAAACTCTTACGTATATTCCTCGCCCATTTTATTTTCGTGTCGTCGTCGCATCGATATATCTGTGTAAAGACAACGTGTATATAAGTGAGAAATCACTATTCTGTCTGTCTGTATATGTGTGCGTGTATATTACATCACTGTAATATCAGAATAAATAAAACATTTTGTATTCGCTTTGTCGCATTGCTTTAAACATTTTTATATATTTTTTTTTTTTTTTTTTTAAGGATTCTCTTTTCTTCTTTGTTATTCTTTGAACATGCAATATTCTTTTCTCTTCGTTTCAATATCCAGTACCTCTCTTTGGCCCTGTCTTTTGCTATTTTATCTGTGATCATTTTAATATTATTTTTTCGTTTTTACGCCTCTCTGTCTTCTTTATTTCTCAAATGTTCTGGAATAGAAATGAAAAATAAAAATGTAAAGATGAAAATAATAAAAGAAGAATGTATTTCTAGAAGCATACCAGGTAAATATACTGAAACGATCGCAACGGTCGACACAACTTTTTCTCCGCATATTCGATTTCCGCCATTTCCTATACTCTCTAGCACAAAATTATCGTTCCAATCGCCCTGGTATATTGCACGGTGATAGTAGTCGTCTTTCGGTTGGATAGCCGCTGATAAAAATGGAAATTGAAAATCGTTGCACGTTTTTCTTGTTCTTCTTTGCTTGCGAGCTATCAAACCACATAATTTTATCCCGCGAAACGAAAAGAAAATTGGAAAATTGCAAATTTCATCTATAGTCTCATGTATTGTCTTTTAAATATATATTTTTACTTCAA
Organism: Microctonus aethiopoides; assembly: GCA_030347275.1. Classification (NCBI taxonomy): domain Eukaryota; kingdom Metazoa; phylum Arthropoda; class Insecta; order Hymenoptera; family Braconidae; genus Microctonus; species Microctonus aethiopoides. Next base: position 4,960,657 of record JAQQBS010000001.1, read on the forward strand.
AAATATAAACCTAATGTATAGTATTAAATATATCAAATCATATTTTCTTCTCATAAAAAATATAAATATAAAATATAACAATAAACATTCATACATATCAATATATTTACTTAGGTATATATTGATCAAACACATCGGGTTCATATAATAAACACAAAAATTAAATAAATGAATGAACGAAATAAAAATTAGTACACTAAATAATCGTTCAGCTTGTGCCACGTGTTGACGATTATCTAGAGACAGGGACACGTGTATATAGTTTTGTATATTGCACCAGGGATATATGCACCGATGCGCCGAGACATGAGGGCAGCCGGTGCCACGCACACACAAATTATGGTTTTCTCTTATTGTTTTTCCGCTTCTTCTATATTTATCCTTTTTCTTACTAAAACAATTTTTTTTTTATTCAACTTCTCGTCTACGAGGTAAACCCGGGGACGGACGTGCGCGAGCCGGTCGGAGCCTGCATTTTTCGAGTGCAGTTGAAATAGCATTTTAAGATCATCTCACATTGGAAACTTGTGAGGTCGACGACGTCAACGTGTCGTCATTTGCATCCTCACTTTTCTCCACTTCACCTCCTCCTCATCTTTACTATATAACCATCACTCTCTCGTTTTTTTTCTCTTTCGTTTTTGCGGGTTTTCTCGCTCCGGAAGCCTTCTTCCATCTTATCTCCCTTGCTTGCTTCTATTGAATTCACGATGCGACCCACTTGTGTGTCTCAACTTTTTTTTTTTTTTTACACAATTCAGGCTTCATCTCTTCGTCGCATTTTTTTTTACTGATGTCCCCCCATGTGATTTGAACAGATGTGCCATTCGCATAAATATCACCAAGTCGAATGTGAGAATATCAAGCATTGATATCTATTAATATATATCCACAGAAATGAGAATGAAGAAACGAATAAGAGTGCAGTACTTACAGGTTTTAAATTGCTATTGAAAATATTGAACTACTTGAAAAGAACATTCTTTGTTTTTATAGGTCATTGAGAAATTGAGAAATATTGTGAGGGTACAGGTTGATGTAAAAAACCAATTGGAAAATGTAGTAGTAGTGCGATAGGGAGATAGATACCTATAAGGTATATGTGTAGTTGCTTGAAATTCGCCGCTCGGAAATTGGAAACGAATTGGAAATACGTTGCGCGCTTCACTTCACTCTCATTCACTTTACACATCTATATACGTATATCAGTTTTATTTATTTATTTATTTTTTTTTTCTTTACCGATGTGTTGCCTTTTATTCGAACCGGCTTCGCCAATACGTATATATATCTACCAAAGTCGTGTACGTGGCAAGAATTTTTTTGTCGATCAAAACCTCAGTCTGCATCTTTGGCGCCACAGAGAGAAAACATACGAATTCGAAGTTGGTGGCGTGTTATGCAGTAACGCGGACAATTTGCATGTGCCAAGGTTGAGATAGAGCGAACGAGAGAACATGAAAGCTGATTGAAGTTTCTCCTTTTTCTTTCTTGGTTTCTCATTCGGTAACGTAGTCCCTGAGGATTCAAACTTGAATCCAAATGTTCGGGCCGAGATCTCAGGCGTTACTCTTCCTTTATATTATCCTTATGTATAATGTAGAATATCTATGTATATAGTCTATATTTAATCCACGCCACTACACACACACACATACACATTTGCTCGCTCTCTTCCCCTTTGCATATATTCGACACTGAATAACTCAGTTTCACTCTGATGAAATAGTTCCCGCAGGAAGTAAACTCACTCAACTGCACTATATTCATTCAGATAATTTAATTTACAATTAATGCAAGTTTATATTGTATATGAATGCGTTTGTAGAATTCACCTATGTCTGTGTGTGTCTGTCTGTCTATCTGTCTGTTGGTATTATTGTAAAAGTTTTACTTTATGTATCGTTGATTGCGGTATAATGTTGAAATGTTTCGTTGGTATGAAAATTCGCAGTGCAAAAGTATCTGTCAAACTGGTATTTTCAGAACCAATGTACATCCTATAAATTTGTTTATATGTATTCTATGTATATATGTCAATATATGTGTGTGTGTGAAAAGTTTTGGATATTTTGTGACAGTGACAATTGGGTATGAATTAAACTTGTGAGTGTGGTCAATTTTCCTACCCATTTCATGTGTCCAACGCATGCAATTTTGTAAATTACTAACTGAATTTCCTCTCTGGTATTGAATACCCATTTAATTTAGTGTGATGTAGTGTGAAATTAATAACATGACATGAAAAAATATTAGAAAGTAGAAAATAATTAAAAGTTATTAGAATTTCGAATAATATATTATTTGTAGAAAATTTTTTTTGTAATTCATTCTCAACTTATTGTCGACAGAAGACTAAATATTCTTCGGGTAATACATATGTAAATGGTTTATATATATATGTATACTGTATAGTGACGCAGGATGTAATACGTCATATTTGTAAAAAAAAAAATGAAAAAAACATACAGGCGGAGTATAATAATATATATGAATAATCGGTGTCTGCCATGACCTGCATCACGATAGGCACGTACCTTCAGGCACACATATAAATCTATCGAAATTTATTGTTTCAGTACCTTGCAAGAACTGCACACGCCGTGTCTTTATCTCTTTATTTCAGTTTATTATAAGTATTTCTTATTTTTTCATTTATTTTTTTTTATTTATTTTCATTTTATTCCTTCTTTTTTTCTTCTTTTATCTTTGCTATTTCCTTATAAATAAAATCCACACATTTCATACCTCAAGAAGTCAAGTCAACAATAATAATATCCGTTAAAATTGATGTTCTCCATTTTTTTTTTCTTTAAAAATATATTTCAATTCATGTTGTGGTTCGCAATCAGTGAGTCACTGTTTAATAAATTAGTTTTGCAAATGGTTGTGACTCATTCAGTAATTAAAAAAATATATATATTTTATTTATCTATATATGTATAAAGTGTATACATTGTATATATACACTATGATATACCTGACTTTCTCCACTAATGATTAACGTTATAGTGCATGTGCTCTGCCCATTTTTTTGCACAATTGACTGTACAACATTAGGCATAGAGAAAACTATTACAATGCAGTTTTCTCTTTGCAATTACGACCACTTTTACATACATTTACGTACATGTTTTTAAATATATAATATGTATGCATGTGTATGTATTTGGTGTGTGTAGTGAAAAGACTCTCCCTAGCGAGACGAGCTCGTCATCATTCGTGCAGAAAAGAATTATCTGACGGAATAGTCTCAGTCGTCTATAATTTTATTTTTTGTTTTTTCATCTTCACCATCAAACAAAGTATATAATTTCATGTTTCAAATTAAGTAATTGCTATTCTGTTACAATGTTACCTAAATGCTAAAAATAAATCACAAGTTAAATTTGCTTCTTGGAAATTATTAGAACGGTAAAAAAATAATATGATAATATGAATTACATATACTTTATTTTTATTTCACAAAGAAAACGATGCGAAATAATACAAATTTCTTATTCTTCTTCTTCTTCTTCATGAAATAATAAAGTTTACACTTCTCAGAATGAAGTAAAGAAGATGAAATAACAAAAATAAATAGGTAAAATAGTTAAATAAATAAATAAAATTCAAACAAGCATATTATAATTATCTAACTTACTTTCGTATTGAATTCACAGTGCATTGTATGATGAAAGTTACTTTCCTGTAGGAGTTTACTCGTCTTCTTCCACAAAGCCAATTTGAATTTAATCCCGCAGGTTCATGTGCCAGCTGAAGAAAGGAATGAATAATAAAAAAAAAAAATACTATCTTTTTTTTTCTCCTTCCTTCACATTGTGTGTCCGTGAATGTTGAATGGAGTGAAAAGTCAGGAGATCCGTTATATAATGTCTACGAAGTTGGAACGGAATATAACCGGTACACATGAGCCGTCCAGTTTATCGCATTTACGAGCATGCATTGCGACTATTCACATATATACACGTCTATATATACATTCTTTTAACATGCATATTCCTATATACATCAATATTATACATACATGATGAGTCATCATCGGTGTAGTGAGCTATAAAAAATGAAAAAAAAAAAAAAAAAAAAAAAAATTGCGGCGATATCACTAGACATTTTCTCTCTAGGTTACGTGTATATGTGTTTGTGTGTATATGATGTGAGTGTCAGTGTGGTTAATCCCTTGGGGAACGTGTGCTACTTGGGCTTGTGTAAAATATAAAAAAATATATTATAGATTATATAAAGGGGGATAAGATTAATGAGATAAGTAGGCCGTGACTTTTTGTTTTTGTACGGAAAACTTTTGCCGCACACTATGAGAAAACATTTGGACCGTGAAGCATGAAAGTTATATATACATAATCTATACATATATATGTATATATATATATCTGTGAATCAGTGATTGATTTTTAAAAGTTTGCATAAGATTTTATATATGTATATATGTTGCTGTGTAAAACGAGGATTGCATAAGGGATGGTGAATCTTGAAAAGTTGTAGATAGAGCCAAGTTTGAATTCTTGAAAAATATCGAGATGGCGAAAATTTAAAAAGTTCTTTTTGTAGAAAGAAGCAGAAGGCGAGATAGTGTGTAAGGGAAAGATGATGTGCAGTATAAAAAATGCGGGGGGGGATAAAAAGAAAAATGAAGAAAATAACAGTGAAATAAAAAGACAAGAAGTAAAAGGGTAAAATGAATATATAGTGTTAGTTCACAAATTTATTTTCAGCCATTTCACCAACGACTTTATGACTTCAAGCGAACTTTTCATTCGCAAGGTCTTCGGGGCAGTCGTAAGCGTTTGTAAGTGCGTGTCACGCTATCGCCCGCAGTCACATAGTTTCTTCTTATCTATGTTACGACCGACAATTTTCCATGGTCTCTGATAACAAAAGACACGGATGAGAACGATCAAATTTTCGATTGATTTTCTTTTTATTTTCATTCAGTGCTGCAGTTGCATTTGATTTATAATTTTATCGCTCTTACACAATTTTACTCTTATTCAACTTTATCATTTTTATGTCAGGATTGTTCTATATACATTTTGATTATAAATTAGATAAAATTATAAAATTGAAATAGACGAATGGTTCAAAAATTATGAGACACAATGTTTAATGTGTATCAGTGACTCATAAAAGATTGTTTTTAATTGTTAACATTATGATGCTTAGTGCTTTTAGATAATATTATGGATTGGTGGTATTACTCATACATTTATAATATCTTGACGAAAATAGTAAAATCTTGGTGATAAAGCAAAAATCGCATTGCAGTTTCGCAAAATTTAGTTGCAAAAAAAATAAAAATGCTGAAACAAAACAATGTTAATACACTCTGACTCACCAATATTTCAAACCGATGATTTTTCGTGATGTTAAGTAGACGATAAAACTAAGTTGATGATAAATATGTCAGGAATAAATAACTAGCAATGTCCACTTTGATCAGAAAATTAAAATTATTTTTATTGTTCGGTGAGTCACTGATATACCATTCGAATGACTTGTCCACTAATTTTGCCGTATATTAACGGGTTAATATTTTTTTTTTCCTTTCATTTTACATCGGCCACTGGTTCGGTTCTGTTCAATTTTCAATTTCACACTGGCGATAAGAAAAATAAAATATTAAATATATATTCATACACACAAAAGAAGACGAGTCAAATCGTGCAACGAATTTAATTTTCATCACCGCATTTTAATTTTACTATCAAATGAAAAAATATAATAATAATATAAAGAAATCTAAGTACTGGAGTGTGTGTTGTAAATAAAAAAGTTTAAGTTGAATGGACGCAATGATGAAAACTTTCAGGGATTTCATACGGTGGATAAAAATACACCGAATTGTTGAGGTAGGATATATAGTTTTATTACTGCAATTGTAGAGCACTTGCTTTGATAGGCATATACATGTATATGTATGCACTGCTCAGTCTGCGAAGAGAGCTTTTATTTTGTTAAATGCCGAGTGAGAAACAATAAACGCCCCGGTAACGTGAATCGTGCTAAAACTCTATAAGTACTACCATACTACTACTATTACAACAACCACCACCACTGCTCTGAGCTGTTTCTCATGAACAGTAGTAGCAGCAGCAGCAGCAGCATACTCTCCATGATTCCCATTCCCCTTGTTACAAACTTTATCCCATCGACGAGAACCAACTTCCTTTTTCAAGTCGATCATTTCGTCGTTTTACTTGGTCTCTCCATCGCTGTCGCAAAGCAACGTTCGTAGAAATTGTAGTTTGGAAAGTGTACGCCCGTCCTCGCCCTCTGCCATCTTTCCCTAAAAGCTAATGAGAAACTTTTTGATTTGACGAAAATCAACGAGCAACCATGAAATCACACTGCTCAATCAGTCGCTAACGACGAGTGCGCAATGTATTAGTTAGTGATAGAGAAGAAGAAGAAGAAGAAGTAGAAGGAGATGATGATGATGAAAATGGAGGAAAATTGGGAGAAAGGGATTCCGGAACAATCTTCGTTGTCAAGTAAAATCGATTAGATGAAATAGCATCATGAATGATTCACGATTAAACAATGCCAAACCGCAAATACCATTAGTACAAATTAAATATATAAATTTATCTGTCACGTTCAAACAACTATACTCATCATCAACTGTTGTGAATGTATTCACATGGACTATCAGTTGAATTCACACGCTTTAATGGATTTAATCATGATTGATTTATATCAGATAAAATTAATTTCACAATGTCAAACATTATTTTCTTCTTCTTTTATACTTAACAACATAAATTCTTGATATTGAAAAATCTCAAATACTTATTTCGTGCTTCAAATTCACAGATACAAAATCAAAATATAAATGCAATTAATTCAGCTTCATCGTCAACTTCCGGTGATGCATACAGTATGATGATGTACCGTTGTACGCACATTCCCGTCATGTTAGAGATTATTACTGTAATCATTTGACGCACTACAGACACTGATAATGATGATGATGATGGTGATGATGGTATGGCCCACATTCACCGGATCTATAATCAATGGACTCCCTCTTGCCGTTGGATTATCATCACCATCGCGTTGCTGAAACATGTTTATGTATATATAGTTGAGCGTTTACTCTATCCCATTCCCGGACGTAATTTCCGGTTACGTGAATCATGGTCAGGGTTGATGTCGTATGTCATTTATTATTGCGTGCACGTCCTTCTTATTGTCACTTGAAGCTTCAACGCCCCAATCATTTACATTATTTCTTCTATATTTTTCTATATATAAATACTATATGTACATTGATATTTTCCGTATTTTCTTTCATCTCTTTGTATTATCTGCAGCGAGATATATCAAAGATAAGTGTCGTTAATTTTATCCAAAGTGTGGAGATAGAGGCAAGGGAGGAGGTGCGCGTTCTCGTTTCTTTCTTGGCACGTTGCCTGAATGTGTATAGTCGACGATCTCGTGCAACAAACTGAGAAGAATATATATATATAAGTGTATGTATACATATATCTATAGACCGGTGTATAAAGTTACCAATTCTTGTGAAAAAAGTCCAATGCATTGTATTCTATTCTTCTTTATTCCTGAATATATATTTAATTTCATTCTTATTTTTTTTTTTATTTTCGTTTCGAAAGTAAAAGTTAGGTAATTATTTAAGCTTATCAGGAAATTACATTTTTATTTTTTTTTATTGTTCAGTGAATGTCTGGTGATGTGAGTGATGAACTTCTGGGCTGTGCCAAGATAGATTGAGAGTGTGAGGAAGATAGAGAGAATGAGGAACGATAAATATATTTATATATGCGAGACAAATTTATCTTGACGAAGTGGATAAGGTTGGTGATATCACAGACACGAAAGGGTTTTCGCTCATATTTTTAATCCATCTCTGCGTCTTATATTTGATTATTATCATTATTATTTTTTTTTTTCAATTTTATTTCATTTTATTTTATTATTATGATTTTCATCAAGTCAGCGGAACTAATCAATCCTCCTTTCTCTTGGGGGAGATGGAGATAGAATAGAATAAGAAGAGGAAAAGAGAAGGAGTTTAGTTGAATCTCTCTCCTGTATACTAGAGATGAAACGTCCTTCAGTCTGGCGGTGACTGAAACAAATTTAGCAAGTCCGAAACGACGTGAATTTATTAACTGACCCTCGTTTTTTATGTCTCGACTCTACTCGAACACGTCGACTCATCGTTTAATCAAAAACGAATAATCAGGCTTCTGGAATTGTATTCGTGAACCGGTTTGTATCCACAGCTCACCCCAATGACTTGTTCCTCAATCGACTTTATTCAAGACGTAACTCATTGGTCTTTTTATGTTTATTATTTTTTTTTTTTTTTTCAACTTCTCTTGTATTCATCTTTACGTCTAATATTTTTTCTCTTTTCGTTGTTTTTAATATCATTCCGAATCACCAGTTTGATTATTTTGCGATAAGAAAAAAAAATAACGTGTCTTTTTCGTCCATTAATATAAAATAAACGTAAAACAGGTTTTGTCATTTCGATGGTAAATTAATGTCGTTGTTATCAGCTTACTCATATATGAGTGCAAGAACCTGATGTGTATATGTCTGACCTAGGACAATTTTGTATATCTTACACTTATTTTCAGTTCCATTAATTTTTTCCTTGAAAAAGATTTATTTTCTTTATCAAAATTCTTCATTTTTTTTTCTCTGTATCTTCCATTTTTTTATTTTATTTATTTTTTTTCCAAAGGCATCAGTGATTTTTACGACATATACTAATTAATTTTATCTCTCATTTTTCATTTATTTAATGATTCATTCATCAAATTCATTTTTGTAATAAATTTATTAAAAAATTTATTAAAGTTTGAAATTAAAAAAAATAAATAAAGCAATAACTGAAAGATCTGATGTGAAATTGCTCTTTCTTCTTCACTTCATATTCTCCATCAAGTGCTTCAATCCATTTTATTATTTTTTTTTTTTATTTCTACCGTTGGTCAGATCAGCAGCAGCCGTTCGTGATGGAAGTGCAACCAAGAAATTCACTAGATCTTGCTCGTGGTCCAGCTGTAACAAATATCTCTGTTACATTTTTTATTTATTTTTTTCTCCCCCTCACTCAGTTCGCCCTTGTGGTCTCATCTTGTCACCTCTTGCCCTCCCATTCATTCGATTAGAGCGCGCGACGAAGCCACGGGGCAAAAACCGACGTCTGATGCGACCAGAATGGCGTATATCGAGCCGGTACATATATTCCTGCTTGCACATACATATATAAAAGCATATACCTACGTGCTTGTATACGAATGTGGAGTGGTTGTATACTATACTATACTCTCGGTATCATTTGCCCCGCGGTCAGGCAAAATTGGACGTGCACAAGCGAAGAACCGAGACTGACGAGCGCGCAAGGCCATGCCAAAACCCAACTAACCAACCGGGTGGTTTCACAATCAGTGACGTGGAAGCTCCGAAACATTTTTTACAAATTACATATATATTCTGTATCTTTAATTTTTTTTTTATCTTTTTTTTCTTCCCATCAATCTCGCAACAAAGTACAAATTACATTACATTTTAATTTAGATTATTTTATTATATTTTTATTGAATTTAAAAATATGAAGAAAAAAAAGAAAAAAATTAATATTAAATCTGTACATTAAAAACTTTTTACATTTTAATATTCATTATATTTTTTGTAACATAAATGACGAGATTATTTTCCGTCGTTATTATATAATATACAAGAAACTATACATAAGAGAACGGATGCGATGGCGCGCGCTGAGTGCTATAAGCTAATCTTCAAATATTTACCGTCCGTTGCATTACAGCACGATTTATCTATATACATTTTTAGTATATAAAACGTATAACGCCTAAGGTGCGACGGCCTCTGCCAACAGGATTTTCCCAAGGAGAAACGCGTTCGCTAGCACGCATATATGTGCGCTCCCAACGTTGTCACACTTGCAACGTTCTAATATTGGCTAAGTACACACAGTCGGGGCCTTGACTAACATTATTATCCAACATGTGCGTGAATCCTCGAATATTCAAACGCGTTTCTCTTACATACATATAAACAGCTATATAAATATGTAGATATATGTAAACTCAAATTATTTTTTATTTAATACCAGGAAATGTATGGATAATCAAAGTGTTAAATGAATATGACATTGATTGATGAGTTGTTTAAAAATTATCAGTTTCAATATCGTCGTCAGTTGGTATTGAAAAAAAATTTACCTCGTCTTATTATATTTAGAAATTTCAAATTATTTTATTATTTATTATTAACATTTAGATATTTCTTAAGCAAGTATACATATATAATTTATAAGGGATATGTTTGATAGAGTAATAACACGATTTTGTCTTGGATAAGCCATGCCGTTATATGCTCCTCGTGTCTTCATCACTTATCTGCCCACACGTACACGGACAGCATTTGCACACACAAAAAAATTCAAGATAAAATATTATGAAGCAATTTTCATCATTATGTTTTGCTACATTGTTAGTCTGCTACAAACACGTAACATTGATTGGCGAGCGTGTTGAAGTGGTAATACAATCTGTCGTGTGCAAAGCACGATATGCACTTTAACCGATTTGGAAAATAATCTACATGAAACAATTTAATGAATAAAAACAAAAAAAGAAGAAAAAAGATTTCTCATGTCATAATAAACGCTATCAAATGTTTGATGCAAACTTCTTTTGTATCATTAATGTTATTTAATATTTATAAAGACAAGTTGTATTATAACGAAGTAATATTAAATGAAATTGATATTAAAAATATTTCATTTGTAATTTTTATGTGATGAATAAATTTTTTATTTACAAAGAGATGGATATAAATCAAATTCATGATTTATCAAAAAGGAGAAGAAAAAAAAAGAAACTTGGGTAATATTCTACCGTTTCAAGTACATACTTTCATGAGTTATTCATATACAATAAGAAAAAAAATACTATAAACGAATAACTTGACATAAAGTTTTGCCATACCAAAGCTGGTTTTGTTTCGTCAGTTTATTATTCACCTTTTTATCTGTGTCATCATAGTAAAAAGAAAACAATTTTTCTATTTATGGCTATTGCATATAATCCAATCCGGAAACCGTCCATGTAACTTTCAACAAACATCGCGGCACGTTGCGCTTCCGCCGCAAGCGAGAGAGTCTCACTTGCCCGGTGAATATTTACGCTCCACACCGGAAACTTGTACTCCAACGGTTGTTACAAACTCGGGCGGTGACAAAGCGACATGTTTTCCACTATTGCACATATAGTAGATATCATGTTCGTGTCGCTCAAGTTTATCTACTACATAAAGTCTATTTACACTTTCACTCAGTATTTCCAAAGAAAATGAATGAATAAATAAATAAAATAAAAGTCAGAAAGAAAAATAATATAATATATAAGAAAATTTTGTTTTATCGAATTTTATTAAATTTCCATTATTTACATTGATGTTACAGGACAACGACCAGCCAACTCCATTTGCACATTTGTCGGATTACCACATATACAAGATTCCGAACGCAAAGAAGTCATTTAACGCGCCCTTTCAGTGGGGCGCCTGTCTGAGGCCCGCCAGCAACGCTGAAGCCGAGGACACGGAAGCTGGAGTGTCGGGACTCAAGGTTATAACATTCAACAGTGAAAGGTCACGCACCTGCTGGTTGACAGCCATGAGACTTGCCAAGGTAGTACAGCTCCAACACAATTCTCTTTTTTTTTTTTTCTTTCTCTTAATCAGAAATTCAACTTTGATTTTATGTAATTTAATGACTGACCTCACATAATAAAGACTCTGACTAATAATAGAATAATATTTCGTAATATGAAAAGTGTTTTAAAAATATTTAAACTTATTCGAAACATTAAGTTTGTAATGTTTGACGATAGGTATATGACCTCTTTTACCACCCTATTCGAACTTCCGTCAGACTTACTCGAGTGCCATTCACTGATTTTTATCGCTAAATAGCGCTTGTAGTAATGGGAGGATTGAGATAGAGATAGAGAAAGGGCAAAAGGGAGAGAGAGAGTAAGGGAGTAGTATAACGAGTACTGACAAAGTAACGGCGTCCGGGAATCGTTGACTGAGTCTACTAGAACTGCCCCTGTTCCCCACCATTATGCAACTCTTTAGGGATTTCTATTCTTCTTTAGTCAGGCAAGTGGCGGCTCAGACCGCCCCTCAATGTTTGACGCTAGGTCTCTTTAGTGGTCTTACTCCAGACTCCATGCGATATATCAGCGTGTCTTAGTCGTTAGTACTCTGATGATGGTAGTGTAAGAAAGAGAATGGAACAAAATGTTAGATGAAAAATAAAAGGAGTGAAACAAAAGAAGGTGAAACACTTGAAGGCGGCGTCGACTTGCTTGCTGATGATATGCAGTTTCGCAAAGGCCCAAGAGCAATGTCTAGGTCGAGTGTTAGGGTTGGATGGTTGGTTAGATGTGCAAGTTGCTTGCTTACTATATGTATTTTTTTCTTTTTTCTTTATCCATCCACCTATACTTCGCCCACTTCAGCTCTTCCACCATTGCCAAGTCTACTTTTTTACGTCCAGCGGCTATACTCCATCGTCACAGATGCTTTCTCATTCTCTTCTTCTTTATTATTTATTTATTTTTTATTTTATTGTGTTTTTAGATTTATATTATTTTCATTATCTCTTGGTCTTCTTCTACCGCTTTCAACCATCAAGCCAGATGTAGGTACTTAGTCTTCTTCTTTGACTAGAGCTTTGTAACTTCTTTATTCATAAAATCCACAAGAAAAACTGTTGTATATAAAAAATTAACTCTGAAAGAATTTATATAAAATATCATCTGCTATATTCATTTTACTCATCTTTTGAACTCGTGATTTATTTTTAATTTTTTATTTTAAAATATTCTTTGCTATTTTGTAATTATTTTATTCAAGTAATTTTCACAAATTCAGATGATCAGAGCAAAGCTCATACAATTATACCTGATAATGTCCATCAATGAAATTGGTAGTCCCTTATACCTTTTTTTTTATTTCCTTTTTCTCCTTTCTCATTTTCTCGCTGTCAATGTCACAGATTATACTGAGACCGCATTTTCTTCTTGGATTTCGCAATCATCTCTTCATCTCCCTTATTCTCTATATCCTTCATCACCGTCGGATTCAATTCCATCGCACCCGACATTTTATTTCATGCGGAAATTTTCTTGGATTCTCCAAATGACTATATGAAACCGCCGTGTCAGCTCCTTCAACAAGAGTATACAATTTCTTTTCTGTAAAATTTCAACTCTTCCACAATTTCTCCATATACATATACATAATCATGCCTCACTCATGTATAGATGAAGCATTACTAAGTGGTAATATCAATTATACGTTTATTTTTTTTTTAAATTTTCCATACTTCCCTTTGCTGTCGTTATAATCCTTTGTTTTTGGAGAATGGACGAGAGAGCACACCATCAGTAATTTCTGAGACTGGCATAAACCGACACTGATCAATGATTAGCCAATGGTATATCAGTCCAAGCCAACTAATTCAGTTAATAACCATCTGTTCATCACGGATTTACGTAATTCATTATCCTCAATCCAGTAGCGTTCATTAAACGTGGTTGGGTCTATTCTCCTTCTTCTCCCAGTCTCCATTTTCTATCTGACGTCCTCGAGTAATTTAATTACGTAATTATTCGAACGCGCCGGTAATGCCTGGAGCCACCTTCAATTAATCGTCTGCAATACCCCGAGTCCAAGTGTCGCTGACGATGCTCTGGCACAGAAGTGAAGTGTACATTCGAGACTGCCGCGCTCACCTTTACGATCATAATGATGAATTTTTCTTTCTTTATTTCGCTCAATTTTTTTATATCTATCTTGCTCGCATTCTCTTGTGTTCATAACCGCTGAGACACTCATTTTACCTCAACAACGTCGCATTCGGTATACGATGAAAACTCTATAAATCCACCGTCAAATTCTCTATCCAATTCTTATCTTAGCCTGAGGCTACAACAAATCATATTTTTCTCATGTTTTTACTAAATAAAATTTCATCCGACACGAAAATTGAAAAATTTATTATCTACTAAGATTATATATTTATATATATATTTCTCTACATCTAATATTTAATATATATTAAATATTTTCCTTTTTATTTAATTTATATTTAATTTAACATTTATATTTTATGTATTAATAATGTAGGAGACTATTCCACATGATAACAACACCCTAGTGGCGAGGCTGTAGGTCGATTAATTACATATATTACCTTGGTGCTCGCGCTCTAATAGTATATAGGTATATTGAAACTCGCCAGGGAAAACATAATTGATGGCCTTTAAGCGAACGTCCAGTTAATTGCATTACATAGTCAATAAATATAGTAATCGCAATATTCCAATAGTTTTTATTATTTCTTGATAACGTTGAAAAATTATATGTGATTATCGCAACATATATCTCACGTGAATGATATTTAATTTTTAATATAATGATGGGTATGCCTTAATTAACCTTGGATAAACGCAAACTAAAGTAATGTAGACGCAGGATAAAATAAAAAAATAAATTACTTTGAATTGAAAACAAAAAAAAAAAAAAAATATACTTTTTTTTTCACAACGATGTTTCTGTACTGTTGCTGGTTGGATTACGGTTGGACGAGGGATGTATAGGGGAGGATTGGTGGGTCGTCGTCTGTCTTCTCTGGGTCGATACCGCGGGTCATACGCGGCCCTCAACCTCCACGTCAACTCCCTATTCTTTTCTTCTTCCTCTTTCCCTCTCTGTCTCTGTCATTCTGTTTTATTCCATTTCTCTCATACTCTTGTACACAACGATTCTTTTAACTTAAACATATATACAAGAGAATTGCGGGTTGATATCCACCAAGAAGAGAGCAGGAAATTACGAAACTTTGATTTTGCAGTAGACGAAAGAGGTTTTTCTCTTTCTAATTCGTTCTCTTAGTTTTTCTCACTCTCTTCATCGTACGGGTATATATATCCTTTAGTAGTCCCTGGTGAATTATTTTCCGCCTGGCCTATTGTACGGACCACACTATATTTCGATTCCCGTATCGACTTCCGGTCTCGATAAACGATTTGCCCGGTTGTCAGGTGAACCCACACGATTTGTTACAACGACACTGTATTGGAAACCAATCGATATTTTTGTTTCTTTTACTTTGTTTTATTTCACTGTGTTTCTTGCCACGGTATTATTTTATTTTTAATTATTTAATTATCAAACTGGTTGTATTGTTTATCTTGATATTTAATTATAATATTTATTTAGTTATTTTAAACTTATATAATCGTCAAGTTTTAATCATGAATGGAAAAGGAAAAAAAAAACATTATTACAGTTGTTTGGATATTAAAACCACCACTGATTAATGATGCCTGCTTGCTTTTGTTGCAGTACGGTAAACAGCTCAAAGATAATTACCGGGCGTTTAAGAATAGAAGTGAACAAACCGGTGCTAGTACTGCCAAGGAGCAATTCAGAACGTACAATGTTTCTAGCGTAAGTACATTATATTTATTTATTTTTTATTTCGACATTTATTACCTTTTTTTTTCCTTCATGTTTTTTTTTTATTATTTTAATTATTATTTCGTTTGTAAAATATTGTGTAGGGATAAATCGATGTTATTGAAATGTATAATATTCCAGAGTTATATATTTTGTGAGCGTGAATAATTAAAATCCAAAGTTGTGCGATATTACTTGGACAGTTTACGTGACAAGTTGGTATAACCGCGTCGAATTCACACTTATATGATTAACAGCACAGCACATGCCAAAGCTTATCTCGCCTCTGTATATATACTGTATGAGTACACAATCGATAAATCAAATGACAAATCGTTCCTCGTTAATTGATTTAAGTGGTAGGTGCAGAGAATTATGTATAACGCACCGCATACATATATTCGAAAATACCACAGATGATGACAATTAAATTATATTTTATTTTAAAAATTTTGTTCGTACATATAAAACGGTATATATAAAATTTTATAATTTGTATAAATATTATTCCTTCATATAATTAATCAATGCACTCATTTGAATTCATCGTCTTTTACCTAATAATAAATTTAAAAAAATCAAATCGTAATATGTACAAGCATTTTTTTTTCTTTTCTTAAACAATAAAAATTCTCAACGTTAAATGGATTTACGTGTATGTCTGTGACAAAGAGCACTCAATACATAGCGAGTAATAAAAGCATCGGTTTACTACTATAAATATATACCAAAATCGTGACACCTTTTAAGACGACGTAAAAATTTAACTGAGCTCGAGACATCGGGTGTTCTGTGTTGTTGCTGATATCGAATAAATATATATAAATATATTCCTATAAATGAAATGAAAAGGAGAGGACAGTAATGGTGATGCCTCGATATTCAGTCAAGTAAATTGTATTCTCCCTTTAAAGTACTTATATATCTTTCATTTTATGAATGTTCCTATCCTTTCTTGTACTGTTTCATTTGTCTCTAAAATCCCTTGCACACACACACACACACACACTTTTCTCTCTTTCTCCCTTTACTTTAAACTATATATTCCTCCTTATCGTATCTATATCGTCTCGTGCCAATTTTCCCCCATCATTACACACTATTCGTGTGACGGTTTCTCATCGTTGCACTATATCAGCTCATCTGCATTTAACAGGCTGCTCGTAGTTACTCTCGTGTCGTTAAAATTTGACGACCGTCGCTGATGCTTTTAGCGCTGTTATAAACGTTGTATTTTCCTTAACTATCGTGAAGAATAGAGAACTTGTGATGAGCACACTTTAGAACAAACAAATAAATAGATAAAATAAAGGAAGATACATACACAAATACATCGTTGTACATAAAACTAAATGGATTTACCATCGAATACGTGTGCATTTATTCACCCTCATTCACAGTAGTTCACTATACTGATATCAGTTTACGTCATTTGGCTTTCAGAAACTCTCAAATAAATAAATAAATAAATAAATAAATGTCTTTCATTTATTTTATCGGTCATTCTTTCAATATTTCCCTCTCGCCGATTTTTCACGATTTTTCACCACCGATCTACTCTTCAAAGCCAAACCATTCCAAGTCAATGTGACACGTTATATATGTATCATATACCTATATGCTCTCTATATATACATAGATATATATTTATTTGAACATCATCACGAGTACTGTCGAGTGGTGGAGAAGGCGAACAAGGGTGAATAGAAGTAGAAAAAGGAAAAAAAAAAAAAAAAAAGAGAATATAGGTACGTTGGGTGCAGTGGTGCACAGAGGGTGGTTTTAAAAAGTCGAGCAAAAAGCCCGGCCGGCTGTTGCTACGCGCGAACTATCGACCGGCCTAGCTGCACTTCACTCGCGTTCTCCCTCCCTCCCACCCACCCTCATTCTCCCCACTTCCACCCATCTCATCGCTTTACTCAGGTATATATATTTGGCGAGTGTGCTGGGATCTCGTTCTCTCTCCTGGGGGCACGAGAAGAGAGAGATGACGAAGACTCCCAAGAGGTGGCGGAGAACCAAAACTATATATATATGTAGACGAATCGTAGACTAAGGTTATAGAATACAAGTGGCCATGATGTGTTATATGTATGTGAATCGTGACCATATAAAACATCAGCCCTCATTTGTTGCTTCAAAAAAATTTTTTTCATCTCAATTTACGCCACCCCTATGGCTATCGTCAATTTTATGGTTTTATTTTATTTTTAGGCAGCACTGTGTTAGTACAGGGGATTGTGAGATGAAGGAAGGATATGTATAGCTAGCAGGCGTAGGTGTGTTTTTGTGTTGGGATGAAATATTGTGAGGAGAGATTGGGTGAGATAGGTGAAAGGGGAGCAAGTGGGTGAAGAGTGCATTGATTATGCATGCACTATACTTTTCATATTTTGGGATAAGAGATTGTATATTCATTGTATTTTTACAATAGAATGTTGAAATGTAAAAATATATTATTTATAAATATAAACTCGAGGAATAATAAAAGTTTAATTTGTTATTTTATTTGGTTGATAGTTTTTTTTTATTGATTTTGTAAATTTTAGTTTATTATATATATATTATCAGGAATTAAATATAGAAATAGTTTTAATTAATTTTTTTTTGTCATGTAGGTGCTATGAAAAAAAAAAATTGTTTTTTAATTATTAATTCAGTTGTTATACATACTGTTAATGAGACTAAATGTATATCTCTTGTAATTAATTTTATTATTTTATCAAACGACACTATTTGTAATGAATAATATCACTAGGAAAGGTCACTTTTTTTTATATAAAAATTTAATCAAAAGCTGAACGACATGAAATAACGATCCATAAAATTCCGATAAAAAAATATATAATCTCAAGTGTGTGTGTGTGTATATATATATTTAGATCATATAATAGGTACACATTGTGCTTTGTGAAAGCACGACGTGTGTATATAAAATACTGTAGAATACTTTGAAATATTTCACTGAAAGGAAATACCGCAATGCGATGAGCACACATTTATTCAACAGCGATTTAATCTCACCGGATGCAACCAACTATAGATTACAAATTTTATAAAAATTCTCCGCCCAGAATTATTATTAATTATAACCACATACTCAACTCATATCTATCTTCCTCATAACAACATAATGTCCATCAGTTATTTATTCATATACATAGAATATAAATATTAAAATATATTCAAAATTTTTTAATCAAATATAAACCCAAAGTGAATAATCGATTATTTTGAAATGGTACCGGAGAACGCGAAGTGGATAGAATATTAGCTGAGCTCCATAGAAACTATCGACCTGTCGCCGGTGTGGTCTCATCTCATCTCCTCTACCAATGGCTCTCCATCTTTCTCTCTCATTCTCTCGTCCACCCTCTCTTGCCACGAAACCCTAATAATTTTCCGGTCTGACCCGGGAAACTGAACGGGCGGCTCTCAGTAACACCGAAGCACGGTAATTGGGACGGCGTTCTCCAACCTCTCTTCTCTCATTCGATCTCTATGTCCTCTCATTTCATTCTACTATTGGGATACATATATAGTATATAGTACATACTACCAAAGCACAACCCACTCGCATTATCGAGAGGATCCAAACCTAAACCGGACTAATCTCCTTTCTACCGTCGGGACTGTCGAGAAGATAGTGTATACCCATGGCACACTGGCCATTTACGCTCCAACACCAAAATCCTCTCTCACCCTTACGCAATCTTTCTTCCTTTATTCTTTACCAAGATCTACACATACATGTACATATATAATATGTATACATATATATAGAGATGCTAGATTTACTCTCTCACTTTATTTCACTTTACACTTTACGATTTTCCAACGCGCGTCGCCATGACACCGAGTCGTGTCGCGCATGGAAATTTTTAATTTAACTTTACGACCCTACCGAGAACGTAACTGACGTTGTCTTTCACTAGTTCTTCACTCTTTGCCCGCTTGCACCCTCTCACAAACCCCGTCATGCTCTCTACTCTTGTATTTTTTTTTTTTTTTCTTCTACTCTTTAGTCTTAGGTGAAAGAAAAAGAAAAAAAAGCTTTGCCACTTTCTTATATTTGCGTCGACTCGTTAACTCCAAGTTTTCGAGCACACGATGCAAACGGCAGCAAGTAAGGGGGATGGAACGGTAGAGAATGGAATAAAGGAAATTGATAGCGTGAAAGCGAAGTGAGATAGAGAAAATACCTGATGAGAGTTTTGGTGAGAGAACATACCGTGAGTGACGTGGAAAAGTTATATGCAGGGTATGTTTACATGCTCGTGTATATATACATATATGTATGTCGATGAGGGGGATGTATGTTCACTGTTGAAATGTGGAAGGGTGTGTTTAAGCGAACGTCATTTGTGCAAGAGTAGATGAGCTCGGGGTAGAATTTAGATGGTAAGATATATACAACGAACCATCTGCTAGTAGAAATTTCGGGAATTGTAAATCTACATTTATATATCCATGTATGTGTGTATTGTGGGTGTCTACATAAGTATATATGTATAAAGTGTAGCTCGATTACATGATTCAACCTATATAGTACTGCGTGCATTAGGAATAAATGAAAAGGAAGAAGGAAATTAGAACAATATACTTTATTTATTTATTTCAGTTCATTTTGTTTCTGATGAGTCAATGTGCATGACAAAAGTCTAGACGTCATTTCATCAATTTCTATTGTTCCATATTCCTTTTTCGGTTTTATCGGCTATAATCTTGAAATGGAAATTTTTTTGGAGGAGAGTAAATTTTCAGGTTGAAGTTATTCGTCAAGTGGAGAAAGGTATACAAAGAACGATGAAAAAAAAAAAAAAGTCAATCTTTTTCTATTATTATTTTTTCTTATTTCTTTTTCTGTATATTGGATAAAAATTTTCGTTGAGTGAGTAAATGAGGAGGAGAAAATAAGAAGTCGAGATATTATTACCTGGTCTACATCAAAACAGTTGGATAATATTTTATGATATAGACGTGATAAAGATAAGGAAGACATGAAAAAGGATAAAATAAAGATGGAGCGACAGATGGTTGGAGGAAAACGAGGTCGGAGGTAAAAACTCAAGGACGTCTTTTGAGAAAGGATGAGACTGTCAAGTACGCGCAAGTCGATCGTTGTTCCGGCGAACGTGATCTGACTTCTTTGCAGGAAATGAGTTTCGTCTTCGATTATCTCGATTATCCTCTTGAGGAATCCACTCGACGCTTTCTCTCTGTGAGACGTCTGGTATCCATTCTCTCTTTTCTCGTCCTGTGTCTTTTATGTATAGATAGAGTTTGTCTCCAGATGTGCGCAAAGGCAATGGTCTCACGACTGTACAAAACGATGCATGAGTGTAGAAACGTGAATGAAATGATAATGATCCAGCGTGCGACAAAGTGAAAATAAAATATAAAAAAAATTAGATTGAATTTTATACATATTTTGTGTATAATTAAATTAATCATACATGACTGAAGCAATTGATATAAAAAAATGTTTTAATGTAATAAATTATATAGAGAATAATTTTCTATGTGACCATTCAAAAGAATATTTTTTTTTTTTCTGCATTTTAATGAAATGCAATTTATTTTCGATCAGTGGCAAATTCTGGTTGGACGAATCATGGAAATTTGTTTGCATTTTAGTTTATTTCATTTTATTTATTTATTTTTTATGTACGAAACCATCAAATAAGTTGGGTGGAATTTTCTCGTTTTATACACATCAAAGCGAAATCCACTACCTGTAAAATTGCTCGACTATTGCAAAACTTTTCTTTAGACCCTCAAAGTATATATTCATCGTTATATTTCTGTATATATCATACATTAATATACGTATATAACTGTTGAAAAAAAAAAAAAAAACATTAAATCGCTGCAATATTACTCAAGTGCCTCCATACATTTCTACGATTAACATCCACTTGCATTATACTTTTCTTTCTACATTACCAAGCGGAATATATTGCCGTATACATCCACATATAGGCGAAAGTAAAAAATTCCAAGTTATATATTTTTCTTACATTTTTTATTTTTTCTACATCTGCTACTCCTTCCTTGCACTCACCTTCTACTGCATAATTTATCCCTTAGTTACACAGACACGTAGATCTACGAATGAATCTTGCATTCCGCTGATTCTTTGCTCTAAATTTGCTTTTACCAACGAAACTAACGTGCAAATGCTCAAGGAATAATAAAATGCAAAGCATGGCTGGTTGAATAAAGTACGATAAGTTAGAGAAAATACATTGCAGTGAGATTATAATCTAGAAAATTAGAGCAGCAACAATCCAAATGTGGTATGAGGATCAAAATGTAATTGGAATTACAACTTGTCGTTTCTTCCATCTGAAATTACTCAGCGTACATACTGACATATAGTTGCAGTGTGAATTACTATGATTGGTATGTTACAAGCTCTGCGTTTGTATGAGTACATGTGTCTTACAATTTTTTTTTTTTTTTTTTATCTACTTTACTGATCGTTGGGTGAGGAATGACAAGCGTATCTGATGTGAAACTAAAATCCTGTCGACACTTTTATGCTCTCACAACTTTTACGAGACTCATTTTATTCCGTACATACATATCTCTGTATGTATATTCTCAAGTCATTTGTGGTTGTGGTCAATCATTTTTTTTTTTTTCTTTGTCTTCCTTTGTTCTTTATCATTTCCTTCATCTTTGTTCCGTCATCATACATCGTCCGATTCATTGCCAGTAATATTACTTCTGTAAATGAAAAATTAAAATATTATTTTAATATAATTTAATAATTTATATATTTTATTATTTCAATTTTTAACTTTGGTATTTTATTTTATTTAGATAGACTCGTCAATATTTTTAATGAACTGGCCATTCTATTATACATATAAACATTGAATTTGATAGTCCTTGATGGAATAGAAAAGAAAAAAAATTATTGATATCCACTTTCGTGTAATAAAATATTTATAAATAAATTTATGTACATATGTGGCAATTGGGAATAGACGAATTATCAAAAAGAATTTTTTATTAGCCCGTCGACGAGCAGGCACTGTTTGCTGCTGGCAATAGCTTCAGGGACACACGTTAATGAAACGAAGGAAGAAGTGTACGTAGATACACACGCGCAAAGGTATAAAATAAAATGAAAGAAAGTGGAAATGATGGAGTGTGAGTTGGATGGTGGTTTTAAAAAAAAAAAAATTGAGTGGAATGGATAAAAGTTTAACTGGCTTTTCCCTCACCTGCTTTTACTCTACAATGGACTCGTCCGTCTGGCTGCATTCTGTAGACTGCGGAATCCAATAACCTTCTCTCTGCTTTGCTCCACCTTCTGCGATCTGGCCTATCTTTCTTTTCTGTCTATCACACACTCTGATTCAGTCTTGTCATATTTGTTCATTTTCTCCAAGCACTAGTCTCTTATTTCTTCATCACTATTGCTGTGAATAAACGATGACAATAAATTGTTAAATCAATTTTTTATATATAAAATAAAATCTTTGAAGAATTAATGAGAATAAAAATAGATAAAAAGCAATAAAGAAATCGTGTGACATTTTGTTTCTTTTATATCATTTTGTAAATTATATGAAGTTGATGTCAATGACAAACTGTCTATTTTTTTAGTTTGTTTTTAATGACATTTGAGATATAAGTATATTTTACATCATTGATGTAGAAACAAAAAAAAAATATTTATTTTTATAAAAATGTATATTTATGTTTATACATTTATATACTTGACGAATGGTTAATTTTACTAGCACGTGTCAATGTCATAATGACATACTCAATTTATCGACAATAAATTCAGAAAAATTCTTCTCATTCATATCTATCGTTCAATATGCCAACATTTATCACATTTGAACTTTTTTTTATATTTTTCCTCCTGACATTTATAATACACCGTTATCTCACTTTTATAATATTTACCAAGAGCTCTTCAAATCACTATCAACACATATGTTACATATGTATAATATTAATAAAAATGCACGTAATATATATCAATTAATTAATTAATCAATTAATATTTAAATAAAAGAGAAAAATTAAATCACGTCCAATATTTCATTTTTATTTTTGATTTTTTTTTTCTATGTATTGTTATTTATATTATTCATTAAATTGAGATTTTTCCACTGAACGGGAAGATGATAATAATATTAAATAGACAGAAAAAAAAAATCCAGTACGATTTGTGAGCGACGCAAGCGAGTGGATATAAGATGAGGGGTCGGTTGATTAAACGGACTTTATCGCTCGATTCAGACGATGGGATATTTTTGCAATGAGCTCGAGTGAGAAAATCATTCCCCTCGTCTTGTAACGTTCATCCATATTGACGAATGATAAAGAAAGAGAAACAAAAGTGTAAGGGAGAACGAGAGTGAAAGTAAATCAACGTGAGATCCTTCTTCAACACGATAGGCAATTAATTAATTGCAGTGAAAACTTGAGGACACTATCGTCATTGGTGTTCGCACATCAACATCGATTTTCTCACCCTCACAAACACAAAGAATTGAAGAAAAAAAAAAAATAAATAAAAGTAAAATAAAATAAAATAAATAAAAAAAAAAGAAGAAGAAGGGAAGACATTAACTCAAAATGTTCACGGTAAAATTACTTACCTTTACGACGTAATCGAAGTGAAAGTGAATTAAAGTTCGAACCCTCCATTCTCAACAGATAACAAAATTGATTCAGGAGGAATAAAAGGGTTAAGGGAAAATCCCCCAATAAATACTCACTCAGAATGTTAAACTACATCACTAAACTCAACGATAAATATTTCAATATTAACATAAGTATCAAAATTCAATAATAAAACCAACTTTAATTTCTTCAATTATTCCTCATTTAACTATCACTTTATTTTAATATTATATTTAATAATATAATCCTTTTCTACATTTTTTATTTTCAATCAATATAGACATCTTAATATACTCACACACATTCTCTATTATTATTACTTTTATTATCATCATTATTATTATTATTAATATTCCAACCGCAATTTTCAATCATTATATGAATTCATAATACAATAGAGCTAATCACTCGTCTGCAATCGTATACATGTATAGATATATTAATACATACATACATATTTCATCTTGTCTCCTCACTCACTCATTCCACGTCGATCTTGCACACCCTCTTCTCCCTTACACCCCCTCTATATGCCTGTCACGTTTTGTAACCCATCTCAAATACCCCTTCTCTATAGAGATTGAACGAAGGACTAATCGATATAGACGCACCCCTCTCCATTTACATATAACATTTTCCTATACAAATGCATTCACCAGCGTTACGTCAACTAACATACAGATAAGCTTTGTTACTAGACCCACTGTATATATATTCATACACACATATATATTATATACACAATACGTATTTAAAGTCGACGGTATACTCTCGAGGTCTTTTGCGCCTGCGCCTATATCTAACCTTGACATTGAACAACTCGTCTCCCCACTAGTTTTCAGTCTGCCAACTTCTCCTTCACTTTATTACGCTCCCTCGTTCTGATCCCTCTCTTTTACAGTTTAAATAAAAAAAAAAATATTGTGTGTTACACAATATGTGTGTGTGTGTGTGTATGCTTTACACTGATGGCTTTGTCCCCGCCTTTAAAATTTATTTAAAAAAAAAAATTACTACAACATTCGACCTTGAACAAAACGAAGGTTACTTCATTATTTTTTTATTTATGATATATATGTATGTGTGTATGTATATATACTTATACAATTAATATCATTATATTTATAAATATAAATATAGGTATGAGGAATATTAATTATTCATCTCGTGTTACCGCGAAGAAATCCGATACAAAAATTATCTTGCTCATGATTCGTAATGCGGTGGTTGGAAGGAAATAAGATGATGCTGAATGTGATATGGAGTATATTGGATCAAGGTATGTGTATGTATGTATGAGTATGTGTACATATTACGTCAATGTGGATGCGTGGTGTCGAGCCGATTACGAAGAGCAAATCTAAGGAGCGTACTTCCTGTATAATATGTGACTATGATTATCTAATCGACTTTGACGAGAGAGTTATATAATAAATGCATTCAGGAAAAGACTACATTTATCAGTGTAGTTATCTGTCATGTGTGTGTTTGTATGTATATAATAATGTTTATTTCTGTTTTTCGTTGGCACACGTAATTTTTATTTGTTGAAATGATTTTATTTAACTGCGATTGATATTGTAAAATTTTGTCATTTTTGTGGATATTGAGATTAGGAGATTTTGGGAATTTTAATTGCTATGTGTGATATTTTATTGTCAGTGTATTGAATGTTATACTGTCAGATCAGTATAGTAGAAAAAGTACAGATATAGTCAGACATATTGTCGTTTGAACGTGTTTTATTTTTTTTTATTTTCTATAACGTGTTTGTTAAAAGACATTGGCATTTATTTTATTTATAATTTTTTGTGAGGAATTTTTATTATGGATATTGTTTAAAGAAAATTTTTAATATTCATGAGATTTTTATGAACGGATAGAGAGTGGAATTTTTTCATTATTTTTTTATTTTGATAGAAATCGATATATTTAAAGAATGTAATTTTATATTCGTTTTATGGATTTTATTTTATATATGGAAGAGCTATAGAATTATTTTTTATTTATACCGTTTTATGTATGGGGCTTTGTGTATGTGTACAGATATATATAAAACTGCATTTTATGCATGAAATATAAATGAAATTCTCAATTCACTTTTTCTTCTTTTAACTGGACAAGTGGTCGAAAATTCGTTCATGAATATTGTCCAGTTTGAAATTTATCTTCATTGGAAAAATGCCATGAGATATATTGTGCACATATTTTTGGCAAATACCAGTTGGGATTCAATGAGACAATGAAGCTCATGTACTTACATCTGTGGCTATATATATGTATAAATTGGCGCAGGAGAAGAAATTCCGTTTCGCATTGCTGCCCGACAACAGAATATTTCACAAATGTTTCAACGAGAATTCTTTCTAAATATTATATATTAATGATAATATATTACAAAATTTTTATATTGACATTCTTTAAAGTTTCAATATTCAAATTTAAATCTAAAGAGATATTTACTTGATAAATTATCAATTTGAAGGAATGTCAACGAGAGAAAAGATTTCATCACTAAAAACAAAATCCTTTTTAGCTATACGTAAATTGATATTTTAATTTTATTTTATTATTTTATTTTTTTTCTTTACTATTTATATTCATTCTACCAAGTCAGTCGTCCATCCCATTTTCATTCAGTAAACTGACTCGTTTACTTTTTATTTCAGACTCCAATTTCTTTCTGTCTGTATAGTCAATAATGTTTTTTATTTCATTCGTCCATTGTGCTTCAGTTATTTATTTAATTTTGTAACCAGTATTTTTCCATTCATTTTACTGGATCCAACCAAACTTGCTTTTAGTTTATTCAGTTTACTTAAATAAAGATGGTCTTTTTCACACGATGGAAACTCATGCGCAGGATCGTCCACCGCAATCTGATCGATTTCATAACCCCCATGCCATTGGTTTCACAGCTACATCTGTGCTCTCTCACACACATGAATGTCCATACACATACGAATTCATTCACAATGCATCGTTGTGACTCGCTGTCAAAACTGGTTTTAACAAACTCGACATGTTTATTACATACAAGAATTTATCTCCTCGCCTCCTAAGTAAATGTGCGAAATTTTTAATGTGCCTCACAATTTATGGAGATTTTTATTGCTCAATAATAACCCATAGTTATAAAAAAAAAAAAAAAAAA
>JAQQBS010000001.1:5001808-5082396 GCA_030347275.1 Microctonus aethiopoides
TTTCTTCGAGTACTGAAAATCCCCAGTCTCGCACTATCTTTCAAGACTTTACAAAAAGCTTTTTTTTTTTTACATAGCAATTTTTACATCATTTTTTTTTCCTTCTGTTTTTATTTAGGAATCTTTTCGATCGCGGGTGGCAATGGATTTCACTGGCAGCGTTGGCAGAATAGTTGAAGATCCACTGGAGGCAATGGCCATTGCTGAGAGCGAGGGTCTTGCGTGGCGGCGAACATGGCGACCACTGTCAAGACTACGAACGAATGTTCCACAAGTCGATGACACTATTCATGCGAATAAACCGTGGTTTCACAAAGCCATCAATAGAGAGAAAGCAGCGTTACTCGTTAAAGGACACAGCAAAGCTAACGGGTAAAAACTTTCACAATTGCACTTATATTTGTTGAAGACAAAAAAAAAAAAAAAGAAATTATTGATTTTAATTATTTAAGATTTTTAGTAATGACAATTATTTTTTTTCTTTTATGATTTACTCAATTTTTTATTTGAAGATAATTATGGATGAATATCAGAGCATATAATTAACATTTATACAAGTGAAACGGTCATAAATTTAATAATCATGTAACTGTTTGTTTCAAAGATTTTATGCATTTCTAAGTATCAACCGTGTCAGTTCTACACGGTCGTTTTCCCATGGATGAGTGAATTACAGTGTTTAATCTTTGTGTAGTACACCGTACGAACGAATGCCATTACTAAATTATAGAGCCTCCAACCATTGATTCTGCTTCTTGTTGTCTCCAGTTCCTGCTCTTTTACCACTAACATATACAAACCCAGTAGTTTATTTCGTGGTCAATTACCATTTCAACTATGCCTCATAGCTATCGACCCTTTACTCATCTTCAGTTACTTGGAATCAATCCAACAATATTTTTTTTTGTTTTTTTTTTCATTTTTTCGTACTTTTATTACATTTCCATGAAATATCGTACATAATATTTCTCTCAATTTTAATTTAATTTTATGATATTGAATAAATCATTCTGAGAAAATTGGTTGGTTCAAAAAAATAAAATAAACATTAATTGTCCACTCATTTTTATGTTTGGATAAAAATTTACATAATTGCACAAAGTTACTGAAATATATTTCATTTTAATTGTATTTTCATTTTGTATTTCTTCAAGGTGCAATTACATTATACATACACAAAACCTTTGTATATTGTTCTTGACAAATTGGCGTTTGCCAAGAACAATTCTCATTATTTTTGTTTTGACACGCATAAATGTCGAGTAAAAAAGTAAAATAGAATGAAAGGAAAAAAAAAAAATTTTTTTTTTCTCATTTCATCTTTCTGTTATTGGTTTCGTTTCTTATTCGTATTCTACTTTTTTTTTTTCCTCTCTTCAGTACGGTCAAACTTTGGGGTTAATATCCTGGTTCAGCCATGACTACACTTTATATCTTTCACTCGTTCTGCCTTGCAAGACACTTTACTAATTGTAGAGTCCAAGTAATAAACTTTAAAATGCCGACAAGAAATGAAAAAAAAAAATGATACAATAATAATATATGTATAAGTGCATAGAAAAAATGATAAAAAAAAAAATTAAAAAAAAAAAACGAAAAAAAGGATAAAAAAAAAAAAAGAAAATACTTGCACGTATCATGAGCTCGTGCAATGCGCTCTCTTGTGGTTTTATGTCTGACCAACAGTTATGTGTAGAGCAATCAAGTTCATGAGCAAACTCTACATCGCCATATTTTTTTATGATCTTTCATCTAACATAAATAAATGTATTTTTGTCTACCTGAATTTTATATTGCATTCATATAAAGAGATAGAAATTCATCAAGAGTTGCATTGTTTCATATTACATTTCCTCATTATTATTATTATTATTATTATTATTATTTATAAAACAAATAATTTTGTAATAACCATTCATGCATTTTTATTAATAATAAATTAATATTTATATACATTTATTTTGCAGTATATTCCTTGTGCGAGAGAGTCGGAGTTGCCCAGGAGCTTTTGTTTTAACGTACAAATTTAGCGACAGAATATTCCATGCTCCGATTCATCGAGTAAGTTATATAAATATATAAACCTTTTCGAAATCGCACTCAAAAAAAAAAAAAAAAAAAAAAATTTACTATTACTAAATATTTATGTATATCGGTTGTCGGCCATTAATTGTTTTCTTGGCTAAATGCCGCGGCCATTTGCATTTGAATTCTAGCTCAAGGCCACGTTTGGCATTAACCCACACACATTCACACACACTCGATGTGTGATTGCTGTTACGAAAATATTCTGAAATATTATCTAAATTTAGTGTATAAAATAAAATAGAATGCAATTCATCATCAATCAATCAAATATAAATTTAAAATAATAAATAAATATGCACATTATTTTTTTTCTTTTTCTATAAAATTTATACAAGCCACATTATTATTTTAATTTATTCAATTATTTATTTTTTTCTATTTTTCAGACGTCTGACGAGAGCGGAAATGGTTGTGTTTACACATTAGACAAAGGTGTTACTAAGTTTTATGACCTCGTTCAATTAGTGGATTTTTATCAATTAAATTCGGCATCATTGCCAACCAGACTGACACAATATGTCAATAATAATGATTCATCATCATCATCATCGTCGTCGTCGCCATCGAATAATGGCGGTAGTGTTTCAGCGTCAGCAGTATCACCAGCATCACCATCATCAACAAAGCCAAGTTGTAGTCCAAGAAAAAATGATTGGGGCAGCAGTAATAAAATATCACCACGAAGTTGAATATAGAACGTCCAGTTTCCCGTTAATTTAAATTATCATTTCAACGCCATTAATTTATATTATATTGATAAAATCGTTGTCATTGTCAATTGTTTGTATAATTATTATGACGATAACTATGATAAATATAGCAATGTCAATGGCGTAATTAATTCAACAAAATCGGGTTACTGGACTTTTTTTCGAGGCTTTTTTCACGGGTACAATTCGTGATATGTCTCTAGTTATTACTTTTATTGCCTTTTTGCTGTATCATTTAACAACAACGATAAATTTTTAATGGAATTTATTGCCACATGTAATGGCTGATCCACTCACTGATTCTCACTATCTCTCTCTTTTTCTCTTTCTCTGTTCCTCTTTATTTCTCACTCTATATCTCTCTACGTCTGTCTTTCTTCGAGTATCAACGACAGTAACTGGATTCTCATGATGAAATCGACAGCATTGCAATAGATTGAAAGAACAATGGGTGATGTGTTGAAAGAGCAAAAACAGAATTACGATATCATAAGCTCACATATACACACTTATACAAAAAAAAAAATGTGTGGGTAGTATTGATTTAAAATTATTGAAGAGAGAAAAGATAATAAATATTAACGATAATGAATATTGATCGATGCTCTCTGAAGAATATTTGCGAAACTATTAATGGAGAGGAGAAGATTGAAGAGAGACGATTGCAATTTCAATGAAAAGTTAAACCAAAGACCTTCCAGAGAGCCCCATCATTTCACTGAGATTATTAATGCGAATACATGAAAAAAAAAAAATGATAGGTATAATAATGATAAAAATAATCGCAAAAGATCAAGTGAATATTCAATATTGAAAGTTTTTTTTTTTTTGAACGAAAGCAATGCAATTGTACACGATTGTTTGCAATAAGATTTATTCAATTAGACCGTTGAGATAAGAAAAAAAAAACATCTCAAAATAATTTTTCAACATATTTCAGTTGGTCCGAATTCAAAAAATTTTTGACACTGTGACGGATTAATGACACGTCAGTGAGAAAACGAAATAGGAAAATCGTAAAAAATTTAAACAAAATATACAAACAAAAACTAATATGTAGATGAAAAAAAAAAAGAAAAAAAAAAGAAAAAAAACTGTGTCTTTTCCATTTTCTACGTGTCGTTTGTGTGAAAATATTAGCATATATGTTTATATTTACATATATGTAATCCTTAACACTTTTACAAAAGGGGAGAAGTGTGAAGATATATGTGCAAGAAATGAGATTTAAAACCAAATTTGAATGTGTGGTAACTTGTATTTAATTGTTTTTGGAAAAAGATTGTTACAATGAAAACAACCTGCGCAACTGACCAATGCGATAATTATTGTGCAAAATAACAATGTATAATTATATATTATATACTTGTCATTTGAATGACATGAATTTATTTAAAAGAATTATGAAACTAATTTTCATATTTATTCAATAGTTTATCAATTATTCAAACGGTTAAACAAAAATAATTGAGAAATATTTTCATTTTATGATTATATAAAATTTTTATTTCCGCTTTTTTTCTTTTTATTTTATGCGTTAATTTTTCAATGCAATGTGCCTCAATATTTCAAAATTATCTAAATATTATTAGAAAAAAAATTTTATTATTTCGAGAAATTGGCTCAAGATAAACAATGAAAGCTTAACAATAAATCATCATTTCTTTATAATTATATTTTCGCAGATTTACCACACACGGTCTAATATTCAAGCAAACCAAATATTTATCGAGAGTGAATCGTAATGATTGCGAGCAAAACAATAATAGTAATTGAAACAAAAAAAGATACAACAAAATGAATTATTATATAGTTTTCTTTTATTGATTCAAAAATAAAATTAATAATAATCACCATAACAATAATATTAATAATATTAATAATATTAATAATAATAATAATAATAATAATATTAATAGTAATAAATTAATTTTACATTGTATATTCACTGTAATATAGAGTAAACTGCGGAAATATATAAGAAGAAAAATCGCGGAAAATTTTTGGATAAATCAAATAATTAAAGTTATTGCAGTATCGGTAATTTAATAAAAAAAATTAAATTAATTTTTTTGTTCTTTGAAAAATGCAATAAGTCGCGTTTTACCACACTAGAAACAATGTGGTCTATATATTTAACATTCATGATCTCATATATATTGCTAATGTTATGAGACGCGCGCAATTGATCTGTTTATAGTTGATACACAGCAGCAAGGGGGAGGAAAATTATAGCGTGAATGATATGAAATTATGAAATTAAAAGTGCTAATGCGGGAATGTAATTTACGAGAGAGATTAAAAAAGAGTGAGAAAAAAAAATAAAATTTGATAATAAAAAAAAATTAAGATTGAGGAGAAAACACGATGTATAAATGGCATTGAATCTATTTAGATAGAAATTATTCGAAATTATAAATTTTTGCATCTCAATGAATAAAAGCTAGTGGTAAAAAAAAAAAAAAAAAAAAATTTAAAACAAGACAAAAATGGAATAGAAGAATAAAAGGAAAGAAAATAAATAATACTGGTTGAGGTTTAAACGATGCGATAAATAATGAGAAGAAATAAAATAAAATGATTTTATTTCCGATTTTTGTATTATTGAGAGTCATTGAAGTGAAGTACATAAAATATCGTTAAACGACGCATAATAACAGAGTCAAAATGACCAAGAAATAGGCGTGAGTGTTACGTAAATGTGTGTATAAATGAGTGTACGAGTAGTAATTGTGTGATCGAATTAATTATAAAGTGGACAATGTCCAGATAAAGAATACCAACTAAAAAAGAAAACTTTTATGCAATGTATTATTATTACTCGCTGAGAGCCACTAATTCTATCGATACCTACGTTTAATAATATATTTTTTCATGGATTATTTATTTTCTCCTTACACCTGCGTATTGTGACAGCGTAAAAAAAACATGCGCCATGTCTTTGATTTTATAAGTCTTACCTATTTTGATATAGGGGCAAATGTGGATTAAGAAATATTAATAATTAAAGATAAACAAAAAATGATTATAAAAAGTAATAGAGCGATAACAAAATCTTCTGCATCAAAGACGACTAATAAAGTAGCACTTGGTATTTAAAATAACTAGGTATAGTGCTTTTTCTAGAAATGAAAACAACAAAAAAAAAAAGAACGTTAAAATCATTGAATCATTTGCGGATGAATATATAAGAAAAAAAAATTAATAAAAATGTTTACGGCGGCTCTTTTTAGTTATTAGCACTTTTCCTATTTTCTCTGTACAGACACAATGAACTTCATAATGTTGGCATCAAAAATATAAATATTATTTAGTAACGAAGAAATACAAAAAGAGAAAAATAAAAATATTTGGCCTTTCATGTAAATATGTCTAATTAGGCCAACCCTAAATTTATATTAATTAATTCAATTAATTCAACATTTTTATTTCTCTGCACAATGTCGTAATGACGATTGGATTAATCATTATTGATTGGCGGTCGATCAATTTTGATTTTTCATCGTTGCTATGTCAATTTTAAATATCGAAATAATAAAAATAAAATTCGAATAAAAATTATTTTATGTAAGCATATTGTTTTGGAAATGGAAAAGAGCTAATAATTGTTGAATAAAGGGATACGCTATTAGTAATATAATATTAAAATAAAAATATTATTGTCATGATCATTAATGAGATAAAATAATAGAATATATTTTGTATTAATTATAGTTCCGAATTAAACGACAAACGCAGAGGTCTGTATAAGACTGAAATTAGGTGCCGTGCGTCGTCATGTGCGTTTTATTCAACGTCTGTCTGAGAACACCAATAAAGTATCAAAAAATAAGCAAATAAATGAATAAATAAATAAAAAAATAAAAAATACAAAGATATAAATAACTGAAAAAAAAATAAATAAATTGTATTTATTTTATTTTATTCAATTGTCTATTTTGTTTCCAAAACCAACAGTAATAATAAAGCCAATAGAGAAAAATACAAAAGGACAAATATTTAAGTTCCAAATATAATTTACATGTCCATCAAATATAAGTAATGACTACATAAATAAGTCCATTCATCTAGTCATTACAAAGACTTAATTTTTCATGCGTTACACACAATTGCGCGCCAATAGCTTGACAGACGTTGAATGTGTTAGATAAACAAAAAATAAAATTCGCCAATCACAAATTATCATCAAGTGAAAAATAAACTAAATTCAAAAAAGCGAATTTAACGAAATTAATTATAATAATAATGGAGTATTCGTCAAATGAGCTACGCTTTTGCAGCGGTACTTGTAGAATTTGATGCAACAAGAAAAATATTTAAAAAAAAAAAAAAAAAAAACATGAATAAAATAAAACATTGTTATTTTTCGGCGATATATATATATACACATATATTATTTTCTTATTTTTCTTGTTTTGTTTTTTCAAATGCCTTCTGAGCAATTGAACAATTTCCGTCTGATATGAATACTCCATTTTGTTACGTACACATAAATAAAAAACGTACGATTAAAAACGAAAAGAAATAGGCGCTCTCCATGCTTCACGAATAAATCACGGACGTTTCTGCGCTTGACGTCATTAATATCGGGATTGTACGTGCGAAGCATGATGAATTAAGCAAAAGACGTGTGATAAAGAGTAGATATAGTTCGCGAATGATTGGCATACATATGCTAAATCATCCGAACTTTTTTCGCTTCTGTTTTAGTGCCGGCCAGTATGTTAAACCATTTTCCCCATAAACCCATTAAATAATTAATGTTTTTTTTTTATTTACCTCATATTATTGTCCCCCACATAATCCTCTATCCTCTTTATAATCACGCACCGTACTTACTGTCATTCAATTGTAAAATGTCCTTTTCTCTTAAACTTGAAACATTATTATTTTTTTTTTTTTATTTTTTTTTTTGTTTTCATCTCGTTAATTTCAACTAGATTTTTCTATCAGTATAAAAACACACTTTTTATCTCGATTCACAGCGCCTTATTCAATACATATTTTTTTTTTTTTACATTAGTAAAATAAATCACAAACAATATTAACTGTAAAATCAGTTTAAAAAAAAAAAAAAATGAAACCTCACACGACTCAAGACTGAGACGTTAATGAGTAGTGTATGTCTGAATCGAATTTAGTTGTACTTTAATTATAGAAATACATCAGTATTAATATTTAACGTCATCAGTTACATTCACATTGTGCGGCTTAAAGGTTTACACGTTTAATTTTTCTTTCCAAACAAAAGAGAATTGTCAGTGATTGTTCCTCCACCTTCCTTCCTCATTTCTCAAAAACCCTTAATAATTTTTTGTTCACATTTTAATTTGTTATCCCATGCGCGCTTGATAGGCTATTTCTTTATTCGACAAATTGAAAAAAAAAATAAATAAATAAACAACATGATACAGGGTGTCTATTGATAATTAAGTTGTATTTAGTATTGGCAACTCTTTTCGCCAAGCAAATCACGAAGAAAAAAAAACATTTAAATTATAATAATAATAATAATACTAATAATAATAATTATTATTAACAAAAATAATAAAAAAATAAATTAAAAATACGATTCAAATGAACGCACAATACTTATTCTCGATGTTGCATAATTAGCATTTTTATTGTTTCAAACTGCAGTTTATTTTCTTTTTTTTTTTTTTTTTTTTTTTTTTTTTTTTTTTTTCTTTTTTAATGATAATTGAACAGCGAGTTGACACATACAGTGTTATTTGTCCGTATTGTTGCTCGCTGTTTAATATCGCACACACTGTAGTTATTACCAAAAAAAAAAAAAAAAATTATATATATTAAAAAATAAATAAAAAAATTAAAAATAAAAGAAAATAAGTAAATATCTAAACAGTAAAATAATGAAGGAAAAAATAAAAACAAAAACCTATGTAAAGTTAAGAATAAATTACAAAGTGATTACCAAATAAAATGTAAAGATTGTAATAACACTATTTGCGAATCTGTATAGGACACTCTCCAAACATCGACGATCATATATTTAATTTGATAATAAGAAACAAAAAAATAATAGTAAATAAATGAATAAACAAATAAGTAAATCACTCAATGCAAATAATGTGTATAAATAATAATAGTAATATTAATAATAAAAAAATGGAAATAAAAAAATTATCCATGATCGTCGAAGTTTTTTTTTTTTATTGTTCTCTCTGACGACGGATTGTTTATATACAATTAAATTCGTCGTCCCGTAATTTGCAGAAGATAATAAAATGAATGTAACAATTAAATTCAAAAGTTAAAGGCGGAAAAAAAAAAATACTTTAAGCAATGAATTAATTCAAAGCAAATAAATAAATAAACTGCAGTAACTCAAAATGCAGATATAGAAAGCCGCAAAATATAATTAATAAAACAAAACAAAAATTGAATTAACTAAAAAAAAAAAAAAAAAAAAAAAAAAAAAAAAAAAAAAAAAAAAAAAAAAAAAAAAAAAAAAAAAAGAAAATGTAATGATTGCCATTGATGCACTCGGACAGAACGAAACTTTGTGACATATCCCTGATGGAGAAACAAAATAAATATGTGAAAAATAAAACAAAAAAACGAAGCAAAAACAGTATAAATATAATAAATTTTGTTTTCCTTCAAAAAACCAAATTGCAAAACGAAATAAAAAAAATATTAATAAAACGATAAAAAATAAAAACCTGTAATCCACAAAAATAAACGTGAGCACCTGTAGCGCCGCAATATCTGAAGATCATTGTTATATCTTTGTATGAACCTTTAATACGCAATAAATAAAATATATATGTATATCGTCATTGAAATAATTAGTCTTGAATTATTAAATAAAATTTCATTCCAATATTATATCAATAAAATATATATTTTATAATACAATATAAAAAATTTCATTCACGCATGAAATGAAACAGAGAACAAAAAAAAATTATATATAAATATAAAACGCCTGAATTTATACATACATATAATATAATATATTTACTTATATATATGCCAGACATCATTCGACGACGGCTATTGTGTTGGCCCGATCGTTGGATACCAATCGAGGTGCGCACGCAACATGCTGGCAACAGGTAACAGCTAGCAGCAACAGCAGCAGGGGCACAAGTGAGACCGCGATATGTAGAAAAAATAAATTGTATAGAAGGAAGAAAGAGAAAAGTAAACGCCAGGCGAACACATCAGCCAAGCACACAATCCGCAGGTGTAGTGAAGGGGGAGGCATTTGACTCCACTTCTCAAGGTGGGAGTCAAACCTGACCGGTAGGTTTTCAGCTTGGGGTTTATCGTCGACTCTATTCGATCGACAGTCGTACACAGGAAGTCAATACACTCAGGTGAAAACTACTGTGTAACAATGTGAATAACGTACGCTCTTTTTTTTTTTTTTTTTATTTGTTTTTCTTCGGGATGTGTATTGATATTTTATGTATACATATGTACATATGTATTATTTTTTTAACAATGAAGTAAGTGAAAATAAATAATAATAATTTTTTTTTTATTTTAAATTGATATTTCTTTAGTGTTTTTTGTATTTATTATTTTTCTCGCGAGGATGTCCACACTCTGGCGATTATATAATCATCGATAGATCGTGTATAATCGTGTTATGTAGGGAAAAAATATATAATTATGAAACAAGCGGAATTTAGGTAGATTTAAATTAAATATTAATTTAAATGAAAATTAGTTTGGTAGAAATTTTTAAGAAATTTATAATCCAATATTATTATCTACATTCTTTTCTATTCTTCTTTTGATCTACATGAAAATATTTGCCGTAAATACAATTTAATATCAAAAAAAAACTTATACCTTTATTAATCTTTTTAATTTCTTTTATTTCACTTTTGTTATAAATTTAATAAAAAAATTAAACCACGCATTTACTTGCGTATTTATGCTTCACTATAATTGTCAAAAAATTAAATACTCTTATATTGATTACACAAACAAACAATACATAATAATTTTTACAAAAAAAAAAATAACAAAGTATAAATATAAAAAAAATATATCCAAATTAATATTCAAATAAAAAAAAAAAATATTAAATACTGATAAAAATAATACGAAATAATTTTTTATTCGGTTAATAAAAATATTATCGAATATTTAAAAATATCAGGTATCCGTTCCCAAACAAATGTTCGATTAATTTTAATAATTAAAATTAATTATCATAGCTATAGTTATATTATTGTATAGATAATAAAAGGATTTAGTGTAGTGGTAAAATAAACGAGGTATTGAATTCATGTTCGCATTCAGTAATAACATCATTCGATCAAGCTCATTATTACGAACTAGTGGCATTGTTTCTCGCGAACATATATTTATAACTATATATTTTGCGCCATTATCCACAGTGAAATCCATCTGGATGTAAAGTCATATAGATCTAGAGAGAGATCCGTCGGCGTTGTTATTGTTGCATGCTTGTACGTATGTATATTGAATGTATGTATGGATATTTTTTGTTGCATGTGTATATACGCTTCGGCCATCGTACAACTTTGTGTAGAGAGAACCAGTTGAGCAACATTCTCAACTGCGTATTTATTACAGAGCTCCAACACGGGTTGGAAATAATGTTGAGACTGAAAGAGAGAGCGTTCAAACACGCCAACGCCAAACCAACAGAGCATATAATACAATTGTTCGTCGCCATTTTGGTTGTAGTTTCATTCAAGATAAATTTAACATTGTAATATATATTGATATAACAATTTGATAATTGAATAAAATTGTAATTATAAATTATTAATTTATATAATATTGATTAGATTTATTTTTCTTTTGAAATCTGTTGAAATATTTTTGAGAAAAATATTGAATGAATTTTGTAATTTATTTTAATAGAATTAAATTTTTAAAGAGCACAAGTGCAATGTGTCTTTTTTATTTCAATTATTACATTATATTATTTAATAATATTGAAAGTAAGTTTATTAATTTTTTATTTTAATAAAGTTTTTTATTTTTATTTTTTATTCTCGCGTGTTTTCATGTTAACGCGCACGATTGTGTATGAAAAATACATCAGGCGTGTATATATTTTTTTATCGCGAGGACGTGCTATCAGCACGTAAAAAAAAATGCAAATGTGTGTAGTATATCAGTAGAAATAATGACACGAAATAAAAAATATATATCGTAAAGAAAAAAAAAATAAGAAAAAGATGCATATATGCCAAAAAATAAAAAATAAATAAATAACCAACCCTATTTTTATTATTATTACAATTTTTTCTCGTTCTCTTTCTGATAATTTTTCGCATTCATGGCCGATCCAATACGCGAGAATAATAATTCAAATTTAACTTAATTATATACGTACTATATAATTATTAATATTTTTTTTTATTCTCGCGCTATTTTTTTATTTTTTTTTTCACTTCCATGTGTTCAATAATAAAGCACGGATATATACAAATGTGCTCTGGCGTTTATACACATACTCATATAAGCTTAGTTCATGAAGTTTAATCAATAGTTAACCAAGAATCTGTTGTATTAAAATTTTATATTCTGTTTTGTTACAGATCGTTTCTCCCTTTAATAATTATAAACCTCTGTTGAATTTATTACCTATACAATTTTACATTTTTTTTTTTTTTACACGATGAGTAATGCATGTAATGATAATTATTTATCCAGTCAATCGATTTTAAAAAGTATTAATTATATCATAATTTACTTTTAATTACCTTCACATTTTTTTTTACAGATTACAAACAATGACTCATTCATAAACAATTACGTGTCCTTCACTTATTCATCGCTGATATGTCATCTATTTTACATTTTTTTAAATAGTAATCGTGGCGATAATTTTAATGAATAATACTAACGCTTATTCAAATGTAATTCGAAATTTTATCAGAAATGATAAATTGAAAATTTTAAATATAATAGCGATTATTAATTCTGATAATTTTAAAATATGTTATTAACGATTATTGAAATATAACTTGAAATTTTATTAAAAATGATGAATTGAAAATTTTGAAAATAATGACAATTATTAATTTTGATAATTTTAATAAATAATACTAACAATTATTCAAATATAATTTGAAATTTTATCAAAAATGATGAATTGAAAATTTTGAAAATAATGACAATTATTAATTTAGATAATTTTAATAAATAATACTAACAATTATTCAAATATAATTTGAAATTTTATCAAAAATGATAAATTGAAAATTTCAAAAATGATGTCAATTATTAATTCTGATAATTTCAATAAATAATATTAACAATTATTCAAATATAATTTGAAATTTTATCAAAAATGATAAATTGAAAATTTCAAAAATGAAGTCAATAATTAATTCTGATAATTTTAATAAATAATACTAACAATTATTCAAATATAATTTGAAATTTTATCAAAAATGATAAATTGAAAATTTTATTAAAAATGATAAATTGAAAATTTTATTAAAAATGGCAAATTGAAAATTTTTAAAATAATGCCAATTATTTATTCTGATAATTTTAATAAATAATACTAACAATTATTCAAATATTAATTTGAAATTTTATTAAAAATGATAAATTAAAAATTTCAAATATAATACCAATTATTAATTACGATAATTTGTAGAAATAAAATAAATTCGTAATGATGACAAATAATTTAATCGATAATACATCGAGAAATAAATTGAGCGTGCTTTTGAGAGCCATTGGGAATTATATACGTATATAGCAGGTGTCGTGTGAACAAAAAGCAATTCAAAGTTACAGATTTGCCAAAGGGCGAGGGGACAAAAGCGATCAAGATGCCCTGTAGTGATATAGCGAATGGATATATATATATATATACTATATAACTGATGTAGTATACAGATAGACACATGCCTTATAGTGAGAATGCCAGCAAGGAAATTCCATGGGGACTAAAATCCCAAATGCACTGAGAGTAACATTATCAGTGATAATACGCTATTTCCACTGAAATAGTGTGTGTATATTAAGTCATACAGTAAATTGGTAGTTAATCTGTTATCCACATAATACGGCACATGTGTCTCATCTCTATATACTCAATTTTCAACTAATTTCAAAACAATCCAATCGCATTTATTACTTGTATATTTATTTGTACAATTTATATGT
Source organism: Microctonus aethiopoides (assembly GCA_030347275.1). NCBI lineage: Eukaryota > Metazoa > Arthropoda > Insecta > Hymenoptera > Braconidae > Microctonus > Microctonus aethiopoides. Next base: position 5,015,749 of record JAQQBS010000001.1, read on the forward strand.
CAAATATTTTTTATTCTAAATATTTTAATGAATCAAATTAATTTTTTTTCTGTTATTTTTTTCTGTTTTCAGAGAGCTTAATACTATTCAATGAATCCCCCGAAGGGAATCCCATTCAAATATAATTAAAGAGTACATAATACTTAATAATTATGTAGTCGTAGGAGAACAAAAATGATGCAGTTGATTTTGATTTTTGGTATTGCAATCGTCGTCGATGTTGTGGTTTCTATGCAAAGTCCAGCAGGATCCAAGTGTGGACAAACACAATGTTCGGTGATAGAATATTGTAGTGCATTTGATTCTCTATGCAAACCATGTCTGATAATTTGTGATGGAAGAAATCAAACACTGTGTGTAAGAGACTGTCAAGGTAAATCATCAATTTTATTTCTTTACAAACTTAAGAAATATTTTTTTTCTCCAATATATCCACACATGTATCGATATATATATATCCTCTCGAATAAGATTCGGTTCGTAAGCGTGAGAGTATTATTCGTCTGACGGTGTATAATTTTGAGAAGGGAAAAAAAAAGCTAGAAAAAAAATTGAGAAAGAAGATTTAATATTTTAGGTCGTTTCAAAGTTTCGTATGTTCATGATGCAGCCAGGTATATACTGTCAATAAATAAATCAACACACGAGATATTTTAGTTGTGTCTTTTGAATCCGACTCTTTTGACGCCTCTTGAATGAAAAAAAAAAAATAAATAAATAAATAAAAACAGGAGAATAAAAGATTATAAAATAAATTTTTTTTTTTTTAAATTAAATATGTCGTGCCGATTATTCAACGTGATTTGCATCGACTTGACTGTATGGACATCTTGGCATGTGCACACACAAGATTCATGAATGAAGAATAAGTGGGATGCTAGTGCGTGGGAGGCGTGGTCATCATAAATTTTGTACATACATACATATGTTTTTTTTTTTTTTTACGTATTCTTGCGAGTGTAGTTTTGCCGACGCTGCGGTATTTTATAATTTTTTTTATTCCTCCCTCTTGAATTATCAAGCACGATGCCAAAGGTACTTGACAGTTTTTCATATATCAATAAATTTTAGACTCTGTATACGTGATGAAAAAACAAATATTTATACACATATATACTTATATACATTCGTATCGGTATATAACATATTGAGTATCGTTGAATATTGGCATAAAAAATATTTCAAACTCGATGAAATTATGATAAAAAAAAATATCTATTAATAATGAATCTTTATTTATATAAATATTATAATAAATGTACATGTGTGTTTACACAGTTGGAACATTTTTTGATATTTATACCTTAAACTCGTGGGTTTTTAGTTTAAAATAATTTCCACCAAGTGTTCGTACAGGTGTATAAATAATGAATAACTAGGAATAATTAACTATTGCTGGTAGATTATTTTTAACTTCAAAAAATACTACGCACAAAAAATACATTAATTAAATTCATTTCTCAATATTATCCACAATCATTAATATATGTATAAAAAATTAAACTATAAATAATAGTAATAATACTAATTATGTATTAATTGCATGATCATTTTTTTTTTATCATCGTTATTGCTATTATTATTATAATTATTGTTGTTGTTTTTAATTATAATTTTAATTATGTTTACATCCCAATCTAATGAAGTAGATGACAGGGAGGGAGTTATCAATTGTTTTAATTTTTTGTATTTATTATACTGAATAGGATGAAGACATTTTTTTGATTTTTATTTAATTTTTTTCTTCATTTGTAATTTTTAATCAATTTTTTTTTCTAGTTTTTTCGATTTATTTATATATTTTTGAATGTTGATTACATCATGGACAGACTAAGTTATATTTTTCTCCAAGTTTTGTATTTTTTAATGAAATTTATTAGTGTAAATAAATTAATGTGTTTGATTTTATTTAGATTTTGTTTTTGAAAGAAAATAAACATATAAATAAATATGAAGAAATATTTATTTATTTATTTATTTATTTATTTGAATATATATTTTCAAAGGATTCTATTTAATTTGTTAGGTTTTTTTTTAACATATATAAAAAGCATTTAGACAGTGACGATAATAAAATAATTATTTTTTAATATTTTTCTTTGCTTTTTTTTTTTCATTATTTAATTTGTTTGAATAAATTTTCTAAATAATTTATAATATATATTATAATTATCACACGAAGTATAATTTTTCCCATCAAAATGATTAATCACAAATAAGATATAAAAGATATATTAAAAATTCTCTCACTTGTGTTTATAATTTCCAGTTATATTCTTTTGAATTATGTATAATAGAGGAATATATATATACATGTATAGCCATTCATACTTAATACATATGTATGGTTGAAGAATAAAAGAGTATTCGATTCACTCCAGTACATATACATACATACATACATACATGCAAGAGTACACCTGAGAATAACTTTAATTCTTTCTCTACACCTGACTATCCCATACCTTTTTCCTTCACTCACTCAACTCATTCTCCCTCGTTTTTTTCTATTAACGGATCATATCCCCCCCTGACCCATCGAGAGACGTCTATTCTTTTTATATTCATCCTTTTACCTCCTTCATCCTCATGTTCATGGCGCCGGATTCAGAAAGCGTATAGTTTTTTATTTATTTTTAATTCATATTTTTTGTTTCTCCAACATTGTAATGCCTCCCAAGACGCGAGTTTCAGGTATAATATTGTATGTATAAAAGCCAAATCCATTCAATTATACTTCTATTAACGCTATTTCCGGAACAACAAAGTATTCACTTTATTTTTTTATATAAAAAAAAAAAAAAAAAAAAAAAAAGAATAACAAGAGAATAAATTTCTTTATCAATTTTAAATACAATCATAAATAGATTTATTAAATATTATTTATTTTCTACATAAATGTATATAATATCTATTAATTTATTAATTAATTATTAATACATGTATTTCACTAATATGCAATGAAATATTATCAGTTAGAATTCAAAAACTCGATAGAAATCTTCATTTGAGCATGACTCACGTCGTCTGCACGTGGAATAATGTGTAAATCGCCTACATTAGACTTTAACTCGACACTATTATCTACATATACGTATTTAAATATATACATATACATATATATAACAGTCTCCCCCCATACAAATCGATTTCCTTGCGCCACGACCCCGTACAAGTCGTTGTGCGGTTACGCCATTTCACCTTTACAACCACCCTTTCAAACTGGCTTTCAACTCTCATTTGCTCTGTGGGGATAAATACAAGCGCTACTTCACTATACACAATTGTGTATACCAATTTCAATATGTATATCTATATACCCTACATATAAGCATCTTTACCATTCTTCTTTGAAAGTGGAACTAAGACTTGGATTGAAAGTACACGGAAAGCACCGCGTGTTCTTGATGATGCGGAGAACGAGGAGAAGCCAACGACGATTGCTATTGTTTGCCTCAGGTTGCCACCACGACCTAACTTCTCAATTGTCTAAATCTCCACTGTCACATGCACATAACATATACTGCACATAGTGAATATATATATATTATTATATTTATACATTATATTATCATAATTAAATCATTTTTTTTTTTTCAAGTAGGGGAAGAGCGGCATGAAAGAGCCAGTTTTGGAAAAAGGGATAAATAATAAAAAAGGAAATAAATAATTAATAAAATTTGTATAATAAGTAATTGTTCATTCATTTATGTACGTGATGTCATAAAACATTTTTCAAAATTATTGGTATTTTTGGGCTTCTAACCATTTATAAAAATAATGAAATTCGGCTCTTTCATAACACATAGGCATTGAAAAAGCCACCTAATGTTTTGAAAGAGCCAACTTCTTATTACAGGACTGAAATTTTAAATTAACAAAGATATTATTTACTAATAATGTTAAGATATAATTTTATATTTTATATAATTATAAAACGTTTTATATAACGCAAACTCTGGATAAAATATTCACTTAAATCTAAGAAATTCTCATGAAATTAGCCGTTTGAGATCAATCATTGCAATCTGACTAGGTACGATCTTTTTAAGAACTCATATAATTTTATTTGATGTATCTGAGTCTGTATCATTATTTATTTTAGATTTCTTAGTAAGAGCTTTTTTGAGGGACCATATAAAGCTAGCTTTTTCATCACACTACAGCCCGGCTCTTTCAAAACATATTCTCCCAAGAAACATAACCCCGAAAATTAGTATGAAATTAAAGATTTGCCTGCAAAATATATATGGTATTAGAAGTCCTAATATATCTATAAAATTATTGTATAATCATATTACTATTAGTTTCGTCCATATAGACGTCAAAAACAAATAAAATGAACTCAAAAACTTACTTTTTGACGACGAAATCTTCAATATGTCGTATCGACGCCGTTTATTTTTGATAAACTGTCAAATGTTTGTGGGCAACATTTGGCTAGTGTTACTATCTTAAAATAATAACACATCCAAGATTCGTTCGAAAACTAACGCGTAAATAATAATGGTTTTTTCAAAACTTGGCTCTTTCATGCCACTCTTCCCCTACTTTAAATTATAATTAATAAAAGGATAAAAAAAATTATAATATGAACGAGGATATATATTAAAAACTATTTCGTGGACACTTTGTGGAGTCTTTTGCGGGCACGTCGACGTCAGCTTAACGAGCTTAGCTCGATATATTTTACATCCTGATAACGTCACGAAGGAGCGTTTCCCAACCTTCTACAGTGTGTGTATATATATGTATAGTATTAAATTCATGAGGAAAGAGGGGAAGAGTGAGGATGGAAGCTTAATATCCTCGAGCACTTCCGGTAGAGAATTGAGAGTGCTTCAAGAAATTCCCATTGTCTCTGATATTCGCGTGTATATACATATAGAAATAATATGTATGTATATATGTATGAAAGATAATACATATACATATACCTATACATATTCTTGTCTAGTCATTAATCTGCGAAAAGAAAAGAAGAATGAAATACAAAAAGAAACATTTTACGCGCGCAACTCATACTTATTCCCCAAGGACACTTTGTGTGCTATATGTATGATCTGTATAAAATTCTCATTAGTCTCAGAGGATCTAACTGTTGGATATTATTCTTGTATCGTGTGTGTATAACGTCGGGTACCATTATCGTGGACAAGAAATACGAATGATGAATTGAATGAAAAAATAAGATAAAATAAAAGAAATATAAATTTATTTTACTTCCGTTACAAATCCACACATGTCACACAGCTTTATTTTGATATTATTTATTTCTCAGGATTTTATCAATAACAAATGCAATGAGGGTAATGAATTTTCTGAAAAGATCAAAGAGAAATAAATAAATAAAAATAAATAAAAAAGAATTAATTAGTAATGTTGAAACTGTTATTATTTTTTTTATTAAAATTTTTTTATTTAGATTAAAAAAATTTTTTTTTTATTTTTTATTTTAAATTTACATTTAAATATTTAGATATAATTAAACATTATAAACACACATGTGAGTTGTTTAGGAAATTTTTAAAGTTAGTTAGTATATGGAGACATAACATTTTATTTATGTAACTATATAAATCTATATAGATATATATGTATATATAAATATATATATGAGAGATGAGTTATTATAACATGGAAGGGGGGCATTGCACATCATTCGCCTTAACGTGCCGACATCCGTTGGGTTATAGTTGTCGACTTAACAAGAAGCTATATAGTTTGTTATCGAGTTAGTGCAGTGCGCTAACGAGCTATCGCGCGAAAGTCAGAAACTTTGAAAGCATTTACCATATATAATATATATGTAGGTGTATTATATAATAATAGATTATATACCTAAATATAACTAAGTATATACGTGAATATTTGTGAGTTATTTAGTTCAGCTTTTATCAATTTTGAAACATTTCTTCCTCACTCAATCATAAATCTATCTTGATGACTATTTTTAATATTTATTTTTATCCGTTGATTAATTGAAATAATAACGTAAAATGTTAGTCTGTGTTTAAATTTTATTTATTATATCTTTCTTATAATTTTTAATTTTTATTTTAATGGTTGTTTGGAAATTAATTGATGATTTGTTTTTTCATTTTTAAAATTGTGTTATAATTTTATTTGTTTTAGAGTACCTGCACGATGAGAAATATGCACTTCATGCGAAGCTGGGTGAAGTTGGGAGCTTGAAAGGTGAGTTTTCATATGCATACATTGTTTCAATATTAATTTCAAGTGGCAATAAAGCAACAATTAATGTAAAATATAAAATTAGAATTACCAAATTGCCACGAAATAATTAATAATGAAAAATAAAGCACAGACGAAAAAAAAATTATATTTAAATATTTTATTGGCAATAAATATCATACACACTGTAATATTATAAAATAATATTTATTTATTTCTACACATAATATTTATTAATATTAATATTAATATTAATATAGTAGAAAAATAATTTTTATTATTTTTTTCTTCTTACAATTGCTCGATCTAATTATTATTTATCACACTCCATATCGTCTTTGATAGATATATATTATACATATGTAGACATATAGATACATATATGTATACCTATGTATGATAGTGATCAGTCTGCACGCAAAACACCACTCAGTTTTACTACTTCGACCTGTTTTCACGTGCACGTGTTGGTAAATGTATATTAAACACATATGAACATTGTTGGAAAATTATGATCACGCGATTTTATTTATTTTATATATGTATCAACTAAAAAATCTTGTGGTATGATTGTGAAAGAAAAATGACGAAAAAAAATACAGGAAAATAATTAACGATGATATAAAAAATTACAAAAAATAATTCACTCATTATTAATTAAATAAAATAAATTATTGCTAGATATTTATCCACGTAATGTCAACAATTATAAATATAAATATAAAAATGTCATGGTTTTATTTTGGTTAGAGATTAATTTTAGATAAAAGAAGAATTATATATTTTTTTTTTATGTGAACAAAAAATATTGAAATAAAAATAAAAATCGCAGTGAAATTCTGTTATTTATTATTGTAGTAATTTATATTTATATACATATATGTGTATAAATATATATAAATACGGTTGTGAAGTATTATGTAGACGAAGAATTACGAGAGCATACATATAAAATCGATGAATGCGATCCGGACGTTACCCATGATCCGACTAATAGCCATAAAAAACTTCCTCGCCAGCCAGACGACCTAAAACGTAACGATCCCTGTCCCGATTTACGACCGCAACTTTATTCCCTTCTTTTGTGCATTGTACCACGGTAAGGTAAAAATATGAAATCATAAATTTTACGATAAGAGCTGCACATAAGAGAAACCATGATGTGTTTATATATAAAATAAGTTTATGAAAAATGACAAACGATTATTAATTTGATGGATAGAAATATTTAAATGTATTTATATCATTTAAATTGAAAGTATAAAAATTATATCATAAGAAAAATCTTTTATTTTATAGTATCATTATTATTTTATTTATTTATAATTATTTTGTTTTTTGTTTCAGAAGAAGTGGAGAGATTGTCAACCCTCGTTGAAGTTCTCAACCCTCCATTTGCCTTGAAAATTTTTCTTACTCTCCTGATTTTATTTTTGCTACTAAAAACATTCTTGAAATTAAAAATAATTAATGAAGCATTAGTCAAAATTTTTGGGCAAAAATGGATAAAGGTGATAAAAAAACTTATAAATATAATTGATTTTTTTAAACAAATAAAATAAATAATATATATTTATCTGTTGAATTTAATAATTGATGTTATTTTTATTATTTTTCTTTGTATTTGTTTATTCATGATTTAATTTTTTTTTTATATTATTTATTAATTGTTGTAGAGCATGAAGAAAAGTAATGACAAAGTGGACAACAATGTGGAAAGTAGTGGTAGCACAGTGGAATCACAACAGCAGAATAACACGCAGCTGATTATGCCGACAATAAGTTCAAATGTTGCAACTTCATCGCAGAGACCTAACAAATGTTTAACAACAAATATCACCAGCAATTTATTATCACAATGTGAAATTATCAAAGACACTATTTTAAATTTTGCGTATATAACAATCCAGCAATGTCACCAAGCTCAAAAACAACTGCACAATAAAAATCCAAACATGAAAGCTCTTTTTCAAATTAATAGTTACATTATCAGGTATAATTTCCACTTTAATATTTTATAAAAATAGATAAAAATCACCTCATTGTTATTTACTTTTTCTTAATAGTAAAATGTTAATTTAAAAAATTTTTTTAAACGCTTAAATTGTTTTTGTAAACAATTTCGAAATTTTTTATCAAAAATAACAAAACAAAAATTTTCAAATAATCATTCTTATTATCTTTTTTTATTTTTTTTTTTATTATTAAATATTTAATAAATAATTACGACGATATTTCTTATTATGAACCATGCGGCTGTGGGACTTAAATTGTATTTTACAAATTTAAAAAATATTTAAAATTATATTAAATATAATTGAGTCTCTTTATTATAAAGTACAATTTTTTTTTTTTTTTTTTTTTTTTTTCAATAAGACATTAATTATCAGTTCACATACATATGAATATATAATATAAATATTATAAATTGAATAAGATTTAAAATTCAAAAGTAGAATAATTATATTTAAACGACAATACCACTTTATTATAGTCATATTGTTTATTTTATAAGTATATCGATACCTTATCAGCCATTCCGTCCATGAAAGGCCTTAGGAGCAATAGCAGTGCGATAAAAAAGTGTGCTTTGCATAGGTCGGTCACGTGCAATATGGAAATACGCGGCAAGAAAACTTAATTGTCTCAAGTAAAAAAAAAATGTAGAAAGAAAAAAACATTATGAATATTAATACACTCAAGCTTATAAAATCCATTATTTCAAAATGAATATTAATTCATCAAATGAATTATAAATTAATAATCAAAAATTATAATTGAAAATTAATTAATTAAAATTAATATTTATTAAAATTTTTTAGTTTATATATCAATAATTATTTTTTGTTATATTTTGTTTATTCTGCTGCGATTTTCCTACTGCAAAGATCGACTTTAAATTAATGAATAATTAGATTAGATATACAATGTATAAGCTCAAAAAAACAAAAAATAGTTTATTAATTAATTGATTAAATCAGAGAATGATAATTATTAAGGTAGTATATAATGTTGAGCATTTTTATCACGAGTGCTCAGTCTTCCAGAATGCAGGATATTAAATCATTTTGCCCTTAGGCAGCTATTAAATATAATTATGATAAAAAAGACAGATTTTATTTCAATAATTTAATTATATAGGTGATAATTATTAAAAATTATTAATTAAATTCATTGAAGCAACATACAAACGATTATTTATGTTCTCAATTTTTAGTATTTTAGATTTATCAAAATTTTGTTGACTAGTTCTCAATTAGAAGAAATTAAATTAACATATAATCATTAAATTGTGTGACAGTTGAAGAGAAAAATATTTTTTTTACGTTATAAATTTCCATTTTGGTTTATTGAATAATATTTAAATTATGTAAGCTAATGGTCCATTCAATTGTTTGATTGATAATTAATTTCTATTTTTTTATTTTATAAGTATAGATAAAACTTGAAATCGTTAAATAGTATAAACTTATTTTTACTTTAGATATATTGGTTGATAAAAATATTTTTAAGATAATATGTATTACTAAAAATGTTTATTATTTTATTTTTAATTTCTTTTCATTAACCACATTACATCACATTAATGTCTGGAGTGCTTTGTGAATGTAGAGAAGACGCATAAACATTTTTACATTGTGTAGATAGTTAATTATGTAATATTTTAGCAATAATTTTTTTTTTTTTTTATGTATTAATTAATATTTTATTGTTTGATTGTGCCTTCAAGGATATATCAACAATGTGCGCCGGCAATGCAAATAAAATTATTAATGCTTTTCAGCATTAAATGTAATTGTAAAAAGTTATTTTGGTAAAATTGAAAAAAGTATAAGCAAAAATCGAAAACAATTGAAGAAAAAATAACAAAAATATTTTCTTCATTAACCATACATTACAATAAATTTATAAATGTATAATCAAAATTTATTGAATTTTTATTTCGTGATTTATAATCATAGGCATTTTGTCAATATATTGACCTAACTAATTAACTAAATTTTTGTACATAAATACGTAGCTTTTAATTAATTTAAAAGAATATAGTTATAAAATAAAATAATTTTAAACATATTTACGGATTAATAATCTACTCATAATTAATTTCAATTTAATAATTATAAAACATTAGCAATATTTTGTCATGCAATAACGGATTTATTTTCTTAATTTATGTACAAATATATACAAACGTTTCTTGAAACAAAACAATATGTGGTTATTTATTTTTTTAAGAATACGAATTTTTTTTTTTTTTTTTCGTTTTCATTAATTAGCAAAGACACATAATAGAAGTACAATATTTAAATTTACGATATGTGCTTGCAGATATAAGTCTTAATAATGTCGAACTATCTATTTCGACTATGAAATAATGTGGGTAATGTATTAATATATGTATTTACAAATATTATATTGAAGTGAATAATGAAAAATGATTTTCTTAAATATCAAGTGAATTGAATTTGAATTAATCGTTACCCGCTTGTTTGAATAATTAATACACAGCCAATAATTAATATAGCTGCCTTTTTATATATATATTTAATTATAATTGATAATCTAAAAATGTTTCCAACTTGGAAATTTCAATTCTAATCACTTAATTTAATTTTTTTTTATTTTCGCAATAGCATTCACTTAATTGTGAAATATATTTATATAACTCTTAAATTAACGATATGTATAATTGTTTCAGCTGATGAATTTCATTGAATTCACTTGTTGATTTTGTAATATTTCTAAGAGAAGACTCCACGATTACCTGAAATATTTGAGACCACTATTTTTCTTATTTCAATCATTATGTATGCATAATTTTTCATTGAGAAAAATTCAAAAGGTTGAATTAAAATTCATCAAATTGGAAGAATTTCTTTTAATAATAAAATTAAAATTTTTTATGTTTTGGGAGGCAGCTCTGAATGATCTGGATTATCATTCATTATTGTACTGTCGTGCGAAGCGACATCAAAATCCATCATTAATGGTTTTAATTTCGCTGCAAATCAAATAAAAAATATTTTAATCATTCAATAAATCAATTAAATAACTTGCAAAGTTTTTGTTATAATTACATAAATTGGAAGCAGTACTGCCGATTCGAGATGATCTTATTGACGATTCACTTTCCTGAGTATTTGATCTGATGATATTTCCTGTATAAAAATAATTTTTATAAAATATAACAGAATAAAATCGAATTTAAGTTGAAAATCAAAAAATCACAATGATGTAATACCATTGAGAACTACAATTGGAGTAGCTGGTGTTGGTAAATATGGTGAACTTCTATGTTGTGTCATTACCAATTCCTTTGTATTTTTTTCAGGTTTCATCAATACAATATAAACTTTTGGAAAGAATAAACAACCCAACTGAACTAAACCACTTAATGACAGTGACAAAGCAAGAGTAACAACTCTTATAGCACTGCTTGTTGATGCCAAATACAGAGGCACAAATCCCAGCCACAATATCATTGTCGTATAATTTGTAAAGGCTATGTGACGTGTTTCATTAAATCCTTCAGGACATTTTCGTGTTTTTACAGCATAAATTGTACAAATGACTGAAATTTAACAAACACATATAAATAAAAAAGAAAATATAAATACATTATTTTATATTTTTTTTATCCAAAATAAATTGTAATAATTAATTTATGTCTTACCTATCAAAATGAATGGATAAATTAAACCAATCATGTACGATCTGTCGTCTAATCCACGACAAATTCTCAATCGTGTATCTCTTGTTGGATATATGTGCGCTATTGACGGTGGTATTTGTAATAACCAAACGGCATTTATTATCACTTCAATAGCTGTTAATATTCCAGTTATTATTAATTGTGATCTTGGACTTGTGCATTTTGGTTTGTGTGGACTATGACAATTCATATTAAATATCCGATGAATACGATTTGTTTTTGTTACTAATGCAGAGTAACATAATGTATAACAAAATCCAATACCAAATCGAGTTATTGCACATGTTTCGTAATTTGGTTCAGCAACAACAGCAAATGTCATTAGAAATGAAACAAGAGTACCGAGTAATAAAAGAGATGATAGTTCACGGCCGGATGCTTTTATTACAGGAGTATCACTGTATATCCAGAATACTGAGAGAACGAAAATGGTTGACAGTACACCTGAAACACATTTAATGATATAAATTTATGGTTGAACGAATAAAATGAACTCGTAAAGTTGCAGAAAAAATTCAAGACGTGAGCATTATACATTTTTACTATTTTCTTAAGATAGTTTAAGAGGAATTTTCATCCAGAGAGATGAAGGAATTGTTTTTCCTTTATCTTGTTGAAATCAAAAATAAAATAATCCAAAGATATAAAAAGCTTACGTCAGAGTTTGAAGTACAAACTCCATAACTTTGAGGAAAAAATTTTATTTTCAATGATCAAATAACTGGAACATCTGTTATACAGGGTTCTCATGGACGACACAATAAATAATAAAATTCCTCAATAGTTTTCCGATAAAAAAATTTTGAAATCAACACGAGATGTTGGAGCTAAAACACGAGTTTTCTTTTTATGAAGGAAAAAAAATTCACAGGGATGAAAAAATATTTAGAGTTTTATAAGTGATGATAAAATATTAACATTTATATTAAAAACAATTACCACAACTTGCAACAGCCATTGCACCAACTGCCCATGGGCTTGAATAATCAATAAAATCTTCTTCAATATGTGCACAATATTTTTTATCACTCGTTGGTCGTGTGCCCACTTCACAATCCTCACATCTATAATCATCAACTTTGTGTTGATACTGTCCACAATTACGACAACGCCAACAGCAGGCGTCTTGTTTTTCACGGACTTTAACTTGATGAGGATGACATGGTTTTGCACATGTTGAATTAGGAAAATACTGGCGACCCAATTCATTTTCACCGCGATATTTCATAATATTCGTATCAATATGAAGAATTGGTTCGCCACGATCACTCTCTAAAATTCATATAGACATTAAAAATACAATATTAATATATTAATCCACATCATTAATATATATTAATTATTATTTATTTACGTGTATAATTTCCAACGACATGCCAACGATATACTCCATCGTGATCTTTTTGAAAATTTAATATTGAATATCGCGGTGGACCATCAACATTATTCACAAATCGAAATGGATTACCAGCATCATCTACAAAACACAATTTATTCATTTATTCACGTGGATTTCGTCTATGTTATACATCAGCACGATCAATAATGAATTTCTATTGAATGAATATCTTGGTTTCAATTCACAGTTTGATACTTACCATTGAACGTCACGGAGTTCAAGTATTTTGATAAAATCTCACCATCAATGTGTTTCATTGTTTTACACATACCAATATAATTTTTGCCACATAAATCCACCTGTAGATTATGAAGTGCATGAGCAACAGCATAAACAGCATCTCTAACAAAGTGTATAAATTTTTGTTGTCGATAGCCCGTATGTAAATTAATTTTAATTGATGTATCATTACAATTATTCTGAAAATTTTTTATAATAATTAACAACATTTCCAATATGATTAAAATATTATTAAATAATTAATTCTTAAATTTATTATTTGTTTATTTGGTTACTATAAGTATTAATTATTATAATAATTTTTTTACCTGTTTGGTTTCATCGCATCGATGATTTTCCTTCCATAATTCATTGAACCATGGATTAATGTTCGTGTGATTAATGGTTAAATTAGTGAAATAATCATCGAAACCAATGAGATTATGGGCCAATGGTTGCACAGCAAGTGCTCCGTGCAATGCAATCATTTCTTGATCTTTACTATGACTGCCGAGATTAAAAAATTCACGATGATTTGTATTTGACCAAGCATCACTTCCTATCCAAACAAATCGAGTTCCTACACCAAGCCGCTGCGCCGCTTCCAAGACACGAACTGTTGACATTTTTTCCGCAAACAGTACGACCACTGGTACGAAAAAAAAATATAATAAATTATTATTGCATCAATAATTAACAATCAATAAAAATAAAATTTAATCGAATTGTACAAATTTTCAAATCATGAAAATTTAATTGAATTTACTTTAAAATTCCCAATAAAATTAATTTCTAAATTAAATTAACACATCATACATATTATTTGTTGATAAAAAAAATAAAAGAAAAGATTTTTTCATTTAGCAACAATTTTTAATTAAATAAATGAAGATGAATAGAAAAAAAAAAAAAACAAGGAATGTATGACACCAACTCGAAATTCTATTATTTGCAGGAAAATAGAGAATGAACAACTTTTGCCCGTCAGATTAGAAACAAAGCACTGGCAAAAGACGAATTGATGCGAAATGATTGTATATACATACAGGAGAATTGTAGGTACATAGTGAAGTAAATGTGAGAATGGGTACAGGTCGGAGTGAGTAAATGAGAAAGATAGAAGTGGAGAGAATCGATATTGTGGCAAACGTACCACGAACTTCTGTCTTGTTCGCAATTGTTCGAATAACGTTGTCGTAGTCCTCAGCAATGAAGCGTTCCTTGTCTATTCTCTGTGGTGCACTGAAGCAAATTGAATAGTTGCTTGCCAACGAAACAAGGGTCTCGTATCCATGATTACCGTACTCGGTGTCTGAATAAACCACTGACACATAAGTCCAATCAAATCGTCTGAAACAATGTCAATATACAAAAAGTTTATTTACAAAAAAAAAAAAAACAAATGATCAATATTTTCAGCTATTACATTAATTAAATATAATTATTATATTTATATTTCTCTAGATAAATTATTAAAATCATGCAATTAATTTTATAATGATGAATTTTAAATTAAATATTAAAAGTTGAAGATTAAGTTAAATTTATATTTTTATTTGGATTCTTTTTAACATCAACTTACTTTAAAATTTCAAGCATTGCATGAGCTTGATTGACGTCGCTTGGCACAGTTCGGAAAAAATGTGGATATTTTTCTTTACTACTGAGAGATGGAGAAGTGGCCATATAAGAAACCTGTGGTACCGAAAATAATCGAAGCATTGAAGCAACCTAGCAACAGAAATGAAAAAAAAAAAAAAAAGTTTATATATTTCTGCTTGCTATTGTCGAACAATATTTTTTTTCTCCAACATTTTTCTCATATAACCTGCCAGATTCTTTACGACAACAAAGAGAAATATTTCAGCGAATGGATAGACTGCAAGTGAGATAACAAAGTTACTAAAGGCAACAATATTACTAAGAAGACGATGATGTTGATAAAGATGATCAATAAATAAAAACAAAAAAAAGATTTAATAAAAGAAAAATAGCAGATATTTCTTCTTGCTATTTTTTTATTTTATTTCCTATCTATAAATTGATTAATTCGTTATTGACGTGTTCTTCCTTCATCATGTCATCAGCAAAACATTGTCGTGTCTTCAAGTAAAATATCGCTATCTGAACAGAATTAACTCACCCACTGACACATCAAGACAGCCTTTGTTTGTTCCGCTTTAGGACTTTATTAAAGTGACAGGTTAAATACTGTGCTGTTTGACATTTGTTTACACCAGTGGTAGAAGAGATTGCGAGACAGAGATATAGGGAGAGAGAATTAAACCAGAGGCAAGAACATCATTTAGTTCTATGTTGTAATTTGGAGAGAATTAATTAGACTTGACGATGGAAAAAGCTTTTTTGATTAGAGTTTCAATCAATAGATAATTTAATTTCGTTTCATTTATTTATTTTTTACTCTACCTGCAGTGTCACTGAACTTGATTGTGCACCAAGAACTGCCACAACCTTATCAAATCCACCACCTAAAAATTTTGGAACACTACCATCCAAACATTGAAACTCCTGCTTATGAAATTCATTGATATGAGCTATGAAACCTACAAATAATTTTTATTAATTATATATTTATAATAAAATTAATTATATATACATACATGTATAATTTTATTTTATTTTATTTTTAAATGTACAATAGTTAACTGACCTTTGACAAAGTTCAAAGCTTGAACTAAAGCATGATTGGAATTGTCACATGAGTCAAAAGCAAGTACACCAAGACGTATACCAGGGAGAATTGTTGGATCTTGATTTATCTGTTGTACAGTGTAGAGCATAGCCTCGAGGGGCTGAATTCCATCTTCTACCTGTAAGTAAAAGAACAAAAAATGGGAGAAAAAAAATACAAAAATAATAGTTTATAGTGAAGAATAAATGTAGAAAACAAAGTAAGAAAAGAAATTTATGAAAAGTTTTCAAATACACATATATTTTCAAGATCGAATCGATATCGAGAAGTAGAATTCTTTGTTTTTTTTTTTATTGTTACGTGTGCTTGGAGGAATCCCAACCGATTGGCACCTCGCCAACTCGTGCCAACTATTCGTATGCTTGATTTTTTATTATTATATGTATAGTTTTTTGTTATTCTATTATTTTTTTTTTTTTTTTTTTGTCATTTTCTTGAGAATCAAAGGGCAAGTAAAAAGGTGATGTTGCCATCTCTTGACTCTGGTACTATACCATCCTACAAGAATTCTAAAGTACTTTTAAAGCACATCCACTTATCATTAACTCAAAAACTCTCAAAAAAACTCCGCGAGGTTCAAATGATTAATTTAAATTTCATTTCTTTTTTTTTTCTCTTTATAAATTATTATCACAATGTATATAAATAAAACAAATGTTATCCTGACTTTACCTGTATTTTTCCACAACTCTCCCCATTTATTCCCTTTCTATGAACGGGAAATAACGCCCCTAGAGTGATGTCACCAGTGACATTCACATAGAGATTGACATTAGCGTAACATCCAGCCACCATAAACACCACTACCAGCATCAGCGTTATCATTACCAGCCAAATCCTCATTGTTCACGTGATTAACTTTATTGAAGTAATGCTCCACTTTTATTCCAACAGTTTTATCCACCACAGAAGCATCAATTCGATCCAATCCAAGTATAGACATATCTGCGTCAGAGAATTGAAAGAAAATAAACATTGGATTGTATAAAAAAAATATATCATGACTGGTAAATAATCAAAATACAAAATGTGTTTCGAATTTTTCAACATTATATTCCACATCCACCACAAATAAATGTATTTGTATATATACTCAGCCATATATACATTCTCCTTTATTCCGATATTTTCTCAATACTTTATATATATTTTTTTTTTTTTTTTTTTTTTTTGCATCTAAGAACGTCTGGATATTTGAAGTGATATCGATTTTTCAAACACTCGATAAAAAACGCATCTGAGAGTACTATTCTTTGTTATTTATATCCATATATAATATTGAAATCACAAAGTTACTCACGAATGCTTCTTATTAACTTCTCAATGGTTCAATCGATACATTTCTTACTGTTCTTTTTTATCTTCCCTTTTATTTATTTTATTTTATTTTACTTTGTAATCCATCTGTACAGATTTTACTCGATAGCATAAATTCTGAAGGACTAAAGAAATCCCCTCGACTTGATTTAATTGCTTTATTTATATATATTATACATAAATAAATAAATAAATACGAGATTAATGAAAATAAAAATAAATCTCAAAAAGTTATATTGTGTTCTAAATAAATTAACATTAATTATCACTTTTAATTAATATTTTGTTTTTTCTTATTGTTTTTTTATTTCATTCATTCTTTCCTTAATTTGAATTTTAAAAAAACGAGGCTGAATAAAATTCTATGACTACAGTAAAAACGAAAAAAGTGTAATAAAGATTGATGGAAAAGGAAAATAAAAAAAAAAGGTTCAGAGAAAAAAAGTGCCTTACAAGAGACCAATAAAAAAAATTAAAAAAAAAAGTGCGAGGAAGATGAGGGTAAACGTGAAGCTTTCAAAGAAGTAGCACAACTGTAAAAGTACTCGAGTGTATGTTTAAAAGTCTAATATGAAGCCACCAATATACATACATACATATTACATATACGTATGTATACAACATCATTATAAAACTGCACAATATACACATATACTCATACCTAAATAATAATATTGTGCAGAAAGTGAAAATCATCTAGTCTGGTTATCAATGTGGCGCTTTAATTACATCATGATTCATGATAATGACTATATACAATCGGCTTTTATCAACGTTATATACTCACGAATAACTCATTAAGGCACCTGGTTCCTCTACGCGTTCATTTTTTTTTTTTTTTTTTTCATTATTCGATTTTTTTTATGATGAAAGTTTTATGCCAATAAAACTTCAACTCATTTATCACATCAAGTACTCGTGGTCGTTGTTCATGAGAAGCGTATGGTACTGATTGAATTATTGGTGTTTGAATATATACGGCACATTCTAATTAATTGTATTTACCAAATTGCATCATACATATATGTATGTTTATTATAAATACAGATAAATATTAATTGTCTCTTGGTAATAATCAATAATCAAGTAATATTAATCAATTTGAATACTATGAATTTATATATTTGCACGTAAATATATCGAAATAATATAATTATGAATAATTGATAGATATTCTATAAATTAATTGCTATTGAAATTTATTGGTAGATTTTGTTAATAATTGCAATTAATAACTAATTAGTATATAATAAAAATATTTTTATTTATTTTTTTTTAAATTTTTTTATTGAGAGAAGAAGAAAAATATTATTTTGAACTAGACAGTTTTGAGAAATTATTTTATAAACAGTGTGAAATATAAATCTCAAGTAGTATGGGATATATTTAGTCAGACCGGTGTGCCAGAGACGATGCCAAATGGTTAATTCTTTAGGGTTGCCAATTATGTGTTGACCTCGAAAAAAAAAGGAACAAAATTTTTTTTTTTTTTTTTGAAGGCTTGAACATCGTAAATACGGTTAAGGCTAATTGGCAAATACACCAAACATTAAATATTAATTACAGCCACTTTTATCTTCTAGAATAGAGTTTAATATAAATATAGGTACGTGTAATATATATATTAATTTAATTTTATATAATTAATTATCAGGGATGTGAATAGAAATATTTAGTAGGTAGTAATGCTTGTAATTTGTCTGTGATCCACTACTTTATAATGCTCTTGACGTGCACACTTGACTCTCTCTCTTGTATTACAATCACATGGGAGTATACATATAGAAGCCACCGCATTGCGTATGTCAGCTAACGTGATTAACTATTCTCTATAGTATACTGATTCGTTAAGCGGAATAATAAACTCATGTATAAATGACGAATATATAACTCTATGCATTAAACATTTTTGAATTGTATGAATGATACATGAGAGCCATATATATATTCACATGAGATTTTATATATTATTTATATGTTGTAATTATTTGTTTATTCATATTGGAAAATAAGTATTTAATTTTTGGAAGTAAGAAAAAATAATTGTTAAATGCTGCAGTGTAATATATTTTACTATTGATGAATATAAAATTTAAATTAAAGTTTTTCTGATATTTAATTCAACACCTCGATATATTTAATTCAACCCTGTAGGGATAAAAAAACAAAATTTTTATTGTCACATTTTTATTTTTTTCGTTTATTTTCATCTCATGAATTTATTTATGAAACATTTTTTATTATATTGATATTTTATTTCAGAATTTATTTTTTTGTTTTACTGATTGTAAATTCAATTCAATGATGGCAATTTTATAATTCGCAATATTAAGAAACATTTTTTTATTTACAGTACATAAATAAATATAATAATAGTACACTCCCGTTTTTTAAATAGTCTATCAACGTTTATTTATTTATTTTATTTTTTTTTTTTCAATCGTGTAACAGTTTTTTTTATAGAATTCATTCCGTTTTGTGAATTCAGCAGTAGCAATATTTTTTCAACCGGAAAATTACGAGCAATTTCCAATTAAACTGCCATGCAAAAATCGAAATGGGAAATCCACCGCAGTATATAAAAGCCTCTCTCTCTCTCCTCCTCTTTTTTTTTTTTTATGTGCACTTATATATACATATATTCATGTATATAATAATGAGTTCATCGGTAAAATTTTCGATTTTATACCGCCCACTTCTAAATAAATAAAATAGCAATATTCTTTTAGCAGTAAACTTAAATCGATGAAATAAAAAAAACTATAAAAGTTTATAAAATATTTTGTAATATTATATTCGAACGTTTAATTTTATCAATATTACTATGGTATTGATTATACTGTCAACGATGATGTGAATAATATGAATAAAAGAAAAAAATTATACCTGTAAAAAAAAAAATAAAAATTAAGGGAAAATATAAAATGTCAAATGCAGAAGCGATGCTTTATCATACGCGTTTTCAAAGGGTATTCGAATTACATATCAGGACGATATAGATATATGTTCAAATACATATTCACATACATTATAAATAAATAATAGTCGAAAATAAACCGTTGATATCATGAATGAGCCTTTGATGTCAAAGGAAAATAATTATATGTATAATAAAGCATGAAAATTTTTGGAGAGAAATTTTTTTAATTAAATATACGATAGAGATTCTTTTTTTTTTCTTTTTGCAGGAAACTAATTTTGTTTTTGAAGAATAAATTGTGGTGATAGTATGCGGCAGGTGGTGCATGTTAACCACGTGTGTCTATCAAACTGCCAAGAAAATTGTTGAGCGAAACGATAGAAGAAATAAAAAAAAAAAAATAAATAAAAGCTCGAACAAATGAGAAACGAAAGGAAATTTCACCTTGTTAACAGCCCGATGAAAATTGCTTACCGGATTTTCCTGCCACCGGATACTGCATTGCCACCGGACAAATTGGCGTGTTCGTCGTGTTTTAACACCAACGACAAATTCCTTCAACCGGTCGTGAAAGTGGTGCGCACTTCCATCTCGAACGGATTTTATTTCCAACAGTCGCGTAATACATCAATGGATATACAGATGTATACAAGAAAAAAAAATATCCAATAGCAATACATCAGGAGAAGTGAAAAAAAAAAATAGTAGAAAAAATAAAATAAAACATTTCTTAGCTATTAAGAACTTTGAGTTATTAGAAAATTTCCTCGTTTATTTTTTTTTTTTGCATCCAATCCAATTTGTGACGTAACAGACCATTGTATATTATGATAAAAGAATTATTGAAAATTGGCTAATGGCCAATTTAAAAGAATCCCCAATAAATTTTAAATTTAATTTTTTTCTGAATGAAAATTTCTCATTATAAAAAAATTATTTATAAATACAGCTTATATTCAATTAATAAACGCCAAAATTTTGAATATTATTGTAGTTCCATTCATCGTACAAATGTATCAATGAAATTTATATACAAAGTTAAATAATAAAATTTTCAAATAGTGTTAATCATTAATTTAATCATTTTCATTTTTCAAAACTTCAACTTGAATATTTCATTTTTTATTTCTCTTTCTCTTAATTTATATCATGTTTTCTATTTAAATATCTATCATACAAATAACGCAATGGCATTCAGATTACATTCATAAAATATTTCGAATACGTTCATCGAAATATATAAATATATATTTCGGTTAAATTCAAAATTGAGCAATCGATTAAATGAAATTCTTCAAATTCACACCGTCACATCTCATAAATCATCCAAATACCTTTATATCAATAAAAATCTATATCTATTCAATTTGTCCGAGCTTTTCCTTCATTATTTATAATGATAAAATTAAATAATGATACTAATAAATAACTTAATATATTTTTTTATACATTTTGCGATCTTTAAACTCATGAAATATTAATAAATCAAAATTGATTGATCTATATTTGGCACACAACTGAATCAACAGCGCTTTTTTTTCGGTAATAATATATTTATATTATAAAATAATATAAATAAATGACCCTGATATCTATTTTTTTTTTATTCTAATAATAAATTTTCTATAATTAAATAAAAAGAATTTTTTAATTCGATATTCAACTTTGATAAAATAATTACAATTTTATCAATACTATTATTATCAATCATCAAAATTATTTTTACCATACACACCTGAATTTATTACAACGCATAAAACCTTAAATAATTATTTCGACAATTTGTAAATACATATAATAACAGATAAAAATTTAATCCGTTCATAAAATTGTATAAAGCTACACATAAAAAGTATTGGAAACCTACAAAATAAATAAAAAAAAAAAGAAAAAAAGGTGCGCTTGTACAAACTTATAACAAGGAAATAATCACAATGAACTCGAATAAAATTTTCGCTTTATTCATCTTCAATATCGCCATTACATATTCATCCACGCCTACAAATAAATCAATATATTACTCTACGAGAATAATTACTAAAATTTAATTGGAATATTTATACAAGTCTATAACTTCACATCTCGTCTGACTATTGCAACACAATAACCACGTGTTTAACTATTTAATAATTTAATTCATTAACTGAACTCTCTTTATTTTATTTTCTTATATTTATTCATGTCATTATTTAACCAAGTTACTTTTGTTTAATACTCGCGTTATTCCACCCACAGTAATTCATTCAAATTAATCATTGATGTTACAATATATATTAGCATAAATCGTGAGTCTATGATGTGTAGCCTATTCAACCCAATACTCATCTGCACTTGACATGATGAATATGACGAGAAATTTCCATACGCTAATAAATAAATATATATGAGTGAGAAAGGGCTCATTGTTATTCGATCATACCCAGGCTTTGGATGCACTCAATATATATGCATGAATCCTCAATGTTAATTTACCATTTTGATTTCATCCATAATTTTAATATATTCATATAAATATAATTTACACAAATATTTTAAATTTATTCTATAAACATTTATAACTTTACGTTTTTATAAATTGTATTTTAATTATTTTAATAATCCTTATACGATATAAATTTATGTTTGATGCACGTTCAATAATTTTTATATTGGTAATATTAATTTTTTCTTTTTATTTCATTTTAAATTTGAAATTATCATAAATTGCAGCAGTGAATAATTTTATTATATTATATTATATTATATTATTGTTGGATGTCAAGGCATTTTTTTTTTTTATCGTTGTGTAGTATTAGAGTACAATTATGAGTAGATGTTGTATGATGTGTTGAAAAGTTGAGTGTATGAGTAAAGTATATAAATGTAGACAGTAGTGAGAAAGGACTGAATCTCTCTCATGTTCAGCCAAAGACAAATGTCACATAGTGTATATGTACTAGCTTAACTATATAGACATATTCTTGTGATGCGAGTCAAGAGCTTCGTGTCTAATTAACTTCTGCAAGAGCCTTTCATTTTTGTGGTAGTGAAAATTATAAAAAAAAAAAATAGTAATAAAGGAAAAAAAAAAAGAAAAGAAAAATTAATTTGTAAGTATTAGACATTTTTATGTTTATGAAGTGTGAATATGTATGTATTGCTGTGTATGTGAGCTTTTTATGGATCAAAATGTGTGGTTGGATATTGCAGAGGATACATGTGAAGCTTGCATTAATGCAGCAAAAAATGAAAACTGTCCGAGGTTTTTGAATTGTAAATAAATAATATGGTGTGTTTTGGGATTGACAATATGTAACAAACATCAAAATGTATGTATTTATTTGCTGAGGACGGCTCTTAGAATTCTCACATTGAAATGAATAGAGAGGAGGAAAAAAAAAAGGACAAAATAATGGAGGAAGATTGAAATAAAAAAAGGGAGAGATAAAAACAAAAAGAATTTTCTTCGGCATCATCGCATTGGTGAAAAATTGTTTCCCGCATTTTTTTCGTCCCATCGACATTCTTTTCGACCATTGAATATGCATTTCTATGAGAATGATGAGAAAAAGGAGTAAAGACATTGCTTCGGAGATAAAGAACGAAGCCACGTATTCAAGAAAAATAAAAAAGAAAAAAAAATAAACAAAAAAAAAAACTCGCTGAATACTTTTGTTTTTTTTATCATTTTTTCAGCTTCTATAGCGATTATGCGCGATTGAATTTGTTCAATAATGTGATGCACGATGAATTTTTCAATGAATTTCAAAGCAGAGATGACACATACGTGTGTGAAAACAAAAAAAAAACAAATGTGTAACAAATTATTTTCATTTTCTCGCTATCACTACAATTTTTTTTTCGAATATTCCTCAATTAATAATAAACATACATCAATTTTTATTACTATTATTTACTTACGATTATTTCGTTTTATTCATAAAGCCAATAAATTTTCCACCTAATGAAATTTTTCATATTCAATAATAAAAGATACATATTAAAATTAATTTTAATTTTCACCAAATAAAATTGTTCAATAAAAATAAAAATTGAAACGAAAATAATTATTTGTTTGCTTGTGTATTTATTTATTTATATATATTTTTTTTCTTTAGTATTTCATCAGTATATAATAGTTTATATTTTATTGATAATTATTATCTTGATATTAATGGTGAATTATCAGTGAAAATTTATACATTAAACTAAAAATTAACAAAATCACATTAAATTCATGTTGTCATATGGGCACATGATCCCTACTTGCGCGATATCGCGATGAAGACTGAATGTCGAATCGTCGCTTTGAGTTTTAGTTGAAGAACTTGTATATACGCGTGCGCGATGATGATATAGAATATACCACCAAGTCGACACGTACACGTACTCGTTCATTTTATTACTCTCACACTTTCTGTCCGATTTCCACTTTTTTTTTTTTGTCTTTCCCATTCTTTTCCCTTTATTTTTTTATATTTGTGTAATGTTTTGCGATTCTCTACCAGGTATTATTTTATACTAATTTCATTTCATGAATATTAAAAAGTTTGAATAAATAAAATAGCCAAAAGATATTTAAAAACATTACTTTTTAGAAGCAGGATAAAATTTTTATTGTTAAGGGTTAAAGTGTAATTTAATAAAAGGAAGAAAAAAAAATTAAAGTTGATCTTTGAAAATATTTTTTCAAACTAAATTTATGTTTAAAGCAATCAAAGTCAAATAATAAGTCCGATGAATGCAATAAAATTATTTATTTACATAAAATATTATGCAAATTCAATTTTATATTTTTTTTTTTTTCATTTTTTATAGTCTGTATTATTTTTATTTTTATCTTCACTTTTATGTCGTTTTGACTTTTCTTAACGATAAATTCTTCAACATCTTACTATCAAGACTATATATAAGACAAATTGCATGTTCACAAAGAGCTTTTAAAAGCACAATATATACCGGTTATGAGAAAGTAAAATAATAAACATATTCTAAATACCAATTGAAACTTATTTAAATTAAAATAGCAATCTAACATAACTTTAATAACTTTAATGTAAAATTATTCAAATATTTTACAAAAAAAAATATTTTCAACTCGTACAACATATGTAATATGTATATTAATCCTTCACTACCTTGCTGACTTCTATAGTGTTGATATGATAAATTACATTACTCTATAAAACTGCATTTAAAATTCAAAACGAATTTCGTTCTGCTAAAATGCTATTATCTCTTGAAATTCAGTAATCCATTCCAACTTTATGCACTTATACGCTCACATACACATCTCTACATCCATGAAATATAGATGAAAATTTATCTATAATACATTTTGTAATAACATGAATTGAATAAAAAAAAAATAAATAAATAAATAATCTCAATCAGAATAAAATAAAATTGTGAAAAATATTTAAATTCACTAATTTCCTTGTTGTTAAATGCTAATTCTCGTCTGATATTTTCAGCTTAACGATCATATGGTATTAAAGGAAAGCACATACACATCTACACATGAGTCCGCTTAAATATTTAACGTTATATATGATAAATCCAGTAGGAATGAGCATGTTCGTTTGCATTATCCCACTGCCTGGAGATAAATTTTTAATTACTCAGCTATTATCGTCATTAACGTGATCATATATTCACATATCCGCACATATGTATGTATATAGCTGAGTATAAATATTTCAAGAAGATGACACACAGTAAAAAGGTATTAAAATTACATAATTTTATATCGCAATTGATATTTAATTATTTTTATACACAAAGAAATAAATTAAAATTAAATAAACAAATATTTTTTTTTTTTTTTTACACTAAAATAAATTTTTGGATTAAATATAAATAAATTATTTACTATCAAAATTATTGAATTAATTGAAAATATTAAATTGACTGAATATTTTAATGAATTAATCAAACATTTTCCATTTCAATAACATAATTAATTCCAATTTAACTCAAATATTTTTCTCACTTAATTAAACAACGTAGTATTATAATTTTACGGATATCAATGAAATAATATTTTCTCTCAATTAAATATTAATTGTTTGAAATAAATAATTGCTTCAATTTAATAAACACAATAAACTCAACTGCTTTAACTAATTTTTTTCCTCAGTGAGATGGCTATAATGTGATCGTTATCAAAATTATAATATTAATTAATCTCCAGTACAATAGACGGTTTTATATAATAAATTCTTATAATAATTACCATCAGAAATATTACTGAGTACATTATTTATAATATCTATGCATAAAAAATATAATAATACACTGAAATATTAAAAACAGAGTTTGATAAATAATTTTTATATTCATAATTAATAATGATTCACTGTGAGAAATAGAAAAATAATTTAATCCTTTACGTCATGGATTTTAATTTTAATATTTTTATAAATAAAATATTTGAAAATTTATTTATGCAATGTATAACGGAGGTAACTTTGCATGCTGATCAATATGTGCAATTGACAAACACTAAGATAATTCACGTTTGATATAGTTATAAGATCAAGTAACAACGTGGGCGCACTTTATTCCTGTTCTTTCTTGACAACCTATGCCAAGATAATTTGGTCGTGATGCTACTTCCAAGATTACGAAGCCGGATCATCCTCGTAAATGAGATATCTCAGAACCTTTCCCACGTGACTTTATACACAAGTATACATCTCTTATCATTTTGGAACTATAATAATATATACGACAAGTGAGATAACTTTCTAATGAAGATTTACATCGACGATGAACACGTTTCAGCACTATATTTCCTCTATTTTTTTCTTTTTGTATTTATATATTTAAGCGAGGTAATTTTTTTTTTCTTTACATCAGAGATTCAAGTACACGCTTGAGAAAGTAATTGAATGATCCATTAAACAATTCAGGAAGAGAGATAATTGTTAGATACGAAAATCAACTCCTTAATATTTTTTTTTTTTTTTATTCATTTATTTATTTTTAGTCGCAATAAGTTAAAAGCAATCTATATTTTTATATGTATTGGAAAGATCTATTGCAGAACTTTTTTTCTATTTTATCAAGGATATAGGATTACTGTGAAATACATAATGCAATTTTATAAAAGGATGAATATGTATGTACATATTACAAATGGTATTAGAATGTATAAAAAAGTTTTTAAAGCCCTGAATTTTGAATTTTATTTATATTCAGAGAAAAACAAGCAGAAACATTATATATAAAAAAAATATTTTTATACATATGTATGTATGTGTTTTGTATAGGAAAAAAAAAACATTTTTAAGAAAATCCGATGGGTAAGTTTGAACAGATTTCAGACATTTTTTTTTCTCCTTTCAATTCAATTTTTACGAATGACTAAGCACTCAACTGCAGCGAGAAAAGTATGTAAAGAAAATTTCCATCGCGTCTTAATATATATATATTAATCCCACAAATTGACATAAAAGTATTGTAATGAATCGTGAAATCTCACTCGCTTGAACGTTCATCATTTATTATCAATTCAAAAAAAAAAAAAAAAAAAAAAAAAAAAAAAAAAAAAAAAACTTTAATATTTTTTTTTGATGATTTATTATTCCCTAATTATGTTTTTAATTTTATCAATCTAATCATCATACAGTGTATCATATATTGTATTTTATATTATAACATTCATGAATTAATTTTCCATACTTTGAATAATTAACTAAATCATTTTCAATTTTTCTTTTTGAAATCTGCGGAGAAAATAATCTATTAAAAATATATAATCTGCAAACTCCATAAAACAAGGTGTGTCACATACGATCCATCTGAAAGGGCGAGGCCATATATGCACATACAATGTTTAAAGAAAAAAAAAAAAAAAAAATAATAAAAGTGAACAGAGTAAAAAAAAAAAATGCAAAAGAGTGATGAGAATATACAGAAAACAACAAGTTAAATTGTTCGACGTCACCACGCCCACGACAGTCACATCAATCATATCGACGTGAATTCGATTATTCAAATAAGTCCTCGATCAAAATAATTATTTTCCATCCTTTCAACGTAAATAAATATTTCTCCACTTGAATAATTTATTTACATTTATTTTATATCTTTTATTATTTCTATTTTACTTTTAATGTTAAGGTTTTTTAATTTTTTTTGGTGAAATAATGAAAAGAATAAGGAAATGAGAATGGTGAGGTAAAAAAAAAAGCTCGCAAAAGCACATATATAATATTATATATATACAGAATATTCTCATTGTAGATTACAAATAAATCGATAGCACGAAATTGCTGACACAATGTACACATAACCAATACTTCCAGAATACATGTATATATGCGTTGGTGTAGGTACATATATGTACATATATATATTATACATATATATATATACTGTGGTTATATACAAACGCAAAAGATATGTGGTTTAATAAATTTGATATTTAAAATTCTAATTGATTTAATGTGAAAATAAAAAATAATATTAATTATAATATTTTTTAACTTTATTATATCTCATTAATTATTTTTGACAATTCACATTATGTTTTTCAATTTATTTATATTTAAATATACATTTGCATATATATTCAACACTTTTTGTTTTCAGTTTTACCTCTAGCCATCGTTCATTCTTATAGCACATCCGACCATACCTTGTAAACTATATTACGTCTACAGGCAGATGCACTCTCCTGTAAATTGTATTTTCCTAGTGTCGCTAAAAAATATACGACGAGGATTTCTTGGAGAATGATGCCTCAAGAAGACAAAAAAAAAAATAAAAAGATCATGAAAAAAGTCTATGAATATAAAATAAAAATATAGTGGAAATAAAATAAAAAGAATGTAACATTAAATTTCATAAAAAAAAAAATAATAATAAAACTTATAACTTTCAAACAAAATCAGATTTTTCCATTTCAAACTGTCGAACAGAAGAGGCTTGTATCAAGAAGTATTTCCTATACATTCCTCTCAACATTTACTTACTTAAAAATCTTATATCAACTTTAAAAAATACGATAAGTAATAAATTAAAATCCCTAAAGTTCAATCCGTTCCTTAAACGAAAATTTTATTAATAAATATTAATATTAAATTATAAAAAATTAATGAAAAATAAATATTAAATTATAAAATAAACAAATAAATATTAATAAATCAAAAAATAAATTTAAAAAATAATAATACATTCGTATTATTTATATTTATTTTTTTTATTTTTTATTTTTATTTTTATTTTATTATTATTTATTTATTATATTTTTTATATATATATTTATTATTTTAATTTCTTTTATTTTTTATTTTTACTATTCAGAATAAATTAGACTTTCATATGATGAATGTTTCGTTTGATGCAATTGTACAAATTCAAAATTCCACTGGGGATGATAGAGAGCACGAGAGGGAAATAAAGCGAGGAGGGTACGAGACAACGATAAGTGAACTTGTATAGAAGGGTTAATGCATGTATATAGTATATATAGTGCCTGGTTACGAGCACTACCGATGGAGGTGAGGTAATCGGATTTCACAACGTCCCAATACCTCTCACTTCTCAACCTCGAAACTTCAACTAACACCATCATCGACCTCTCTCTGTATATCACTTGTATATAACATATAAAGTATACATATATGTATAGACACATTGGTGAATTTTAGGGTAAACAATGACACCCCATTGACGGTAACGAACGGCCGCACACAAGGGAACTATATATCGTTGAACTTGTGTATGGTAATAGTGATTGAGTATGCTACCAGCCGATTAATTGTTAAATATTTTATCTTCAGTAATTTACATTCACAATTGCATGAAACATTTTGATTATTTGCAAGAGTAAACTATAGAAAAAATAGAAGATGAAAAAAAAAATTAATTAATTAATGGTTTTAATGAATATTTGTTTGTGGGAATTATTTAAATATGTTTAAATGATTTATTTGAATTTATTTATTGATGAGGATATTAAATAAATTTTATTATTTAGCCATCACATAGGGGATGGCTATATAATAATTACTTTGATTTTGAATTTATAATAGGATATTTAGTTGAAAAGTTATTGAAGTAAAATTTCTGGATTTAATTTATTAATTTTATTAAATAATTATGATAAAATTCACAAAATTTATTTTCAAGATAAATATATGATGCGTGTGCACTGAATAATAAAAAGGAAGTACCCTGAATTTCAATGAGTTTGTGTAATAAAACAATGTGAAGTATATAGGAAAAAAAATGTAAAAATAGTTTGTTTGGTTTTTTATTTATAAGTTTTATTTTTCTATATTTTCTATTATTATTTTTTTTTATTTTTAATTCTCAATTTTTCGTCCAGTTTTTTTTTCTTTCTCTTCCTCGACTGCAACAACGCATGAATGCTCCAGCTGAATATGGATTCAGCGTTGATTGAAACAAAAAGTTGTGTTGTATAGAGAGAAATAAAATTTAAAAAAAAAAAAAAAAGAAGAAAATTGAAATGACAAAAAAAATATAAACAATCAGTTCGTTGCAAGTCAAATAGCTTCATCTGATGGTCACCTTAAATTTTAGTAAAATACCATCCATGTAGAATTTTTTTTACTTTAAAAAACAATCAGAATGAATAAGAGAAATGAACTTAATTTTATAATTTTTTTTTCTAGTTAATAAAATTATCAATAAAAATAATATTAAACTAATTTATTTAATGCTCTTCGATACATGAAATTTTTTGTATATATAAAGAAAAATAAAGAGCACGTGTTCGAGGACAACCCGAAAGGAAATGAAAACATGGATACAATATGAACAATATAATAGAAGAGAGCTTTAAACTATGCACCCCTAAAATATCTTTCTCATTCTGTGCTTTCATATTCACCAACTCGGTGACTGTTCAACGGAATGAATTTATAAAGCGCAATCTCGGTAGCCAAACTAAAGCACGAGGCAAGAGAAATACATAAGGTGAAACGAGAAATCTGAGGAGGTAGATAAAACCGCGTGGAATTTCACATCTATGGAAATATATTACAAAGCCACAGAATTAAACTTTCAGAAAATAAAAAAAAAAAAGGAAATAAATTGAAAACCAACAAGCACGAAAAAGAAAAAAATACATTGGGACATTTTTTGATAAGAAAAATTTTACTCAACGAATTCATCAGCAGAAAAATTGTTAAAATAAATTTCATTATGAATAAAAAAAAATTATAAATATTTATTCTTTGAAATTTCACTGCGAATTTGTTTACATGCATTCCGAATTGATTAATAACTCAAATATTTATTAAAGTAAAAAGCTCTGCAACAATCACGATACACCTTACAAATATGTGTATATGTAAAATCAATTTTGTTTTTTAATCCAATAAACTTTTTCCAACAAAAATTAAATTTAAAAGTGATCAATAATGAAAAGCAAAATTAAATTGGTTAGAGAGCAGTAATAACAACATTAATATCCAATTAACAATATTCAAGCGCAACACGTACCAATTTTTTATCTCATGCATAGTAATGATATTTCCCTCATGAGCTTTTTATCAATTGAATTATAATCAAAATGAAAAAAATAAATAAATAAATAATAAATGAAATAAAATAAATAAATGATAAAATAAAAAGAGTTTTTTATGAATATCAATTGTTTCAAAAAATGTACGTCCTGTAAATTTTAAGCTTTTATAAACGTAATTAATCATAACAAGTGGAGATAAAAAAAAATAATGCGGTGATAGGCGTTAGATTAGAATGGAAAGGAAATATTATTATATAGACTTCATAGCAATTATTCAATCGTCCCCACAAACTCGTTCATATAAAGTCTGCGTGACTCCATTGCATACAGCGACCCGATTTCCAACGACAGTTTCGTGGACAGGCCCGTCAGTGTCCATCATCAGTGTCACATCGCACATAGTACAAAAATAATTGTGAAAATTCCGAATATATTAATTCTTACATTTTTTTTTTTCGATATAATAAATATGGATAACGAAATTAAAAAACGAACTTTTGATATATTAGATTGTGGTGTTTTTGCTTTTATGCTCGGTGTATCAGCCATTGTTGGTGTCTATCATGCATACAAAGCAAGAAAAAATCCTGATGCAGTCAGGGAATATCTCATTGGTGGACAAAATATGTCAATTTTTCCTATTAGTATGTCTCTCATTGCCAGGTAAATAAATACAATTTATTTACATAATAAATAATCATGTATATATTTTTTTTTTTTTCATTAATAATTTGGTTACTCTATTTAGTTATATATCCGGCATAGCGATACTTGGATTACCGGCAGAAATGTACGTTTATGGAACTCAACTTTGGTCAGTTGTTATTGCTGACGCCTGTGTGTCATTAACAATGGCAATTGTATATTTACCGGTATTTTACCGTCTACAAATAACATCATCCTACGAGGTATATATACAATTTGAAATTATTTCACTTTGCACATTCACATTTTGTCATTTACCCAAGTTATATATTTGGTTTATGCAATTATATGAATGAAATAAACGGAAATAATTTGAGAGAGGACGAAAAAAATTACTACTATAAAGACCGTTATCATAACAATGATTTAATCAGACTAATAAATAATATGTTGCTGTTATTTAGTATCTGGAGTTGAGATTTAACTCATATGTTCGACTACTGGGTTCCATAATATTTGTTATTAAAATGGTGAGTAATTTATTTATTTTTTTAAAACCCAGTTTTGACTATTTCTTTCTGAATTAAATTAATAACTTTAATTAAATTATTAATTAATATTAAATAATAATAATAAAATTATTAATTAATACTAAATAATAATAATAAAATTATTAATTAATACTATATATAATAATTAAATTATCAATAAATATTAAATAATAATAATTAAATTATGAATTAATATTAAATAATAATTATTATATTATTAAATAATATTAAACAATAATGATTAAATTATTAAATAATATTAAATAATAATAATAAAATTATTAATTAATACTAAATAATAATAATCATAAAATTATTAATTAATACTATATATAATAATTAAATTATCAATAAATATTAAATAATAATAATTAAATTATGAATTAATATTAAATAATAATAATTATATTATTAAATAATATTAAACAATAATTATTAAATTATTAAATAATATTAAATAATAATAATAAAATTATGAATTAATATTAAATAATAATAATTATATTATTAAATAATATTAAACAATAATGATTAAATTATTAAATATTATTAAATAATAATAATAAAATTATTAATTAATACTAAATAATAATAATAAAATTATTAATTAATACTAAATAATAATAATAAAATTATTAATTAATACTAAATAATATTAATAAAATTATTAATTAATACTAAATATAAATAATAAAATTATTAATTAATACTAAATATAAATAATAAAATTATTAATAAATACTATATATAATAATAATAATTAAATTAATAATAATAATAATTAAATTAATAATAATTTGGACAATATTATTATTGTCCAAATTTAGCAATAAATATTTACTAATAATTTATTTAGTTTGTAATATTATTGTGAATGAGGTCAATATCACAATTTTTACTTACACTCATCAAGAACATTATGGGGTTATCAACTAATTTATTATATCATGGCGCCATGTGGACACTTAACAATAATATAATGAGCATATATACATATGTACATGTTCATCTATCATTATTTATTTAATCAACTGATCATCTTCCTTCCTTCTACTATAATTTAACCATTACAATTACAGCTACTTTACATACCACTAGTAATATATGTACCGGCGTTAGCGTTCAATCAAGTAACTGGAATAGATTTACATATTGTTGCACCACTAGTATGTGCCGTTTGTATATTTTACACAACTCTGGTGAGTTAAATATTCATATACATATATACATTTAAATATAAATATATACATATGTAATATTATTTATATAATAATAAATAATAATGAATTTAAAAATTTTTATTGTAGTTAATGAAAAAAGTAAATATTTAATTGACAAAAAAATATAAATGATTTTTGATTTTATAGGGTGGATTAAAAGCTGTTGTTTGGACAGATACTATTCAAACAATAGTTATGTTTGGTGGAGTTATTATTGTTGCAATTCTTGGAACAATAAATGCTGGTGGAATTGACGAAGTTTGGCGACGAAATGAGGCGTCAGGGCGAATTGAGTTTTTCAAGTAATTATTCGTAGAAACTAAAACTTTTTTTAGAGCCTGATTAAATCTTGTGTAATCGTAGTTTTTCTTTTTCTTTCTCCTATAAATGACTTTTTTTTTTTTATTATTTTTTTTTTCTTACACTTTTGTTGTAAATGTCAAGCATGGATCCAAATCCAACTGTCCGACACACTTTCTGGACTGTTGTAGTTGGTAACTACTTAAATTGGCTTGCTACATGTTCAGTGAATCAGGCAATGGTACAACGTTGTCTTGCAATGCCCAATTTGAAGAAATCCAACATGTAATTATAACTTTATATAATTTATTAATTGTTTACTGTTGCTACTGTTGTTGCTATTTAGTTTAATTCATTTTTATTCTAAATTTTTTACTATTTTATTATATCATTTAAAATATTTTCTATTTTTTTTTTCTCTAGCACAATTATGATTATGGCTATTGGAATTATCAGTATTGTATCATTAAGTTGTTATACCGGTATTGTTATCTATGCAACTTTCTACGATTGTGATCCTGTGACAACAAAAGTGAGTAACAAATAAATATTTATATTTTTTTTTATTTTTATAAATATTTATTAATCAATTTTTTATAAATTCACTGTTAATTATTACATCAGCAAATTCGTAAGCCAGATCAATTGTTGCCATTTTTCGTGATGAAAATATCTGATTCAGTGCCAGGTTTGCCTGGTGTTTTTGTATCTGGTGTATTCAGCGCTGCTCTCAGGTAAATATTAATCAATAATTAATTTATGTAATAAAAAATATATAATACCGTTATTGTTATTGTGATATGTTTGAAGTGAACTTTTGTCCATTTAAATATCAATAGACGTATCAAATGGACTATTATAACATAAAGTGATGAGCGCTTTGCTGATAAACTAACAACATATTTTCCACTAGCTATCTGGGCTCTCAAGCAAATTGCACTGTATAATATAATATTTACCTTGTCAACTCTACATTGCACTAATGATGTTGAACCACATACGAGGGTACCTCGATATAATGGTCTGCATGTAAATAAAATTCACATATAACCGATTATTTAAAAATAAAAAATAAAATATTATTGATATAATTGCTTGAGTGAATAAATGAATAAATGAAAGAATGAAAAAAATTAATATAATTATTTTTGTGATTATATAAATTAATCTTGTTTACAGTACAATGTCAACGGGCTTAAACTCCATGTCCGGTGTCATTTATGAAGACATGATAAAACCACTATTAAAAAATCCTCTTTCTCAAGTAGCTGCCAGTCGTGTTATGAAATTTTTAGTTATTCTTATAGGTATTATATGCGTAGCGTTTGTTTTTCTCGTTGATAAACTTGGTGGTTTAATTCAGGTAAATTTAAAAATAATAATATTTAATAATCATTTGTATTTATAATAAAATTTCTTTTATTTAAACAATTTTTTAAGGCTGGCAAAAGCTTATCGGGTATCACTGCTGGACCATTACTTGGTATTTTTACTCTAGGAATGTTTTTCCCAAGCGCAAATTCAACGGTAAGCATACAAATAAGATACTATTTATAAAGCGAAAGATTAAAAAAAAAAAATAAATGCAAAATGTATTCATAAATATTCACAATTGATTTTTTTGTTATCAAAAAAATCGGAGGGTGAAGGTAAATAATGGTTGGGTAATTATTATTGCTAAATTGAATATTAAAATTGAAATATTGCTGATGATAAAAGATAGTCGAAGCAATAAATTCAATGTAGATAAATAATATGACATAAATATAAATTAATTCGTCTTCAAACACAGGGTGCACTTACTGGTGCTTTAATTAGTCTGAATCTCGTTGCTTGGATATCACTTGGCACTCAAACAGCAATATCGAATGGTATAATTAATTTTCCTGTAAAGCCCGTGTCAATTGAAGGATGCTCAGAATCTTTAAAAAAATCTTCCGCTAACTTGACATCAATTATAAAAGACGCAATTGGGTAATGCAAATATTAATTCATTCATAATAAATATCACTTGAAATAATTGTCAATTAATATTTCTATAATTAATTTTATTTATTTTTTATTTTCAGTGAAGAACCATTTTTTTTATATCGAATGTCATATCTTTGGTACACGTGGATAGGATTTTTAACTGCAATACTCGTTGGATTAACAGTGTCATGGTTTACAGGATCAAATAAATATAAACCAGAAGATAAAAAATTATATACACCAATAATTCATAGATTATTGCCATCGTCCAAAAGATCCAGGAAAAATGTGTGAATAATTCTTATTAATGAAATTATTTTTATAAACATTTACAAATATTTGTGTATTATTTTTATTTTTATTTCAGAGCGCTATGGAATTAAATAAAATTGACGAAGAAGCTACTGCAAATCATTCACAATATTTATCAAATCGTTGAGAAAAATAATTAATATATTAATATTGAAATTTAATCCACCATGTGTTGTTGTTTATTATATTTAAATAATTTTCCTACAATTCCTTTGTTTTCAAATGCTTGTGCATTTTAGAGTGCCCAGGAGAGACCAAAGCAATTTTCAACATGGTCTTTGCAACAAATCTGTTTTTGCAAGGATTAATCTGTCTGATGAACGTGAAAAGAGAAAGTATAGTATATCTCGTATAAGTATAAGAGCACGCGGTATAGAGAAATAAATGGGATGACGAGGTAGAAATGTAGGAAAATGTGAGTATACAGAGCAGGAAGTTTGTTTTCTCCCTCAACATATCTACCCTTTCAACTTTATATTTACGAATGGTTTATACATAAATATATATACATGAATTGTAATTTTAGGATGAATATAAGCGCGAGGTTGTGGAGGAAATACCACTCGCGGTGAATTTTACATTCATAGAAATACTTGAAAATAAGCACAAAAATTAAACGTTGAATATATAAAAGATGAAAAATAAATAAAAAAAAAATAATAATTTACAAACTAGCTAATTAAAAAATATATATTTGAATAATAATACTATTAATGCTTTAAATATTTTTTTTTTTTAACAATGAAACTACTGAAAAGAATCAAAATGACAATGAGATAAATTATTATTAAACTAGACAATTGCTATTATTCAATTGTCTTCGTAATTAATTCAAGTTGTAACAATACTTATAGAGAGTGCATATATCCATGTTGCTTTGATAGTATAGATTTAATTTCTGAAAGAAGTGGGTTTGAAAACGAGCGTGTGTCCCAATAAATATTGTATTTCATATTACATCTCAACGGATGATTTTTTTTTTTTCCGCTTGTAAATATGCATGAAGAAATCTTTTGAATGATCGTGTACATTTGACCTCTTTGATCGTCATACTGTTTTTGCTTTTGTCTTTGCTTCACTGTAAATATTTTTTTTTTTTTTGCTTATATGTATGTATATACAATATACATATATACATAGACAAAGGATAAAACGTTTGACGAACACGAGAAGCGCGACAGTAGAAATCGTTATTAATTTTTCATTGTTTGAGCGCGATTGAAAAAGATGAAACAAAGGAAAAAATATAGATGAATATGATTTTGATTGATTTAATTTCGAAATCAAGTTGAAATAAATTAACTAAAATTATGAAAAATTCTGTGAATATAATATATAAATAGATTGCATTTTTTTTTTCAAGAGAAAAATAAATTTTTCTGTGAGAAATATAAAAATTTAACGTGTGATTTTAACATATTGTGTTTTGAAATAAATGCCCGACATATTTTTCTACGTCAATGTACCTCTTAAGTAAATTGCTGTGTGTCATAATATTTGCGTGGCAAACTCATCATTGCTTCAAAATATAATAACGTTTAACCACGCGATCATTTGTATGTGATATAAAGTACAATGAAGTTATATATCCACATACTTGCAATATTTCTTATCAATTACTAAAAATATTAAACTAAAAAAAATAAAAAATAAATAGCAAAATTAAAAGTAAATAAAATAATTTAATTACAGTTTTTCGATTGATTTTATATGATTAATTGAAGTGGTGAAATGATTGTGCATTTTATAAATAAAAATTATTACTTCAAATAAGGTAAAAAAAATTAATTTCAACAATTGACTTTTTTATCCAAGAAAGACGTAAAGTTTATATTTTTCAATGCTATATATTTTATCCTATTGTTTTGTAGCAAGTTGCGAAAATATTCTCGCAACGAAATACGAAATATAACTTTCATAATAATGAAAACTAAGTTGAAATGATATGAAACTACAGTTCATGAAAGCTTAAACATTTTAATTGCCTTTAAAACTTTCAGAATTATGGACATTAAATCTCATACATGTATATTCATTCTGTAAAATCTAGAATAGTGTGCACCAGACAAGAGTAATAAATTAACAGCTTATAAAACAAGAGCACTATTGACAAATTAAAAAATATATATTTTTGTACGTTTTGAATTTAATGCTCAATGAATTTGATTTTTCTTTCATTTAATAAATACAAACATTGAAAATTCTCCAAGAAAATTCCATCAACAACGGAGAAATAAATTGATTGGAAACGATCAGTCTTTCCATGAATATAGCTAAAACCAATTCGATGCGTAACACCAGGTTGGATAAAGCTGGATAAAATATGTTTGAAAAAACTAATTGGAATTCTATAAGTAAGAATAACCTATTTTTTAATAATCCTCGATCATAATTATTGACATTACACTATGTGATATATTAGGAGAGAAAAATGTTAAGTATAATGATAAATAAAAATGACTCGATTATTGAGTTGAATTTTTTTAATTTTTTTTTTAATTTTTATAAGTAAAAATATACCATTTTCCTACACACAAATGATTATTGAAAAAATATTCATTTGAATAATATCATGTGATATGAATAAACAAATGAAAATTTGTGTTGATAACATTGCCAAGATGATCCACTACAGTAGAATAATTATTGTAAGCTTAATCTTCATCTTTTTAGTCATATTTATTTTATTTTTAAATTTTCTTGAATGACGCAATGCAGTGGAAATTATTTGAAAAAGACAAAAATAATACAAGGCTGTGTATCGTTTAGACGCACACTGAATGGGCTGCAGCACAATATTTATCAAATATTAATAGGACTAGTAACTAAATATTTTACAAGCAACTCCATAAGTCATGCAATATTTATGAATTTTTTTTTGCCTTTTTTTTTTATATGTATATATATAAATAAAATTTGTTTCAAAACTATTATCTTATATAGAGAGAATTGATTGTTAAAAAAAAATCGTTTCAATCGTAACGGTTTTTCCTATTTTCGGAATATAATAACGATAATTATAAAAAAAAGCAGAAGAAAGAAATTTAAAAAATTTAACTAATTTTCTTTTTTTCTCTCCTGAACGGATATTATTTGTTTGTAATAAATGGAGGAGATGATATTTAACAATTGAATGTCAAAATATTTTCCGAAGTTAAACTGTTAAATATACAAAAAGTAATATCAAATTATCGAAAACTTATTCTTATAATAATTAACTAAAATAAATCCTTATTAAGATTATTATCTTATTTATACACAATATATTAACCTGATGCTGATTTAATTAATAATCGAAGCGTACCTTGAACTTAGACTATGATATTATTTAAACATTTTTCAAATCATTGCAATACTATGAAAGAGCAAATCCTGAATCATCGCTTGAAAATAAATTTATAAACGTTTAAAAATTAAATTATATGAACATTTTATGTACAGATGTTTCGCAGAATACGTGATATTTATTTCTTAAATATAACTCTTGAAATATCCTAAAATACATCACGACATTCCTCATATATACATAATAGTTCGAAAAATTTGTAAATTTCATCGCATCACTGTATTGTCAAAATCCTCAATAACACTAGGAAAACCAAAGAAAATATAATATTTGTGCGAATAAATATTTTCTTCTCCATACATGAGCACAATATCAAATAACTATAACTTAATACACTACCGCAATTTCTAAAATATAATTTGCATTTTTCACTTTATCACAAAAAAAAATATATATATGTATATATTCATGTAAATACCAATTAAATCGATTTGCAAAAATAAGTATCCGACAGTATATTCTGTAATTGATTGAATATACTCAATATCAGCAAATACGCTTATCTATTTTTGCATAATATCATATTACATATACATATATTTTTTTTTTTTGTAAATAAAATGAACCTGGATATTTTTTTTTAGCTGTTAAAAATAAAAAAAAAAAACCCCCCAGTTCCATTTCAATCTCAAACGCAAATTTTGGCATTCAATCACGTGGCCATGAATTACGACTTGAATCAATAGTAAAAATAAATTATTTTCAATTAAATAATTCATCCCCACCGATCGTTTAATGATTTATTTATCTTTATAGATTTTTTTTTTTTGAATATCTCTACGACGTGAGCGGTGACATACCGATAGTCCGTGGATCTGGTTGGCCCGGTTGCGTTGGTGGTCCTGTTTGTGGCCCAGTCTCCAAATTTTTCAACAATTGATTCAACCAATGCTTCGTAGATTTATCCTCTTGAAGACACGCCACAAATGTATTATCACGTAACTGATCAGGCAAACACTGTCTCAATGCCAATAATGCGCTGTGAAATAATATAAATATTATGTGATAATGTGAAATTGTAAACAAATACAACTATTAATAGTATTAAATCGTAGAAATGAATTAAAATAAAAAGAATAATCACCGTGGATTATCAGATAGCCTCAAATAACATCGGACAACATGCTTGAGCAATCTTGCTGATGGATCTTTGGCCAATGACAATACCATTTTGCCCAAAATCATTGCAACATGACTGAATCGATCATAAGTTTGACAAATATATGATAGTCCACTGTCATCGAGCAAAATTTTTTGCAATATAAATGTTGCGACTGTTTTACTTAATTCCGAGCCACTTTCCATTATTCTCAAGCAAAGTGGTATAATTTCAGTTGTAAGTAAAAATGTAATGACTTCTTGCTCATCTGTTTTGACCAAAGCACCAATTACCCCTAAACTTGTTAACCGTAAATATTCAAATGGACGTGTTTTACTAACAGTATGTAAAAATGGATAGAGAAATAGTGGTACGTGTGCCTGAAAAAAAAAATAAATAAATTTTATATTCATTATTATTTATATATTAATAATATATATGACTAATTAATTTCTATTAATAAATGTTGAAAAAAATATAGAAAATTTTAAACCTGCA
Source organism: Microctonus aethiopoides (assembly GCA_030347275.1). Lineage (NCBI taxonomy): Eukaryota > Metazoa > Arthropoda > Insecta > Hymenoptera > Braconidae > Microctonus > Microctonus aethiopoides. Next base: position 5,057,649 of record JAQQBS010000001.1, read on the forward strand.
AAAATGCCGAACGTGTTTCTGGATGGCTTGCAACGCATTGAAGTAATGCAAGAGCATTGCACACTCTATTACTCTGATGAGCTGTTAATGTTGCCGGATTTATTGCTGGATAAATGTTTATTATTTCCTGTAACAATGATGCAGCTGTTCCAAATGAATGCCACAACATCGGCGCCAAATCTGGCACAACTTCTCGTTTTTTGCTCAATTCCAATAATGCATTTTCACGAGTCTCATGATTTGATAATTCAACTATCCATGTATAAACTTTTTCACGATCAACACTAGATTGAAGTGCCGCTGGACTTTGTTGCGAGCTCATTATTAATTTTATTATTTTACTTTTATTATTTCAATGATTGAATTATTTTATTTATACTTTTTTGAACAAAATTTCTTTGATTAAAGGTTAATATTATTTTTCTTACGTACGGCGTGTATTGCGTATACTACGGAACATAACCACCGAAATCAAAAGTATACTCTGTAGTCTGTATTCTGTAATATTCTCGAATGAATAATAATAATGTATCTGACAATTTGTAAAATCATTTCTGAAGGTAAATATTACTGTCGGTAAGAGCAGTATCTTTATTCGTGATTAAAAAACGCGGCAAAGGATTGAATATTCAAAAAATTTTGAGGTTATAATATTGACTTTGAATTTAAAGCACCAGGGTGTGCTGTTGTTTTGACATATGGCGTGTGCTCTTTTTACGCATTTGTCATGCCTTCTTCTTTATTTTTTATAATCTACTCGCGGCGTTTTTCTATTTCATGATGATAATGCGCGTTTTCATTGAGCTGCAATAAATTAAATGTAATATTATTAACCAATCATAAAGCAGTTGTCAAAGATTCCGAATTATTTCATTGGTGATTTTCAACTTGACTTTGTTCATTGAAAATGGAAACCGAATAAGCATTCAATGGCAGTACATAATGCAAAACGAAGGAGAAAAATGGAGTGAATATTACATGCGACGCCGATAAATATCGAAATAATTCTGTAATTCAATACACAAACCATGTATGTATTTATTTTATGAATCAATATTCAAGTTAATTAGATTTTAATATAATGATTTATTTCTAAAAATTATAATAAATCTTAATATTATATTTATTTTTTTCGAAATTAAAATATGTTGCCGGAGATTATAAGCGGCAATTATTGACGGGGTGCGTCTTGCGCGTCATTTTTTTTAATTCTTGCAAGCATAAATTATAAGATTCAATGTTATTAAATATGATAAATTATTAAGAGAATATATTGTATATTTTTTGATGATTTTTTGTGTTTTTTCATCAGACAAAATGGCATTACCACAAAACTATAAGCAAGTAGCTTTGTCTACGCCCGGTATGGTTACAACGAATCGTGAGTTGTCTCTTATTTTTTCATATTTGTTTTATACAATTGATAATATATTGTAATAATGAATTTTATTTACTATAGAACGTCTGAGAGCATCTGGAGGTAGCAGCAGTGGAGCTGGTACTGGTGTAAGTGTTTATTGTTGTTTGATAAACAAATGTGTGATACTATAAAAAATGAGTAATTCTGATAGGTTAATTTTCATTCATATGTTCTATTATTATCATTACTTTAGAAAATGTATAATTGTTTAAATTAGTTGAATTCTATTTACAGAAAGATTCGACGAGTCCATTTACTCAAACGCCACATGGACATCCAGGATTTACTCCACAGAAAATTGGAAAAAATTCTCCAGTATGTTTCGAAATATTACGTAAAATATAAAGTTATAATTTGTGAATTTTATATATACAAGTTGAATTTTTTATGCAAATAATATGAATACTTGATTTTAGGCTGACTCCAGATTACCAAAGCCACCTAAACCTCCAGAGAAACCTTTGATGCCATATATGAGATATAGCAGAAAAGTATGGGATCAAGTAAAAGCTCAAAATCCTGAATTAAAACTTTGGGAAATAGGAAAAATTATTGGTCAAATGTGGAGGGTGTTGCCTGAAGCGGACAAGACTGAATTTATTGAAGAATATGAAACAGAAAAAGTTGAATATGAGAAAAGTTTAAAAACTTATCATAATTCACCAGCTTATTTAGCGTATATTGCTGCAAAAAATCGTGGAAAATCAGCATTGTGCGTTGCACAACAAAGTAATGATGATCGTGAAACTCATGAGCGATCGTCAAGTAGTAGTAAAAGCCAAGCGGCACAAGATAGACGAATCGATATACTTCCAGCTGAGGATGATGACGATCAAGATGATGGATATTCTGTGAAGCATGTCGCCTATTCACGCTACACACGAAATCATCGATTGATTAATGAAATATTTAGTGACACTGTTGTCCCTGATGTGCGTTCAGTAGTAACAACTCAACGAATGCAAGTTCTACGTCGTCAAGTTCAATCATTGACCATGCATCAAAAAAAATTGGAAGCGGAATTACAACAAATTGAAGAAAAATTTGAAGCTAAGAAACGTAAATTTATTGAAACTAGCGAAATATTTCAAGAGGAATTGAAAAAACATTGTAAGCCTGCAGTGGATGAAGATACATTTAATAAAATGGTAGATCGTCAATATGAACTTTTACGCCGTGACAGATTGCGAGGCACTGAAGAAAATCGTTCTGATGGACCAGCCTCAAGTGATTCTACACCGAGCTCTACGCCAACACCAACTCCAACAGCAATGAATGAAGATAATTCTAATGAAGCTGAAACTGAGGTAGCGGAGAAAAAGAACGTAGAAGTCGAAAAGACAATTGATGCAAAAAAAGATAGTCCATCCCCGCCATACGTTGAGGCAAAATCTGACTCACCAGTTCAAGCTAATAACCCACAGCCTAACAATCAGAGCGGCAATTCAATTATGTATCCAAGTACAGTGAGTCCTATACATCATCAACCGGTGCAGCAACAATTGCCCCAGCCGCTAACACCACAACAACCAATACCACCACCACCACCACCACCGCAACAACCAATATCGCCTCAACCACCAATATTAACACCTCAGCAGCCAGTACCACCTCAACAACAGCCAATACCACCCCAACAGCAACAGCAGCAACAACAACAACAACAACAACCAATACCACCACCACAACAGCAGTCACCACAACAACCGCCGCCCCAGCAGCAGCAACAACCTCAGCCACAATTAAATGTTCATCAACAATCTTCTGCATTGCATCATTCGCAACAGCCACCGCAGCAGCAACAAATGCAATCCCAGCAACATCAGCAAATGTCGCCACAGCAATCTCATCAACATCAAGCTCCACCACACACTCAACAGCAAATGCCGCCACAATCACAAATGCAGCCGCAACAAACTCATCATCACCAACCTCAACATTCAACTCCGTCACAGCAACAAATCTCACAACATCATCAGCAATCACAAAATCCATCTCATCAGCCTTCACCACCGCAACATCAACAATCCGTTGTGCAACATCAGACGTCGTCTCATCAACAATCCGTCAGTCAACATCAGCCTCAACACCAAACTGGACCTCATCAACCACCACCACCACAACATCAGACAGGACCCCATCAACAGCCTACACCCCAACATCAACAGCCACCTCAACATCAAGTACCTCCTCAACACCAATCTGGACCACAACATCAACAATCAGTGTCACAAAATCAAGCAGCGTCACAAAATCAGCCTGCGGTACAACATCAAGGTGGACCACAACACCAAGCAGCGTCCGTACCACCACCGCAACATCATCAATCTTCAGGACAACATCAACAGGGACCACCTCCTCAGCATCAGCAAGGTCCTCCGTCTCAGCATCAGCAAGGGTCTCCATCTCAACATCAACAAGGTCCTCCATCTCAACATCAGCAAGGGTCTCCATCTCAGCATCAGCAAGGTCCTCCATCTCAGCATCAACATCAACAACAACAGCAACCGCAGCATCAACCGCCGCCTATGCAACATTCGCAACAACATCAACAACATCAGCAAGCGCCACCGCAACATCAACAACAGGCACCTCAGCCGCAACATCAACTCCCACCGCCACAGCATCATCAACCTCCACCACAACAATCTCCACATCAGCAACACACCGTAACATCAGCACCTGGGACACCAAATCCATCACCTACTCCGCCCTCTTCCTCTCCAGCACCATCTTTACAACACAATCCGCATCAACAGCCTGGTATGATGCCAAATCATTCAATGCCATCGCACCAAGGCAATCAGAGCAATCAAGTGATGACACCACAAGGCCCGGGCAATCCACATGGGCCACCACCAATGATACCACCGAGCCAAAATTATCCCCAACAATATCAATCAGCCGGTGGACAGCCACAGTCACAAAATGTTCCGCTTCCACCACGACCACCTCATCCTTCCTATGGTTATGGTCAACAACAATCGTATCATCAACCATATCCTCAATATTCACATCCATATTACCATCAGCCGTATCCACAATATCCACCACACGCTATGGGACGACCTCATCCACATGGACCGCACAGTCCACACAGTCCTCATAGTCCGTATCATTCACAGTCGCCTCACAGTGTTGGTGAAAGTAATCCCGGAAATAATCCAGGATCAGGCAGTGGTGGTGGAGGTGGTGGTGGTGGTCCTAATTCAGAGTCTAATAATTCAACGTACTCACCGGCACCACATCATAATGAACAAGAACGTCAGGGACCACCTGATAATCAAGGTGACGGAGAGGCAAAATCAGGATCGGGTTAACCACTTATGCATATTAAATATAGTGCATAAAATTTACTATTGATAAACGGGAAAAAAAAAAAAAATTAACTGAATACCAATAACATTTATCACGATTTTTTAACTATATAGTGTATGTCTTTAAAGTTTAATATTGAATTTGATATATTTTGTTTTCTTTTATAATAGCAATTGGTATTGGACCTGTCAAAGAGTTTCTTACTTATTAATTATATTATGTTTAATCAAATATTTCAATTGTATGGGACAAAGAAGAATAAACATTTATTCTGTAAACAATAATGAATAAACACAAAATAAATTGAATCAATTATTATTATATTATCGCTGTAATATCATTTTTATTATATCCAAATACAAAATCATGATTAAAAAAATCTGTTGACATACGAAAGATTTTTTAAATCATGATAATTATAAATTATTTAGATTAATCATTTGCATATTGATAACTCTATTATTTTACAGCTTTCATTTGCCAGAGTCCGTCATTTAAATAATGGCAATTTTCCACACCAACACCTTTGTTCACTTTAGCACTAAAACATAAACAAACATTCAATCAATAAAATTCAAATTCACATAAAAGTACATAAACAGCTGATTTACTTACATATCATCCGTAGACAGAGTTGTTACACCAACTGCTAAAGCATGTTGTTTTCCCTCTGCCATCACAGCCTATATCAAACTATTAAGGATATAATAATCATCACAAATATGAAATAATCTTGTCCCATCTATTGATAAATATCTCTCTTAATTAATTAATTCAAAGGATACAACGACGGTGTTTTTCGGTACTGCTGTCATTTTCGCACCTTTTGATGTCAATCCAGGACACATAATATTTGCTCCACTCAGAACAAATCTAATTGCACCTTTATCAACTTGCTCTACTGGCAAAAAAAATGGATCTATAACCAAATGAAAATATTTTATTAATCAAACGATCCCATCATTACTTTCAATATGACAAATGAGTGTATGTATTATTTGTCCTGATAAAAAATCAACGGATTCATTACATTTATGAAGTAATCTTAATGTTGGCATCCACGGTCCCTCTCGTTGACGAAAGAACAAAAGTTCTCCAGCTCCATTCACCATTATTTCAATGTGATCATGGCTAAAATAAAAACGCCGATAAAAAAATTGTTACATAAACATTGAATAAATTACATACCATTTTACCAGACGGAATGAATCTTTTTTAGGAATAATCAGATCAATATGTGTATCAAGATGCGGATATAATTCTAATAATTTCAATCGTATTCCCTTCTGCACTGAAGACTTGAGTTGTTGAACCCCAGAAACACTGTCTTTTTCATCAAATCTATAAAATACAAAAACATTATGTTGCAGATTATCAAATTATTTCATAGAATTTTTCATATCTCCATAAACTGTAAATTCTTTATTACTTCTTAAACATGTTGTGTCTGTAAATAACTATCAGCAAAAAATATTCAATCAAATAATGTGCTCAATGTTCTAGATGAGTTCAAGAACGAAAATCCACTCCAAGCTGATAATGTTATTTTAACTCTTAAACTCTTAGCTCTTATTTTAACAAATAAAATTTCATGACTACACACTAAAATGATTATTGTCTAAATTTAATATAATAAATTTTTATTCAAACACCACAACTAAATATCAAATCAATTGAAAAATTTCACATAAAGATAGGTTATGTAGCGCTATACATATGCACATACAAAAATATGTTTTGTACCATAATAATCGAGGTGATTATTTTTCAAAAAGGCGCCATTGTGCTCCGTCATCTTTGTGAAATACAAAATACACATATATGTATAGTCAACAGTCATATACATATATAAATAACATTAGAGAGAGGAGGGAAAAGAAAAAGAGTGTGAACCAATCTCTAATTCTTATATAGTCTCGGTTGAGCCCATATTGTAAGTAGGGCCATTTTGTGTGCATCGTATATGAACAGCTTCAAGCAGCTGTGCAATAATTCAATAGTCATTTAAGTTTTCGAAATGTCAAATATCATTTATTCGTAATTAGCAAAATGTGTGCAACGTAACGTAATAAGCGCGATAATTCGCCGCGTATTTAGTGTTATGAATGTACAATTTGTTTCGATACGACAATTTCAATAAAATCACAACGTTCCGTAAAACAAAGAACGTTCTTTTCAATACCTTTACATATTAACCTTGATCTCATCGTCATATCAAGTAAGTATTTGCCCTCGAAAGCAGTTAAAAATAGTAATGGCCCATGCAAAGTAGCCTTTTTGATCATTGAATGACCTCACTATACCGATTAAGAATATTTTTTGTGATTGTCATGCTACCAAATGTTCACTTGAACATTTTCTTTAGTATTTTTGCGATACTGCGTATTTGAATGCTCAGTTATTTTTTTCAACTCTGTAACGAGTATATACATATATAATTTGTTATATATATACACATTTTTTTGTCTCAAATTTCATTGTAAAGGTATTCATCGAATTTTAATAAATATTTAAAAATAAAATAAATGTATTTTGATGTTTATCAATTGTAATTTATTTAATTGCATTAATTATATATTATTATTCTAATGATTAAATCTATATGACAACTTGTAATAATTCTTAACTGCTGGCAAAAGATCAATTTGCTTTAAGAGCATTTTATTTATAGACTAAATGTCGCTGTAATGGAAATAATTATTATAATTAAATTGTTGAACATTTATAATTGTATATTTATGAATGTTGCAATGAAAAATGTTTGAAGATGATGTTTGATTGAAATTCTTTGTTCACAGTTTCAGTGGGGGTCGCACTGACGACTCACCATCATTTATCATAATGAGCAACAACAACATGCAAAGTGAAATGCAACATGTGGGAGTAGCAGACGTCGTACTGTCACCAGTATTGCCTGTATTTCCAAATTCAAGTAAGCCATGCGTTAATGTATGGATGGATAAAATGAGCAAAGGAATGCTGACATCAACTCATTTTAAAGAGCATTGGCGAATTTGGGTACCAAAAATTTACAGTCCAGAGCCAAATGGAAATTGTTTGAATTGGAGTTTTGATGAAGATATGGCACAAAAAATGCTGTATAATACTTTGGAGGAATTTATTTGTAATGGAGATTCACGTGAAGTATTACAGCAATTGCGACAAATGGAAAAGCCACCGTCTGTCTGTGGAAAATTTTTTAAAGTTGGTGAACCAACATATAATTGTCGCGAATGTGGAATGGATCCAACTTGTGTATTATGCGTGACATGTTTCAAAGAATCAACACATCAAAATCATAAATATAAAATTGCAACATCAAGTGGAGGTGGATGTTGTGATTGTGGTGATCCTGAGGCATGGAAGAAAGATCCATTTTGTAATATTCATTTAGCTGGTATTCAATCAAAAGAATCATCGGGAAATAAATTGCCTGAAGACATTGCTGAACGAGCAACAGCCACATTTGAAGCAGTATTAAAATACTGCTATGAATTATTGTCATTAGAGCACACTCCTGGTTTACCAGCGGATTTACGAGTTAAAGAAACTGACGAGGATCCTCTATCATTGCTTGCCACCACTGATAGCTATTGTACTGTTTTATTTAATGATGAAACACACACATTTGAACAAGTAATAAGTACATTAACCCGCGTTTTAAAATGCTTACAAAAGGAAGCAATTGAATTTGTTACGAATATAGATAGAAATGGCCGTGCAGTTGTCAAGTGTTCAGATTTTCCACATTGTAATGAATTAAAATCTGATATTGAAAGATTTACATTGCGACAAAATAATCAACCACTCAAAGTACTTGTTGTTCATGCTCATGTGATAGCTCATCAAATTTTCGCCATGAAATTACTTGGATGGTTACAACAATTCATCAGCCACTGCGAGGGATTTAGAATATTATTCAGTGGTGTTGCATTGAATACAAAATTACCGGATGTACCAATAGTTGAGGGAATTCTTATGAGAGATTCACAATTATGGAAAGCCGCACGAACAGCATGGCATCGACTATTTATATCCGGAATGTTAATGGAATATGAAAGTAAAAAAGCATTGGCAATAATATTTACAACAAATTATGGTCCTGTCATGAAAGATTTTATTCGTGACGATCATGATCATTCATTTTCAATTTCATCATTATCTGTACAATTATTTACTGTACCAACATTAGCACACCATCTTATCGCCAATCATGACGTTTTATTTATTCTATTGAACACATTTATATCTGAGAGTTCACGGCGTTGTAATCCTAATGGTAAACTTGAATTTGAGAGAAATGTATTGAATACGTCATTTAAAAGAGCTCAATATATTTTATGTGATCTTGCGTATTTGTTGGGTTCAAAACCCGACACGTGGACTGACAAATTAAGAAAAGGATTCATTCAAGGTGTTACACTACTGTTAACTCTATTACGGAGTATGCAATCAATGGACGCAGTAGTTCGGCAAGTTGGTCAACATATGGAATATGAACCTGAGTGGGAATCTGCTTTCAATCTTCATATCAAACTTTCACCAGTTATAAGTCTTGCATTAGAATGGTGTGGATCCGATAGAGTCGTATTGGTAAAGGCTTTTCGCATGGTGCTTAAGCAACTGTGGGATCAATCCGCTACTGATCCAGTATCTAGACAATGGCGCGAATTAGCTGATCATTCTGCGTCTTGTATTCAATATGACGTGTCATCTGAGAAGGTTTCAATTCATTTACCACTCTCAAGATTTCTCGCAGGCCTATTTCTTCATTTAGAAGCGTATGATCTTGATTTTCAAAACAGTGAATTCATTGTTCCTTATCGATTAACACCAGAACAAATAATTGAACCTGTATTACGAGCACAAGCAATGATATCTCAGGTACACGCTGGAATGTGGCGAAGAAATGGCTACAGCTTACTGAATCAACTTTATTTTTATCATAATGTTAAATGCCGATCAGAAATGTTAGATCGTGATATAAATTTATTGCAAGTTGGCGCGTCATTGATTGAAAGTAACGAATTTCTCATTCATATTTTGAATAAATTCAATCTTATGAATTGGGCTGATCCTGATTTTGAGAGTAATACATTGAAAAATCCTGAGGAAGATAGTATAAGACAAACAATTAATCTTGTCGAAGAATTTCTTGGACTTTTAATAACAATCATTGGTGAACGACATGTGCCAGGTGTTGGATGTGTAACGGCTGATGACCGATTGAAAAAAGAAATTATTCAACAGCTTTGCATTAAACCAATGTCACATTCTGAATTAAATAAAACATTGCCCGATGGTGCACATCATGAAACTGGTCTAGAGCGTGTAATAAATGACGTTGCTGACTTTAAAAATCCAGCGCAAACAGCCGCCGGTAAAAGATTATATGAATTGAAATCACATTTGTATGCTGAATATAATGTATTCTTTTATCATTATACAAAAGAAGAATTGAGTAAATCAGAAGAGGCACAACGAAAACGACGAAAGGCCATGGGTGAACTTGAATGTTGTCCACCGCCGCAATTGCCAAAACTCACTGAGACATTTAATTTGGTAGCAAATCTTTTACAATGTGACGTGATGCTTCATATAATGCAAACAGTATTGGAGCGAGCGCGTAATTTACGTGCAAGAAGTTTTTCCGAACCGCAAATACATAAAATTATTCATTTAATCGGATACGCTCTTCAAGAACAAATGACTGGTTACTATCCATTTTTGGTATTTACTGAGCGTGCAGCAAAAAAAAATATATTTAAATTATTGGAGGATCTTTCAAGTAGTCCAAGAATTGATGCGCATAAAGATTTGTTAACGTGGGTTCTTGGAAAATATCGCGAAGCAGCTGGTTCTCCATCAGCTGAAGTCAGTACCAGCGTTGATGTTACACAAAATCCTGAAACATCAGCGTCCGATAGTGATCCAGTGAAGAGTAGTAAAGAATGGCGAACACAAATGGCAGCACAAAAACGTGCTAAAGTAATGGCACAAATGGCCGCAATGCAAAAGCATTTTATGAAAAAAAATGCTAAATTATTTGAAGAAGCGGCATTGGATACAAATAAAAGCAGCGATCGTGGATCATCAATGGATCTCTCTGAATGTATTGACGAAGCGCCAATTGCTATTGGTCATCGACAAACAGCACGACTTGCCGAAGAAAAAACATACACATGTATTCTTTGTCAAGAGGATCAAAGTGTAACGATGTCAGGTAAAGCAATGGTACTCGCAGCATTTGTACAACAATCAACTGTTTTATGTCAAACAAGAAATGATCCGGACGAACCAAATCCATTATATTTATCATCAAAATTAGGTGCATCACCACACACAAGTACGTGCGGTCATGTAATGCATGCTAATTGTTGGCAAACATATTTTGACAATGTATTAGCAAAAGAAAATCGTCGACCATATCGTTTACGACATCCGGCAAGCTTTGATGTTGAGAAACACGAATATTTATGTCCATTATGCGAGTGTTTGAGCAATACTGTATTGCCATTATTGCCACCATTGGCCATATTACAACCAACAAATACTGATCGGCCTTACGTTAATTTTGAAACGTGGCTAAATGCAATACAATTTACACTTGATTGTCGTGGAAAACAAAATGTCACAGAAACCACTGAACAATCTTCAGATTATAATCACGAAGTAATATGCCGATACTGTAAAGACAATTCTAATCCACAAGAATCACATTCGGCCGAGGATGCTAATGCAAATTTTGCCTGTCCAATACAAAAAATAAACAAAGAAATGGGAAAAGAAGTTGCTGCAGCATTTGAATTTACACGTCCTGGCACTGAAATGGATTTATCAGATCATCTTATTTCAATGATACATTTGTTTGCACAAACAACATATACAAAAGGTTTAGGTGTTGAGCCACATGAGCAGGATTCACGAGTGCCACTGCTTGCGTTTAAATCAACGTCATATACCATTCATGCCATTGAATTTATGCTTCGTGACGCAGAAAAACCATTATTGGGTGCATTGTCATCGCGACAACGTGACAGTCTTGAGTGTCTTGCACGAATATCAGCCATACTTGGTCATACATGGCCACCATACAGTGACAATTCTCAATTACGTGTTCTTGGACATCATGCATTGCTATTATTAACAACAATGTTGGAAAATCCATATGACACTAGTTGGCCATGGATACAAGCATCAAGTGGTTTTATGGATTGGGATTCGTTTGGTATACTTGTACCGCTTCTTATCACTTATCCTGCATTATTTACCATCAACTGCGAAATGCCACCACCAATAATAACTGGAAGCACACATGAAGCGCATATATTGAAACTTGTATTCCTTGCCCACATAACAAGAACTCTTATGACAAATCAATTTGACAATAGCGAAGCAATGGATGTTGATTATCAAGATGATACTGAGGATACAGAAAAATGTGATGGTATATTAAAATTAATGTACGCATTGAATTTAAATACAAGTGGAATAACAGCAAATGATGTATGGAAACGTGTTAAAGAAGCATCATTGCCATTTTTACGCTGTTGCGTATTGTATTTGCATTATGTAACAGATGTACCTGCGCCAATTGAATTAACAACAAAAGATGGAGATACTTATGAAAATATATGCACATATCTTGGTTTACCAATAACGTGCAATGATTTATTAGATTCAGATGTTGTTTGTCAACTTGCGAAAAAATGGATTGAACATTCAAAAACAAGATTACCATTACAAATTAAAGAACCACTAGTGGTTAATAGTCTTGTTAATCTACCAGATGATTATAGTGAGCTGATAAATACAGTATCTTCATTTAGCTGCCCAAATACTGATCGTGAAGATTCACGTAATCCAACAATGTGTCTTGTTTGCGGTGAAATGTTGTGCTCTCAAAGTTATTGTTGTCAAACAGAGCTCAATAAAAGTATGGTAGGTGCATGCACTTATCATGCAAGTAAATGCGGTACAGGAGTTGGAATATTTTTACGTGTTCGCGAATGTGAAATATTATTTTTACGAAGTCCAAATAGAGGTGCATTTGCGTGTCCACCATATCTTGATGAATATGGAGAAACAGATCAGGGACTTAGACGCGGCAATCCGTTAAAATTGTGTAAGAATAAATACAAACAGCTTAATCAAATGTGGCTGGGACATGGGCTCCATGAAGCAGTTGCCAGAGCTATAGAATCGTCAAGTAATTTAATGTCTACTCCGTGGCAACATCTATAACCACTTTAGGCAAAAAATAATTATTATTATACGTTATTTGAAATTGGAAAGGAAAGAACGAATATTAAAAAATGTGAAATTGTAAACATTATAGTATAAAAAATTTTTAATTTAATACGTGGAGCATACGCTAATTGAAGCAATTGACTGCATCAAATTATATTCTGTTTTCTTTTTTATATAATTTTTCCTTTCAGATCGAACTTTGAGAAAATATAAAATTATTTATTTATCCAACCCATACCAACTTCGTCGTGTTATTGTTAGTTAAACTTGGATAACAACATGAAAATTTAAATACACTTCGACAATGGCTTTGTATATTTATACGGATAGATATGTTATCGTTATTTTTTAAAATTATCTCAATACTTTCGAATTGTACTATTTTTTTTTTTTTTTTTTCATCCAAATGTAAATGGAACTATGAACTTTTTTTTTATATTATTTAAGAATACTGTAATAATCATGTACGTTTGACTATTATTATATGTGATTTGAGATGATAAAAATTTTCTGTTCGTTCGACATTTATTTCAATTGATGTTGAACAAAAATTAATTTCTTTTTAGGATATTTGCTATTGAAATCAATGTATTTTTTCATCTTCTATTCTAAAAATCGTGCATAAAAGCTTTTTATTTTTTTTTTTCAATTGAAAAGAAAGAGAAATGTGAAATAAATATTATTTTCATCAATGAGCTGATGGAAGATATTAAAATTTGATCACCGTAGACTTAGAAAGCTTCGTATAATATAATATATATTAGAAGAAAAAAAAAATTACCGTTATGTTAGTGAAGAACATCTTGAAAAATGTTTCATCAACTCTGCAAAAATGTTTTTGCATATATATTATTATGAATGAAAAATAAATAAATAAAATAAAAAGTAAATAGTTTTAAAAGTTCGATTGTGAACTATTTGAGTATTACGGTTTTCATTAACGTATCGCTGTAATCACACTGTGTAAACATCATTTTTTCGAAAATATTATATACATAACATTAAAAATTTCTCTAAACTTCTACAAACGTACGAATATGTAATAAAATAACAAATTTAATTTTATGTACTTTCCCTTATTTCTTTTAATCTCTTTTCATTTTACATTTTCAAAACAATATTATCTACCTTACGATTACACATATATTCTGTATCATTTACAAAATTATTTAATTTTTATCATCCTCTAAAACATTAGAATTTAATATACAATTTTTTTATTTTACTACCCAAAGATAAATAACGAATATTCAATAAATCCGGATCAATCAAAAATTTCAAATTATCTTCATACAATCTAGTTCATTAATTCAATTAATAATTTAATATTCCAATTGATCAACTAGAAAAAAATCATCAATACTATCCAGCAAACCATAATTCATAAACATTGTCAACAACAATTAAATTTTGATATCAATATCAATGAGCCACTTATAATTCAAATATAATTAGTATATTTATATTTTTTTTCTCCAGACAGAATCTACTTTATCAACAAACAAGTCCAATATCTTTGCTGTGAAATCCACCACCAAAAGTTAACCTAGAAATTCCCGTGGGTGGTTCACAGTGAAATCAAAGTGGTCCTATATGAATAATTGGGATTAAAATCAATATTAAATAAATACAATAAGTACGAAAAAGAAAATATAGAGGGCTATTGGCAAAATAAAATCTGTTTTATTTAAAAAAAATGGCTTTCTATGTCGATCTCTGTCTCTCTGTATTTTCCACTTTATGCTAACCATCCTTGTCTTCATTCTCCTTTATCTTTATCTCACTTACTCTTTGAAAATTCATGGTCCATCTTCTTCGTGTTGCCATCATCATCTGCTATATCAACATTTATATATGTATACATATATACATATGTACATACCCATACATTTTATATGTATTCCAATGTGGCGTCTTAGTTTAGTTTTGGAAGGTTATAGATTTATACTTCGGGGTGTGGCATCATATTTCAATAATTAATAATGACAGTGACATTTATACGTTATTATATTATTATTTAAAATAAAACACGTGACTTAGATATTTTGTATATAATTATTACATGCCAGCGACAAATGTGTGTGGCCCAATCGCATATGTATAAGTTAGTATAGCAACTTGTCGTAAAGTATTCAGTGAGATATATATTGTATTTTGTCAAATGAAATTTGTGAAAATGTATTTTAATGAATAATTTAAATTTTATTAATTGTACTACAATGATCAGGAATAATGCAAGGTGTGAAAAATCAACTGAAGATACAGTTTTATTTATTACCCGGTGTAAAACATTGCATATGTACAATTTAATTATTTTATTATTGAATATAATATTGTTATAATGATTACAATTTGTCTTGTAATAATTTTGCAGGTTATTCATTAAAAGTTAATGAAATTAACAGTTGCACATACGCGGTGGGATGTTGAACTCCATCGCTCCCAATCAGCCCCAAGAGTTCACCGAAATGTCTCGGTTAGCAGACTATTTCGTGGTCGTTGGCTACGACCACGATAAAGAGAGTATGAATTTTTATAAATTATAATAGAATTATTTAATATTTTGCAATGGGAAAATTTTGATTAATCATTTGTTTTATCGTTTAAGGAGCAGGCATGAGTAATGGAATGATCATACAAAGATTTCCAGAAAAAGATTGGCCAGACACACCATTTATTGACGGCATAGAATGGGTGAAAATTATTTCATATAAATTTCCATTATCATTTATTAAATGTTAATTTAACAAATATCATCGTTGAATTTAATTATTTATAGTTTTGTCAACCACAAGGATGGGCATTATCAACCGAACGACAAGAGCCACGTTTCTTTGTGTCTATTCTTACTGATATTGATGCAAATCGTCATTACTGTGCATGTATGTGTTTCAATGAAACTGTATCGATTGTACCAAGTAAGCCAGTTGATGAGGAGGAAGAACCTGTTGATGGTGACAGTCGTCCATTAGTCAGAACGATTCCAGCAATAGCACATCACAGCATTATTTATGCGCCAAAGTGCTTGGTATTAGTTTCTAGACTAGATTACATCGAAACATTTCGAGTATATACTTTTTTATCACATTGAATTAATAGTTTTTGAATCTATCATAACCATTTTAAATTTATCAATAAATTAATATTTATTTTCAGAACTGTCTTGGTATTATTTATACAGAATTCATCAAAAATGATAAAATTCCATTGGAAACATTAGTGGGAAATATTCTTGGTTGCATTCAAGTGCCACCAGCTGGTGGTCCTCAAGTACGTTTTAGTATAGGTGCTGGTGATTTACAAGCATTGCAACCACCAATAAGTCCATCACTTCCAATCACTCATACGAGTGTAACTTTATTATTTCAACAATTAGGTATGATCATAATGAAGATGATATACTTATAATATTATTCCCATATGCAACTTTATTGATATTAATATTTTATTGATTTTGGTTTACCTTTTTATTTTAGGAATTCGAAATATATTAGTGTTATTTAGTGCAGTAATGACAGAACACAAAATTCTCTTTCACTCTGCGAGTTATTCTAGACTAACTGAAGGATGTCGTGCATTGACTGCTTTAATGTATCCATTTCGATATACTCATGTTTACATTCCACTATTGCCAGCTGCACTTGTTGAAGTTCTCAGTACGCCAACGCCATTTATTATGGGCGTTCATAGTTCATTAAAATATGAAGTAGCTGAACTTGTGAGTTGTTAATATTATCGATAATTATTTATAAAAAATTTTCATCTTTGTTTCATTGATAATTTTTTATTTATAATAGATGGACGTGATTGTGGCGGATTTAGACGGGGGTTCTATTACAGTACCAGACGGTGTATCTCTTGCTATTTTACCTGAACCATTTTTATCACAAACCCAAGACGCTCTTTCGCTTGTTTTACATCCAGAACTTGCATGCGCTGATTATGCATTTCCACCGTTAGTTACTAGAGCACCAAATCCTCCAATGTTGGATAAAGAATTACGAGCGGTATTTATGAGAACATTCGCACAATTATTGCAAGGATATCGAAGCTGTCTTACATTAATTAGAATTCAGCCAAAACCAGTAATCACATTTCACAAAGTAAATTGATTAGAAAATTTTTTCGATATACATGTTTTTGTGTTATGTTAATATTTTTGATTTTAATATGAAAAAAAAATATTTTATAGGCGGCATTTCTTGGTGAACGTGGTCTTATGGATTGTGATTTCACTCAACGAGTATTAGATTGCATGTTCTATACGTCTTTTATTGCTGAACGTGGTCCACCATGGCGACCATGTGATTTATGGGACGAATTGTACAGTAACCTTAGCGATCAATTAAAACAAGAATCTCAGGATCACCGTAAGTTTGTTTTTTAAATAATGATTAAAGAATTAATAAGCAAGAATTTTGCACAAATTATAATAATTTCGAAAGATAAATATACGTCTTCTATTATTTATTTATTTTTTGTTTTATTCAGGATTGATATTAACTCATATACAGAATATAGCAAAACAACTTTATAAAAATGAATATCCAAGTCCACAACAATTTGTGCAAAAAATTGAAAGACCACCAGAAGGCGCATCTGAGCGAATACATCAACCAGTTCTTCCACTTATTAATCCTGAACAAGTCCAGGCAATTATAGATGAGGCTCTATCAAGAAATAATCTTAAGGACCGGTGAGTATTGATAACACTATATTTATTTTCATGATTTTTTTTTTAAATTCAATCAACGATGTAATTTGTAAAAAAAAAATCTTTTTTTATTGTAGATTATCAGCGTTTAGACCACTTCAGCCGCGAATAGTGCCATCAGGTCCACACATATCAATGGTACACGATACTAGACATTTAGTGAGCAATTCAGCGCGTAGACTTGAAGTTCTTCGCAATTGTGTAAATTGTATATTTGAAAATAAGATTTCTGATGCGCGAAAAACATTTCCGGCTGTATTGCGTGCATTAAAAAGTAAAGCAGCACGTTTAGCATTGTGTGCAGAATTGTCACAGCATGTTGTTGGCAATAAAGCGATGTTGGAGCATCAACAATTTGATTTAGTGGTTCGACTTATGAATTGTGCGCTTCAAGATGATTCATCAATTGATGAGCATGGTGTAGCAGCAGCATTATTACCACTTGCAACGGCATTTTGTCGTAAATTATGCACGGGTGTAATACAATTTGCATACACCTGTATTCAAGAACATGCAGTGTGGCAAAATCAACAATTTTGGGAGGATGCATTCTATCAAGATGTGCAAAAAGATATTAAACGTTTATATTTACCAGGCGATAATTTTCCGATGAGATTTATTAATGACGGATTTATTAGTCCAGTTAGTCCACGTGAAAGCAAAGAATTTCCATTACGTGATCGTTGCTCAATGTATCGTACCCAAGAACCATCGGCATTAGAAATAGCTGCAGAACAAATGCGAATTTGGCCATCCATCGATCCAGAAAGACAAAAAGAACTTATTGCTAGCGAAGAGAGTACAATGTATAGTCAGGCAATTCATTATGCAAATAGAATGGTTTATTTGCTAGTTCCACCAGACATCGGCGCAAAAATTCATCGTCAAGATCATGTCTATGATGATGAGAGAGCGAGCAATAGTATAACAAACAGGTAAGAATCATCTGAATTTATAAATATTTATTAGATATTTTACAAATTAAATAGATCATTAGATAATAATTGAAAATAAATGCATGTAGAATTAAAAATGATTCTGCGTTTATATCAAATATTAATTATATATTTTGCTTAGTAAATATAAAATCTCCAAATAAAAGTATTTTGACTTTTCGTGAACTGCAGCGATGTTTTTGTTCCACGGAACAGCGTACCAAGTGATAGTGGCGATGCGGAATCAGGTTTCGAGGAGACAGATCCTGGCGAAACTGGCAGTGCTGTGATACGTATGGTTTCTCGATTTGTCGATCGTGTTTGTACTGAAGGTGGTGTTAGCTCCGAACACGTCAGATGTCTTCATCAAATGGTACCTGGAGTTGTTCATATGCATATAGAAACATTAGAGGCGGTGTATCGCGAGAGTAAAACATTACCACCAATTCAAAAGGTATTAATATTATATTAAAATGTTTCATTTAATTTAAGAGTAAAATTAATTCCATTTCTATTACAATTTTGGTTTTTCTTTTTATTTTAGCCCAAAATTCTCACGCCAAATATGCTGCCGGGTGAGGAAGTTATCATGGATGGTTTACGAGTGTATCTTCTTCCGGATGGACGTGAAGAAAGTGCCGCGGGATTACCCAGAACTCCGCCATTATTACCAGCGGAAGGCGCTATATTTCTTACAAATTATAGAATTGTCTTCAAAGGAATTCCCTGTGATCCGTTTGGTATATTATTATTTCAGCATCTGATTTGTAAAGTGCTATCAATTGAGATGAAATCACTAATTTATTTAAATTAATTTTTATTTTTCATTTACATCAGCATGTGAACAAATGGTTGTTCGAGCATTTCCTATTACTTCATTGACAAAGGAAAAACGCGTTGCTGTTCAACACTCAGCACATTTAGACCAATGTATCCAGGAAGGTTTACAGTTGCGCTCCTGCACATTTCAACTTATTAAACTTGCATTTGACGAAGAAGTAACGCCGGAAAATATCGATACATTAAGAAAATTGATTAATAAAGCGCGATATCCACCACATATTTTTCATCATTTTGCATTTAATGGTCAAGTACTGGTCACTCCCACTGCCCATCAAAAAGGAAAAGAAAAAAATGCAACACTCAAGTGAGAATTTCATTCAAATTTATTAATTAGAAAATTAGTTTAATTCGAGGCAATGCATTCATTAATGATTTCATCATTTTACTCTTCATGTTTTAATTTTTTATTTATCAACATTACAGAGGATTTGCTAAAAAAACTTTACTCAAGACTGCACGAAAAGCAGGCTTTAAACCTAAACAATCGTCAAAAAGACAAAAATATGTTTTACCAAACATGAATGTCACAAGTGGTAATAAATACATGACTTCGCCTGGAAGAATGAGCCTTCCTGTAACTGATAACAATGACTTAAGTCATGAAGATGATCTCAGCAGTAAGTTTCTTCAATTACTATATTGTTTTTTAACAAAAAAAAAAATCTATCAATCATATTTTAATATTTTTTTGTTTTTTCAGTTGACGAGTTTGAAGTGTCAGGTTTTGTTGCATCACCGCCTACTGATGCAAAAACATTAGAGCGACTTTCAGAACGTAGCTATGTCAGAGACTGGTATAGACTTGGCCTATGCCCTAATGGCCTAAATAATAATCGTAGAAATGAACCGTTTCGTTTAACCTCCGTTAATTGCGCTTATATGATGTGCAGAAGTTATCCGGCATTATTAGTAGTACCAAGTTTAATTACAGATGAAAATATTCGACGATTTTGTCGGTTATATAGACACAGTCGAATGCCAGTTGTAACATGGCGTCATCCTC
Organism: Microctonus aethiopoides; assembly: GCA_030347275.1. Lineage (NCBI taxonomy): Eukaryota > Metazoa > Arthropoda > Insecta > Hymenoptera > Braconidae > Microctonus > Microctonus aethiopoides. The sequence goes on from JAQQBS010000001.1 coordinate 5,078,132, forward strand.
GAACGAAAGCATTATTAATTCGTGGCGCTGGTTATCATGGTAAAGGAGTTATCGGTATGCTTAAAGCTCATCCATCGTCATCGGCAAATCTTAAAACAACATCGTCAGAAACTACATCGACATTAGAACAAGAAAAATATCTTATGGCAATGGTCGCGGCAACACCAGTGTCAGCTGTACGACAAGGTTCCGCTTGGGGAATGTCTGACAGTTCATTGAGTATCGATTCACTTTTAATTGTCGCAGAGGATCGAAACAACGCGACACCTGAACAGTCACGGAGAAATGTATTCAATAAAGGCGGTGGTACACTAAGCTCATCAGTGGGAAAAGGCCCGAAAAATTTTGGACGTTGGGGTTCTTTAAAAGATAAAAGACATAATTCTCAAGCATCTTTGGCATCGGTGAATCAACGTGGTACTGTTCGTCATTCAGCAGATTCAGACAGTGGCACTGAATGCGTTCATACATTTCAACGTGCTGCGCTGTATATATTTGGTGAAAAATCACATATGAGAGGTGTGAAGACTGAGTCAGCACCAAAAATTGATTTCATTCCAGTGGAATATCATGATATTAGACATACTAAAGCTGCATTTAAAAAATTAATGAGAGCATGCATGCCAAGTTCATTGAATGTTGAGCCGGATCAGAGCTTTTATAAATTAATTGAGAGTTCAGAATGGTTACAACAATTGCAAAGTCTCATGCAAATTTCTGGCGCAGTAATAGATTTAATGGATGTTCAGGGATCATCAGTCTCTGTTTGTTTGGAGGACGGTTGGGATACAACGACAACAGTGTGTTCTGTTGCACAAGTGTGTCTTGATCCACATTATCGCACCATTGACGGTTTTCGAACTCTTATTGAAAAAGAATGGCTTGGTTTTGGTCATCGTTTCGGTCATCGTAGTAATTTATCTGTTAATTCACAAGCCACAAACTTTACACCAACATTTTTACAATTTCTCGATATTGTTCATCAAATTCAAATACAATTTCCACTTGCATTTGAATTTAATGATTATTATTTAAAATTTTTGGCATATCATTCGGTGTCGTGTCGTTTTCGTACATTTTTATTGGACTGTGAATTTGATCGTGTTGAATGTGGCATTACTGCAGTGGAAGACAAACGCGGCTCATTAACGAGTCATCACAAGGGCGTGGACACTGGTAGTGATGATGAAATTGTTTATCCTGGTGGCAGACTCGCCGGAACTCATTGTGGTTCAAATCTTGGTCAAAGTTTGTTTGATTATATCGAAAAACAGCACGCAAGGTGTCCAATTTTTTATAATTTTATGTATACACCCAATGCGGAACACCCAATTCTCCGACCGGTATCGCATTTATCAAGCTTGGATATTTGGCAGTATTATCTTGAAGAGGAATTGGCACATGGTCCGGCATATGATTTAGAAATTCTTCAACAAGATTCTCAGCAAGAAGAGGAAGCCGAGGCTGCCGATGGAACAACCAAAAGTAACCGAAAAATTGTCACACAAGGGTAAGAAATATAATTTAATACTTGAAATAATAATTATTTCACGTAGTATCGCATTATTCAAATGTATTTTTATTTATTATCCGAATTATTATAGATATGACAATATAAGTCGAATGGTACCTGATCAATTCTCACATTTGCTTGAGGAAATTCATAAACTTGAAACAGAACTTGGACATTTACCACAAAAATGGAAAGTTCTCTGGGATAAACTTGAACTTCCAAATACCGATTCACTTACGCGACACGCGTCATTTAGTACAGCATTAGTACGACATCACGGCCGATTAATTCATAAACGATCGACATTAGAATTACTTTTACGTGGTAAATTAGCAGGTGGCAATACAACTGGAAATGAAAGTTCTGTTTATGCTCATCCACATCGCTTTGAACGATTGGATTCAGCAACACCAACTCATTGCGATGCATGCTCAGGAGTATTATGGGGACCTGTAAAAGCCGGTTTACGATGTGTTGACTGCGGTCACGTTTGTCATGACAAGTGTGCCGATGCTGTACCGAAAAATTGCACGAAATACAAAGCAGTTGCTGACAGTTTACAGTCACATACACTCACACGAAGTGGCGGTGATAACGGAAGTGTTAATTCAAGTAAATATTTTATTTATTAATCTATCATCGAATTAAAAGTTTCATGTAAATAATTATTGAATGTTCCATTTGTTTCTCAGGCGGTACAACAATCCAAACGTCATCGCAACAGTATTATGAGCAATTTTCAAGTAATGTTGCGGAGAATCGAACGCATGAAGGTTATTTGTATAAACGAGGAGCATTGCTCAAGGGATGGAAACAGCGTTGGTTCGTTCTTGATAGCATAAAACATCAATTAAGGTATTACGATGCGATGGAGGATTCACATTGCAAAGGTTACATAGGTAATTATTATAAATGTTGTGTAGTATTTTAATTCACATAGAATATATTGACATTAATAATAAAATGTAATTAAAAATAGATTCATTAATGATTATAAATGATTTTCAGATCTGGCTGAAGTTGTTTCGGTAAATCCGGCAGCACCAACGCCAGGTCCACCAAAAAAAACAGATGACAAATCTTTCTTTGACGTGAGTATTCAATCTTTACATATAAGATAATAATAAGGACATTCGTAAATAAATTGATTATTTAATTTTTTTATTTCTGCTTTTTTATCTCTAGTTACGTACAAATAGGCGGACGTATAATTTTTGTGCGGGGGATGCTGTAACTGCGCAAGAATGGATAGAAAAAGTTCAAGCGTGCTTGCAGTAGATGAAACAATGTTTTGTCGAGAATAATTCGAAATCCGATTTATTATTAGAAAATATAAATAATAAATAAATTCATGCAAGTGACTGATAGAGTATAATAAAAAAATACCATAATTTTGTTACATATTTTTTTTTTTTTGTAGCTTAATTGTGTACGGTAATGACGTGACACCAAGACGTTTTGGACACGATAAATTTGTGTCTATTCCACGAATCTCAATTGATTCTTATAAATCCTTATCATATTCGCTCAAAGTAATATCTATTTATACATTATAGCAATGGGAAATTCAAACATACCATGCAAATATATTGAAACACATAATAATAATATTAACAATAATAATAACACTTATAAATCTTCTTGAAATTTATTCAAATATTTAAGAAATTGCTATTGCGCAATTTATCAATGTTGCAAATTTAATAATTCAAGTTTATGCTTAAATTTTTCTCGCATTTGATATAAGTAATGCTATTATAGTTCAATTTTGACATTCAAACAATAGAAAAGAAAAATAACATAAAACGATAAGTGAATATTACAGTGTTTATGTTACATTTGTCAGTAATTATGGTTATTTACATATATTTTTGTTCATATATATTAATAACGTGATCGTTCTTTAGTGAAAACATTTTATTACCCAAATGGCCATATTTGATTATAAATGAATGAACATATGTATGACGACTTGTCAGTCAAGGTTTTTCATTTCAAATAACATTCTTCCACGTGTATGTAAAATAAAAAAATGTTATAACGATCACATCTGTGGAAATGAACGATATCCAAAAGCGTTGGTAATTTATTGATATGTTATATTATTTTTTATATGTGTAAAAGAATGGTTAGAATATTAAATGTGATAACGTCGTCACCTGTGTAATGTAATAACAGATTTATGCGTATAAACCTTTATTATCATACATCTTTTTGTGAGAATATTTAAAATGATCAAAAACAAATATCAAACTCGATAGCTGCAAAATAAAAATTATAAATAGGACGACCAATTGCCGACAGACTAGTATTTTTTCAAAAAAAAAAAAAAATAGTCGACAACACGTCTTTTTTATTGGATTGCCACGTATTAACTTGAAAATTTTTTCCGGAGATTGATATTGTAAAATTCATCTCAAGCATGCTGCTCATCATAAGAAATTTGATTTTTCTTGTATTATGGACATTTTTAATTATGGCGAAAGTTCCTCATGGTAATGAAAACTTCTATAACTCAAATTAATAGCATCATTTTAATATAAATATATATTTTCTTCTGTATGTTTATTCGCTTTTTTATGTATAATGTCAAATATTAATGAAGCACATTGTTCAACAGCGAGTGGGCATCCAGAACCGCCTGATCATTTGATCTTCCAGATAGAAAGTCCGATTTGTGGTAAAAAGCTTGTGCATTTAGTTCGCATAAACTCAGTTCTCGCGAATGAAAATTTACCTCTGTTTGCAACAT
>JAQQBS010000001.1:5082883-5165539 GCA_030347275.1 Microctonus aethiopoides
AATTGAAGAATGAAAGCAATGAGCAAATATTGAAAAAGAAATATTTATATATTTTTCTAGAATGGTATTGTTAACGTAATGTTCCATGTTGAAGGACTCCGCATTACTGACCTAGACAAGGTGCAGAAAGTCAGTTCAACTAAGTCAAAATATTTGAAATGGTTATTCTCTAAAAAATCTTTTAAGCTATCACGACGCCTCAGATCAACTAATGAAACTAATACCACGAAAATTCGAACGCGACGGGAAGACTCAGATTACGTACCTACTGTTTATCCAGAATTACTTCTTGCAATTAGTTATGATATGTTCAATGCTTTCGGGTATATTTTATTTCACTAACTTATCAAACAATATATACATCCATGTTGAACGTTATTTGACATTCAGAATATACGTTTCAGGAAGGACTTCCGCAAAACTATATCTCATATCTTGACTGTCTACAATGGTGTAGATATGTTGTACAAACCGGTACAAACTGTTGATATTCGGATCAATATTGCAGCAATTGTTTTTGAGCTTGTACGTATCATCATTCATTTAATTAACAATATATTCATCTCAAAAATAATCTAAATGTGAAATAATATTTAATCTACACTTCCATATTTTCTCAGACTGAAGACTATTGGAGTTTCATTCCAAGAAGAAAAGTTGGACGAAAGGTAGAAATCGATCATCTAACTATAAATTATGGATTAAGTGATTATTTCAAAAATCATGAAGATTATTTTCCACGGGATTCATATGATTATATAGTATATAACACAAGGTATAGCATTTTTAACTAAACATAAAATTATTTCATTAAGTTATTCAATGATATTATTTTATACTATTATTTTCAGACGCTTGATCACAAGTCAACTTCGTAATAGGCATTCACACGGTACATCTTATAATAAATCCCATGATGATTTGTGTTCATATTACAGTTTTTTTACTTTTCATATAATTTTAATATATTCTTTTACAGGGCTCGCAATGTCACATGCACCTAACTCAGTATTTCCATTCGATAATGAGAATCGCTATAGTCGCTTAAATATGGCCATTACAGATTACGAAGGCTATGAAAGTTACAGCACCATTGCTCATGAATTAGCGCATATGTAAGATCCATTCACTCCATTTTATTCGTTGGAATCGATGGAATTTCATATTCTAAACCTGTATATGTATAATTGAATTATAATTTCGCAGTTTCAACGCCAAACATGATGAAGATGAGAAAGAATTCGATACACTGTCGTGTGGTAGTAGTAGTAGACGCTCAAGTATTATGGCGTCCGATTGCAGTGAGCTTAGTCTCGATTGGAGCGGATATACTGAAGTGGAATTTACAGACTTCTTTAGGTTTGTCTTTACATACATACATACATACATACATACATACCACCATTATGAATAATATTCGATTCAAATGTTCGATAAATGTTCTTATTTCAGTTCACCATTTTCTTGCAACTTGAGGAATTATCCACTGTCTTTATTACCATCTCCTCGGAAACCGAGAGTAGTACTCACGGGACTTGATCAGTGCGAATGCTATGGTTATTATGATTTCACAAAGGTGAGGAATAAATTTTTACATACATGTACGCACATATAAACAAATAATCATCATTAAAGTAAATTCGTTATATACTGTGAAAAAATGTATATAGGAATATTGTTTAAAGCTGATGTAGATTTTGATTCCATTATTACCTTGCAGCCGGTATATTATACTCCAGATTGGTGCAAAGATCCTATCCATTGTATAGATGCAAATGATTGGATAGTGAATGACCTCCCACTTCCTTATGATGGTACCCCCTGTGGTCCATATAACGTAAGTATATATGCTTGTAGTATTTGAAGATGATTTGATATATATTTCCTGGTGGAATTGTTGCAATATAAAAATACTACAGTTGGTAAACTATGATAATTTATTTATGACTTTTCATTTAAATATCAGGTTTGCTGGCAAAAATCTTGCGTGAAAATTGAGGCTGGATCAATTGTGTAGTGGAGTAAAAAGTTTATTGAAAATATTTATGTATGTTCAATTATTAGATAATATTGTCACTATTTAATTAGATTGAAATTCGTAAATAAACAAATGATTGAAAATATATGTGTAAATTTATTATTTATTCATTTATTTGCATATGTATACGCAATATCTTATATAAGTAAATGTATTTTCATTTTATGCAAAATAATTGGTCGATAAATGAGTATGAGTTTAGTAGTTTTATAAAATATGAATCTACTGTATTAATTAACATTCGCATGATTGGAAAAAAAAAATTGATAATTACTTAATTATTAGTGTGAATTAAACATTTTGAATTTCTCATAATGCCCTAGTGGCGCTCTCTGTTTGTCATTCAGTTATTTACACCTAGGGAATAATAGGGAATTCATCGCTCTGAAATTTTCTTACCAACTAAATGCTACAGCTTCACTCTTGTCTAATTCTTTCCAGTTCTTTACGTTGCGCGACAAACACGTGGCTAAAGTTGTATTTGCCAATTTTCAAGTGAAATACTGAGCAAAACATGTAAGTATAGACTCAATATTTGTCAAATCCTTTAATTGAATATCCAAAGATTCATTTACAAACATTTTCGGCATACCAAATGACGATATACACTCGAATAACTATCTCAAATCCTTCGTGCACTTTCATGTCTTCCACATTTTTGATAGTTTTAATTTACAATTTATTGCAAAGATTATTATAATAATTATTTCGTAATTCGTTATTGCTTAGTTATATTTTTTTATTTCTTATACCAATTCATATGTTTACGAAAAAACAATTGATGATTGTCCCACACCGTAAATCACATAACCTATAAAACGTTGTGAAAATTCCAAAACAGTAGTGGAGTAAAAAGTTTATTGAAAATATTTATGTATGTTCAATTATTAGATAATATTGTCACGATTTAATTAGATTTAAGTTCGTAAATAAATAATAATTAAAAATCTATGCGTGAATTTATTACTTATTTATTTATTTTGCTTTTTTAGAATGCCGCTAGCCAAAGATTTCCTTCACCCGAGTCCAGTAGAGGAGAAGAGGAAACACAAATTGAAGCGATTGGTACAAAAACCAAACAGCTATTTCATGGATGTAAAATGTCCTGGTTGTTATGCGATCAAAACAATATTTTCGCATGCCCAACGACCTGTCGAATGTGACGGTTGCCGCACAATTTTGTGCACACCAACGGGTGGCAAAGCTCGTCTTACTGAAGGATGCTCTTTCAGAAGGAAGGTCCAGTGTTAAATAATGTCACTTACAAACATCTCTTTTCACTGGTAAATAAACAACTATAAGAAACACACGTAAAAGAGAATATCAATGATGAACCTGCTTCTTTTTTACCTTGTAAACATTTATTTTATCAATGTCATCTTTTTGATGGTTAATTATTTATAAGGCAAAAATGAAAAGAAAAACAACAAGTTATTATCGATAATATACTGTGAACGGTTCAAAATAAAAGTTCATTTTTAACTCTAATACAGCAATTATAATTATATTTTTCATCAGCCGAAAATTTTATTGTGTAACATAAAATATTTAAGCTATCTATATCCATCAATTAATCCTCAATTTTTTCAAGTATTTCATTAAGAATAAGAGTACCATCTTGAAATTGTTTATATTTCATAACTCGATTCATTTTACTATCAACAGCTCCTGACATTTGTTTCAATTCAATATTAACAACATTTTCCACATTTTTACTATCAATATTCCATATATTATTAAAGTATAAATGATAAGGAGTTTGTTTAATATTATTCATTATCACGGAGGCGCATAAGTAGAGTTTAGTCTTTTTAATCCTTGCACATGCGTTTATGGAGTCATGAAGCAAGGCACAGAGTTTAGCAATGTGAACATCTTCTTGCTCTTTAATTTGCGGATCATTTATGTAAGTATGAAGATTGTCAATTAATAGAACAGATGGAAGAACAGAATGAGTATGCAAGTCCACAAGTTGTTTTGCCAATTCCTCGTAATTTGATAAATAACTGAAATAAATATCAAATTTTAATTAGCCAAAGTTCTTTACACTTGAATGAACAAGTCAAATTAATCTATTAAATTATTATAGCCTAAATTTTCATACATAAATTTTATCATGTTAAATGCTGATGGCTCAGGTTTCTTTCGATCATGATATATTGCAGGGAAAGATGTGAGGGGAGTTGATGTGATGTAAAAAACGCGACGACCCTCTTCAGCCCAATGCATTGCCACCTACAAAATATGCAACAGAATTATGTAAAAAAAAATTGATCTAAATTATCCGGCGACATAATAAAGCATGGCTCAAAAATTGGAGGTTATGTGTACTAGTTTACCTCAAACATAAAAGGTTTTGCAGCATCTGTTGATCCACAAAAGAGTATCGATTTTATATCGCTCTTTATTGAGAACATTTTATTTTATTAATAACAAAAAAATGCTTTTGTTTTATTGCACATTTCAAAATTTGGATTTTTAGTACATGTGTCCATGCTGTGGTGACGTATGTATTGGTGAGAAGCAAAGCAAATGGCGGGCATACATTTGAAATCCCCACATGCATATTTATTGAAAAAAAAAAAAAAATCATGACACAGGAATAACCAAAAAATGTAATTTAAAATTTTAAATTGATTACCATTGTGCAATAAATAATCACAGTAACAATGAATCAAAAGTATGGTAATAAAAATCTATGGGATGTATAGAATAATTTTTATTTAAAACTAATGTAATATAAAATAAAAATGAATAATTTGGTAAAAATTCGATAATTATTTAAAAATCACGTATATATTCAGATCTTTTTGTTTTTTCATTACATTACAATATCATTTCAACGGCACATGTGGACTATTTAACAATAATATATAAGTACTTTAATTAAAAATGTTCTATCAACTATATAATAGCCATAATAACGAATTCACATTGAGAGATTTATCATTTTTATGTTCATGAAATTATAATTAATTTCAACATAATTATACGCTGAGATCGCTTTAAATGTACATTTGAAATTAATGAAAAATATATTTTTGTATTTTGTTTGCACATTATTGACGATTTATAATAATACAATACTATTATTGACGTAAATATTAAAATTGGAATATGCCTCAAGTGGCTCGAAAGTATAACCAAACATCTTTCACGATCTATTACTTCACTTATAAACTATAAAAAAAAAAAAAATATTATAATACATTATACAATATACACTTTATCAGTTTCCCTGATTATATTATTATTCAAGTATTGATATCACCGCCAGAGATATAGTTTAAGAGATTATGTGTAAAAATTAGTCAAGTCTTTCAAACGGTCACCTGAAACAGGTAATGAATAAAATTTAATTATTTTTCATAATTTAATAGATGCATTTATATAACTCAATTGCAAATTTCTTTACCAAGAGTTTTTTTCTTTGATGAACTTTTTTTTGATTGCTTATTATTATCAATTGTTTTTCGATATTCAGCCATTCTCTTATTGAATAATTCAATATTATATTGTTCGCTCACAGTTGACCCTTCTACATATGCAATATAATCTACAATGAACGTATTAAACATTGTCGTTTCCACAAACCATTCGAGAAAGTATTGAACAGTTTTAGATCCTGAAGCATTTACAAATGACTCTTTCTGTAAACCAAAAAATGAAAAACAAAAAAACATTAATAAAACAAGACAGTGACCAAATTGAATATTCCAATGTCCACATACCTGAAAAACAACTTTTCCATCTTGCTGAATCGCTAAATGTGATTCCAAATGTGCGCAAGTTTCGACAAATACACGTAAAAAAGCTTCTGATACAAGGAAATTTCTCATTCCTTCACCAGATTTTGTACTATTCGATATCAATTGCAATGCTGAACGAATACCTTTTTGCAAACGCGATGGTAAAATTGTAGATTCATCACCCACTGAACAAATAATTTTTGACGTATCAATATCTACAACCATCCCATCTTGTACTGAATTTACTTGTGTGTTTACTGAATTCTTCGCTTTCAAAATACCAATTACAAATGGTAATGGCGCATGTAAAATTTCTGAAAGCTCTGGAATATCAGGTAAAACCGGAATAAAAGTGTGGGGCCATATAAATGGATAGAGTAAACTTTGAAGTGCTTCAACACATGACGAAAGTTTACTTAAATTTTCACTGATAAGTACAACTCGACGCTCCAACAATAAACTGCCAAATAGAAATATCAATAATTTATTGCTCACAGCATCGAATAACTGACTCATATCTCTTTCTTCCAATCTTGGATCACCCGAGCGCATTATTGTACTTTCATCTGAATTCGAGTCATTGAGAGATTCCATAAATTTAGCAGCCGATGCTTTTTCTGCATCAATATTTTCACTGCTATTGCTATCAGATATTATTTGCATTCTATTTATTTTATTTGTCATTGTGATACTATTTCCAGGCTTTGGCATTGTACAGTTATATAATTCTTCAATAAAAGTACGTCGACTTCTGTCCGGCATACCATGGCGTGATTCAAGTTCCATCAAAACTTTTCGATAAAATCCACTGGCACGTGATTTTGTTATTAAACAATAAGCAAGTGGAAGAATTGGTCCACCTTCTGGCTTAACTCGACAACAATAGCCGTATCTTCTATTGCCTTTTTCATCCATTAGAAATAATGAATAAAATTGATTATGATTTGAATGTAATGGCGGCCAATCTTGAGCGTCCGGAAAGCAAAAATTCTCGATCCATGCTGGCGCTTGTGCCTGCAAAAATTATCGTATTTCAATGTTAACTCAATATATACATAAATTAATTGTGCGCAATTAGTTATCAATTATTAATATAAATTAAAATAAATGAAATAATAGACACTTACGTAAATTGGATATTTATCTTTAACATATGGCTCTTTGGTGCTAAAATTGAGTTCAATAAGTAAACAAACGTCAAACAATTTGTCTCTTCTACTACGCATACTATCGCCACATTTTTCAGAATATTTCACAGATACTTTTCGAACGTATCGCTTCCTTTTTTCAGTTAAACTTCGATGCAATTCCTCTTTACTTGGCTTAACACTATTCTCACGATTTTTAAATAATTGTAATTTGCCATTGAAACTTGTGCTATGTTCATCGTTGTTAGATGACGGTGTTGAACCTATTGATTCAGTGTCTGATGAAGTATTTGAATCAGTAGAAAGCTCCGTGCCTGCCATACTGAATGGTCCGAATGCTTGATTCAAAAGTTCTTCCACCTAATTTTAATGAAAGCAAAAAGGAAAATCGTTAATTTTCATATTTTGCTACAACGCAATTGTGACTATTAGGAAAAAAAATTGTTATTCAATATAAATGCATCAATTATTGTTGCATACCTGGCATTTACGTCACACGAAAAAACATTATAAGTATACTAGACGTCATAAGTATTTTTATCATAGTAACGTCGGTAGAAATGCAATGAACAAAGAATATTAAAACAATATATTTTGTAATATAAATTTGCTATTATTACAATTTCAATTGATATAAACAATCTGATATTTAATATAGTAGGAAAATTTTACACAAATGTATCGAAACTAAAACTCAAATTGCGGCTGATCGCGATAAAACGTCACGTCCGCGCCAAGGTTCGTGCTATGAAACGTGAGTCACGTCAATGTATCTCTTTACAGCTTCTTACTGTCTCTCTTTATGTTTCTCCCACGCTCTACAATATCTATCCATTGATATAATTGCTCTGTAAAGCGTATGTTTAACAGGAAAAAAAAAAGTCTATTGCTATCGTCAATATAAATAAAATTATACAACTTGTCAAATTATAAACTCTTAATTTACCTTGAATTGATTGGATCCTTCAATATACGATTGTGATTGTAAATTTAATTTTGCGTTTAAATTTATAATATTTTGCGGCGATTTTCCAATTTCATCAGGCTTCGTTGCATTATTATTATCCTCAATAACCGATGATTTTATCGTCGTGCACTATAAAAAGGACAATGAATAAATGAGAATTTTTTTTTCTATGCATGCTCATCAATCAATAGAATATTCATATAATTTACAATAATGATAATTTACTTTGTAAATTATTACGTATATGATATTATACCAAATTACAACATCACAGTATGTACGCTAAAAAATTATTACTTCTATTTTCTATTTCCCCTCGATGAATTTCTCTACCAAACGATACACAATTTTATCGTTCAATTGACATTACTGTTTCACATTACTTACAGGTCAATAAAATACAGTATAATTTATGCAGAATCTCTCAATGTAGTTTTGATATTGAAAAAACAAAACCAACCTCTATGGTGGTATAAGGGTATATATACATGTGTATACATTATTAAAAAAAAAATATGTATTTATAAATGCATATCTTGTATGGAAAACTAATTAAAAACAATGGTGAGAAAATGAATTTCAATAATAATATAGAAATAGCAGTATTACTTCCGTGATATAAAAGCGTCTGTTGGCAAAAATAAATATATGGATAATAATGAAATACCGTTATACATTTTTAACTCTCACGTATTGTTCTATTCTTGTTTGTATTGTTATTGAGCAAATGTGAGAATATACAATTAGATGAATTGCCGCGATGTTAAGTCACTTTACGAGCAAGGAATGTTAGTTTTCAGATAATGTATTGCAATAAAAAATAAATAGTTTACCAAATAATGCAACTCCGGTTCCTTTTTCTTTCGTTCGTGGCTGTTTGTTTTTTTCTCTGTGATATCAGATACATTTTGTTTGATGTTAAATCGATCATTTTGCCAACTGCGCGATAAATAATTATGTTCCTCCGGTGACAATTCACTAAATACTAAAACATCAGTGCCTTTATTTTTATCAAATGCAAATGGCTCAGCGTAAACACGTTCTTCACTTTTGGTTGAAATACTTTGACGACGTTTATTATCTAAAAATGTCGTTAATTCAGTTGAAAGTCGACGTGCAGCAGGACTCATATGTTCATTATAGGAATCAATATTGTTTGTTGTAAGAACATTTGATAGTGGTACATCTAAAGAGTCTTCAGATCTTGATTTTAATTCTACTGGTGACCATTCATTGAAATAAGTTTTAAAATTTGGCTGCTCGTAAACAGTCGAACTGGCACAACTTAAATAAGGTAAACAGTCAAATGTTGAGTGTTTGCGATTTTTTGATTCTTGATTTTTTTTATCTGAAACAATTTTCTTTGAGTCTTCTAAGGTTCGTGATAAACGATTGTAAAATTTTCGTTTATCCTGATTCTTTTCAAGATCACTTTCAGATCCATTGGTATTTTTTTTCTTATTATTAATATCTATTTCTATTTCTGCCTTATCTTTTGTAGGCACTATGACATTATTACCTAATGCTTTTTGATGTTGAATTAATACAGTCTCAAGTTTTTCTAACATTTTCTTTGAATCCCGTGTACTTCGCGATTTTATAGAGCTTGTGGATGTTGCGGATGTCATGAGAGTTTGTTGATCTATTTCAAATGATGAGGAATGGCTCTTTATAGGTGATAACGATGACACAGATTTTATTTTTGAAATATTATCATCTTGTGAAATTTTCCCATGGCATTGTTCATTTGTTCGCGATTCATCTTCGAGAAGTTCTTTGAAATTGTTACACTCTAATTCACTACGAATAATATTACATTCAGAATAAAATTTTGGGTCACATGAATTCTCTGATATTATACCATATTTGTATAATCCTGCTTGTCTTTTTTTACTATCATGTACATAATTATTTTTATTACATTCTTCAGACATTTCTAAATTATATCTTCGGATAATTGGACTGTGTGCAAAAGTTCTTGGTGGCTTTTTTGGAGGTGGACCAACTGGTAATGGCGCTTCTAGTGCAGCTTTCAAACAATTTGTCAGTTCAAGCGTTAAATTATTGTCGGTTTGTTTCAATGCCAATAATTCAGAGGAATTATTGTTTGTGTTTTTTTCTGAGATGTTCATATGTTTCCTTCTAGACAATTCTTCACGTATATCAATTTGCATCTCAGTTTTTGCCTCTGGAGAATTGCTATCGTGAAATTTAAAATTTTTTTCTTCACCATTTAATGGCTTTTTTACTTTTGTATATTCGACGCCATTCATTAAAAACTTGTCGAATTTCGGACTTTTATCATTTGTTGATGATAAATTTGTAACAGCGAGGTCTTTACTCGGTGTTATTGATTTATCAAAGTCACCATCGTCATCGTCTAAACTGTAAATAGGTGAAATATTTTTTTGTCGTGAAATAACCGTTGTTCTAACGGAATTACCGCCGACAATTTTATTACTTTTAGTAAATGGTGGTCGGTAATCTTTAATAGTTTCATTATGTTGTTTCTGTTTATCAATACAATCAACAACGTCTCTATCAATTAAATCACAATTTGTTGTTTTATTTTCATCCAATACGTCAGGATTCAATAATAATTCTTTTACTCCAATAGATTCTGTCAATTTTCTTTTCACATTGCCAATTTTACCATACTCTGGATTCTCTTCAAAAATTTTAACATTTTGATTCACAATAGAAAATATTTTCTCCTTGGATGGTGAATTCAAATTTCGTATTTTATTCAATTTATCACCTCTAAATGCCGGTGTTCTTTTTATATTTTTACCAGGATTTGATAATTGTCGTGTAACATTTAATTTCAAATTTCTTTTCGCCTTCACCGGGGATGAACTACACGATCGACGTAATAATTCCTTTGTCGTTGATTCGTCTGTTTCGATACACTTTTCAACTTCTTTGGTCTCACACTTCACATTCTGCTCGAATTTTTGTTTTATCATATTCACTTTAGTGCCATTTTCAGAGGGAATGTAAGACATCTTGTGTCCCCTCTAATTTGTTTATAATATATAAATTTATCCTCAGATCAGATAGCTCTAACATCGAGATTTTAATTAATAAACTCGGTCCATTTTGTTTCAAAATATTTTACTTTTTTTTTCCTCCAGATCAATGTTTGAGTTATACCTAAAAAAAAAAAAATACAATAAATATAAAATTAAAATATTATACATGAAGTAATAAAGACAAAAATAATTCTTTCATACAAAAATAACTGACATCAATTGATTACATATTCCTACAGGCATTTTAATTGATCTAAACAATGAGAATGTTACATTCATCATATAAAATTCATATATTTCGACAGAATTATTAATTTTTTATAGACGCCACACAATATATACCCCATTAGCCAAGTGCGTGCACCGATCGTGCACGGTGCATGCACCTAGTGCATTTTCATGTAAATCCCTGTATAGCCTTTGGTGGAGTGCACCAAATGCTATTGGGGTACACACATTAACCAACATATTGTGATTGACAACCGATAAGTCGAGCACCTGTTGCATTGTTTGGTTAAGGTTAGGTCACTCACTATACAAATTATAAAGATAACTTTCTCATTTAATCTCTACGATAATTCATTCACACAATTGAACAACTGTATATATCAACTAAAATCTCACCTACATAACATTATAAATAATTCGCACATATTCATAAATTACATAAAAATTTAATCATTAAATAAAACACAAATTACATTACCATTGCGCTCTTTTTAATTCTTCAACGTGCATACGTTGAACATACTCAATCACAAAATATATCCAATATAAAAATATTATAAACATACAACACATTATTTACATTATATTTATTTATGCATGTAAATAAAATAATGCCAAGTAATATATACAAACAAAAATATATTTATTTAATTACACAAAATATATGTTGAATAATGATGAAATACGTTTGCACACAACAATTACTTATACTTTTGCCTGCGTCGATTCGCTCACGACTGCGGTCGAATTTGTATTCTCTCTATGTATATATATAAGTTATATATTTATTCACTATGTACATTCACATGAAACGCTTGCTGCCCAATAATAACATACGGTTGCAAATATATTTGCGATAAAATATTCACGCATACACTTTTGGTCTCTCAACAAATCACATTTATTTTATTGGCATAACAACGATAAAGTGTATCATCGAATCCCGATAATATTAATTGAAATGATCGAATATGTATGCTATTGCTATATATAGATATTTATAAATAAATATGTGTGTGTATTTGATACATATACACATATTGCGCAGTGTCAATTATATACATACATAATATATATATACTCTTTTGATAGGAAAGTCTTGGCGACGACATAAATGAGAGACTTCAAGTCACCTCATCAGTAAGTCAAAGAAAAAATGTATGTAATGGTTGAAAGCGAACATTATACTCGTGTTATGTGTTGGTTCAACACTGATCCATATTATATACATACATGAGTATCAAAAAATAAATTGACAATGGAGAAATAATATCTCGTGTATTTTATTTATTACAAATAGAATTTATATTATAATGAACTGCATATACGCATTTTATTTATCTTCTGCGATAATACTGTTTATTTTTAATATTAATTATATGAAGAAGAATAATAATGACATGATATGATAATAAAGTTTTATAATTTATCATTTGTTTGTATGATTTATTTACAATTTTTTTTTGAATACTGTAGAGTTGATTGAATGATAAAATTTTATTTTGTAATTTTTAATTGTCATATTTTATGTATTAGTGATTTGCATTCTTCGATTTTTGATATTAATATGTTAGATCGATTATCTTTCATCTGAAAAATTGAGAATTATATAAAATTTATTGATATAATTAATATGGAGGAAATAAATATATGTGAGTTTTGTTTAATATACAAGTGGATTGACCTTGCCTTTAAATGAGCGTATGAAATAATTCCACCTAATGTCAGCGTAATTCCGATGGCTTGATTTAACGCTAAAGATTCATGAAATATTATTGAACCACCAACAAGTAAAAGACAAAATTTACAGTGGCCAACCATATTATATCTGAATAAATATTTGATTAAGGAAATATTCTGCATATATTATTAGTTATAATTATTCGACGATTTATTTGTTGATATCAAATAAGGATACGTTAGCGGTGATGTTTTTCCTATGATCCAATATGATGATAAATTAACGAAAAATGCTACAATACTTGAAAATAGCACCATTATCTGTTGGAAAAATAATAAAACTTTTGAGTTTGAAATAAATATAAAAAATTTGTTAAATAATATTGAATATAAATTTGTGCATATACTTACAATGTCCATGGATGACCATTCACGTGCAATTATATTTCCAACTGGTTCAAAAAAAGGCACAATGAAGAACAACAAACCAGCAGATAATGGAGCTTGATAGTATAATAATTGCATTGGATCCATTTGTAATTCTTTTTGTTTACTATTAATCCACTGTAATAAAATAAAATATGAAAACTTTTATGATTATTATAAATAATGGATAATTCAAAGAATACAAAAACAATTAAATTCATACAACTTGATAAAGAGACGTGACCAAAACTCCGAGCATTGCATACACAGTTCCTGCTACATTAAACTGTATATCGTAATAAAAATTAATAATTACTCCTAAAATAATTGGAATTAAGGTTAATTTAACTGCAATACTAAAGTATTTTTTGTAAAATATCATTTGAATCATTATGACACATGGTGTTGTTAACATTTTAGCAACTTGATATGTGCCAACAGTGTTGTGTGCCAAACTAAGATTTGTTAGTACAACAAAGCCACAAAATGTCATAGCAGTCCATAACATTTCCTTAATAGCAACATCTTTAATAGAAAATATGTCGAATTTTTCGCATATTATTAATCCAATGAATGTTACAATAAAATGAACCATTGACAGTGTCATATTTGGAAAATTGATGTGGAAATACAGCCATTTGTTTAATAGTACAATAATAATGGAAAATATCACATTAAGTACTAAATAAAATGTCGTCTTGATTTTTATTGTCATTTTTTCTTAATCCAGTCAATTATATTATTCTATTTATGCAATAATTATTACCGGACTGGTTTCATTTTTAATAATCATCATCCTCTGCACGCATATTTATAATTGTTTATATCAAAAAGACATGTCCCCATTAAGCATCAGTCTACATACATATTCATCCAAACGATTTGTATATGTATACATATCTGTATGTTTGAGTAGAGTAGTGTAGTATGATACGATTTATTTATTCATTGCACTGTTGACTATTCAACAAGATGAGTCCAATGAAATATTGCTAATGAAACTAATAAACACTGATAATATTATTGTAATATGTGAATGAACATAACCTATAATAATAATGGAAGGTTACTGCATTGTCGACAAGATATTGAGATCGCTGAATTCAACGAATAAGAATGTATAATGTAATAATCTGCACATACTTGAGTTGTATGTACAGTGAATAGTAAATGTTGTATAATATATTCCATTCCCAAACTTGCGTAGATAATTAATAAATTTGAATTCAATTCGCGTTCTTACTTTCTACAAAGAATATATTTAATAAACGTTTACAAAAATTTATATTTCTAACTGAAAAAATATAAATTAAAAATCTATAAATTATATTTTTGTGTTTAAATTACAATTAATTAAATATTATTCAATGATTTCATTAAATTTCCATGGCTTTATCAAATGCAGTTGTATTGTCTTGATCACTTTTTGCGTGTTCTAATTTTCGTAAAAATTCTTGAAACACATGTAGCGATTTGTTTAAACTCGTTTTTTTGTAGTCTTTTATTTTTTTTGCACTACCTATATCACCTTCTACAGCTTTATTTTTATCATCATAGGCATCTATTTCTTTGATTACTATGTTTAACGTTGGTACTGTTAATGGATCAAATTTGTCCACAACTTTTGGATTGAATGGTATTGAAATTTTTCCCGTTTTCGGATGCACGCAAAAAGGCGATTTCAGAAGATGATTCAATCCTTTTGATACGTTTATGTCCAATCTTGGATAACAATATTGTAACATTATTTCATCCACTAATGTTCTATGTTTAGACCATTTTTTATTATTCTATAAATAATAATAGATAATTTATTATTGATGATATTCAAGTAATAAAATTTAAAAATTTTTATATAATTCACTTACCACTTGCAATTGATCATGGACATAATCTACAAATGCATTCCATCGTTCTACACTCGTAGTATATTTTTCAAATAAATTTCTCATTTCTATTCTCGTTTCTTCATCGGGTAATAATTTCATAAATTTTGCAATTGAATCTTCGCTTCCTAACATATTTTGTTCTTCAACGCAAAATGATACGAATATCGGAGCAATTACTTCGAGAGCTCGTGCTACTGAAGGATGAATTTTATACAAATTTACTTTTTTACTCGTATAAGCACCACCAGCAATAAGTTGCAAATATTCTGCAACACTCCCACGTTGAATTGAGTCTAAATAACGAGCCGATGCATCACACACCCATGCATGGACTCCTCTTCTTCCAGAAAACACCCATAGAATGTGTTCAAATCCAAAATCCTCTAATTTAATCAATTTTTATTTATTTAAAATTATTAATTAGTATCAAGATTATTTATAAATCAAATAAAACGTTATTTTTCAATTTACCTCGAAGTGCAACATCCAATATTCTGCATGCAATCACCATATATTTCCAACATTTATTACATATATCAGCACCAGAACAACAAGTTCGTACTTCATCATAATCAGTAAGATCAATATCAAATACCAATTCTCGTTCTACAGCTTCCAATTTTTTTTCTCTCGTAGATTTCCCCGGGCTGCAAAATTACAATATTATAATTATGTTCTATAATACTGACTCAATAATATTTTCCTTTAAATAGTTATAAAATAAATTAATAATATTATTACAAAACATTGAAAACTGCGCCAATATCAATTTTTATCGGCACCATTTTTGTTAGTTCCTTTGCTAAATGATGTTGATCATGAAACGCCTGATAACGCACATAGACGTCACCGTCAAGAGTAAATGAAAATTCTCGACGTTGGAACGTATCCGCTATAATACAATAGAAATAAATTAGTCAATAATTTGCAATGAATAAAAGTAATAATGTTAATATTGAAATTGTATAAATATTAATTGTTTACCATCGCCATAACTTAACCATTTATAGTAATCATCGAGTGGAAACACCCGTGAATAATAAATTTTTAAAAGATCCATAAAATCTTCCATGATCAGTTGTTTATTATTTATGCTTTTTTAGAGGTTAAAAACTCAACTATATCTATATATAAATAACTAAATGTGTAAAGTATATTGAAAATCATATGAAAATAAAACCCAACATCATTAGAATTATTGTTTTTATCGAAAAAAAAAAAAAAAAATCGTCTAGAGTAATTATTATTTATATAATTATCAATAGTATTGTCTCAACAATTAGACAATTTTGTTTATTTTTAACTAATACATATATGCTTGGCTTTTATGGCGGGAAAATGAATATTATTCTTTTAGGGAGTGTTTTTATGACTTCCACTGTCGATTATTAAAGAACGCTATTGGTCGATTGGAGTCGAGAGAAATTCAAAATAACTGACAATAGCCAATTGTATTTCTTTTAAATAGTCATGTGGTTTATTGCGTCGTGAGAAATTTAGATTTAATTTATACGTATTCCGTTGAAATGTCGCTCAATAGAAATGAGATTTCTTTTTCCGACAGACTACAGTGTGCTTGTTCTAAAGTGTGGAAAGTAGTTTGTTTCCCCGCTCAAAATGAAAAATAATTCTAATTTGAGTATTAAAATTAGTTTATAAATTGAACAAGTGCATAAATAATAGTGAAAAATGATAGAATTTCCGTTAGGTTATCGTGAAGTTATTCCTAATCAAACACAACCGGAAAAATGGAAAGAAATCACATTAAATACCGGTAAATATTTCATAACCTAAATTTTTTATAAAAATAAAATATATGCTTATAATGATGATAAATAAATTCCAGGTGGAAGTCAGAGTACTCTTCAAGATATAAAAGTACCAGAACGAGCAAGTGGCTATGCTTATAAAGATAATTTGAAATATTATACCCGTAATCGTTTCATATATTGGCGAATTTCACACGATGTATTGGAATTGGTTGAACACAGTCTCGACGTTAATTTAGTTAACTGCAAAGTTCGTTATAAATTTACTGATACGCCAATACTTGATGGAATAACAATTCATGAAACAGTAAATTCAGTAATTATTCTCGTTGCCACTGTATCCAGTATTCACAAACTTGTATTTCCACATCCAGATAAAATACACAAACAGGTAAATAAATGATAAAAATTAATAATAAATTATATTATACATATAAATATTTTATTATTTCTGATAATTGTGCAAATTTACAGGAACATTTGTTGGGATCCCATCCAAATCTTGCTATTCAATCCATTTTAGGTGAAGCATCAGCACAAACAGCACGTGATCCACATTCATTCCACGTTATCAATAGTGTTGGCACCACAAACTTTCCAGTACCTCATGCCGCTGCGTCATGGCTAACGCTTCCACACGAAGAGGCATTATTTGCATTGGCATACAACAATGGCAGTATTTTATTATTACGTCTCGATACAGTGACTGGATTAGTTCATACAAGTGAACTGAAACAAGACTCAATAGTACCGAGATTCTTAAGTGGAATTGCTACGGCATTCCGTGGACGTAGCACTGAAGGTCAAGTTGCAATGTCGCTTGTTATTCATACGTGCGGCAATGATACGTATTTATTTGCTCTATGTCGAGAGGGTAATGTGAGAATGTGGTCATGTAATAAAGCCCAATGTGTTGCTGTTGCTGATGTTGCGATTGAAAATCGTCTAGCGTCTCAGGGTGCACACGGACATATGCTACGAAAAATTCTCGGATCAGCTGATGATGAATTATATCTTGGGACATATCTTAAGTTCGCTAATTGCTGTGAATTTAGTATTTTAAAACCTGTTCAAGACGCTGGATTATTCAAATTTATTCGTATATGTACGTTATTCGCGCCAGATCAACATCTCGTTGATTTTTCATTTACAACAACACGATTATGGGCGGTTTGGAGAACAATTGATATGGATACAGTTGCGGTAACTCATGCTCAATTACCGCTCAGTGGAATGCATGTAACGTCTGAATGGGAGACAGCAGTATTGGAACAGTCACCGGATCGTGATTATATTGTCAGTGATCCGGGAATTGATCCAAGACAGGCTTATATTAATTATATCTTTCATCCTGGACAATTTTCACTCGCTGATATTACACGAGCTTTAAGCATTTACAGACGATCTAATCTCATTGCAGACATGACACTGTCACCAAGTATATTAAAAGAACGCGTGTGTATGGCTGTAGAAGCTGACATACAAGCTGAAGTTATGGATTATGAATTAATGGATGAGGATTATTTAGAAATTGCTAATAGATGTTGGTCAAAATTTTATTCAGGCGTGATTCAGTATCATATTAATGGCAGTAGACCTGTAGGATTATTACTATTACCGAATGTGTATGGTGTAGCGCTCTTGAAAAAATCATCATTTTCTCTATTACGTCCAATGGAAGCGTTGGAACATTTAATGTTATCCAATGAAAAATGTTACGCTTCACGATTTAAGACAACACCAATTTTATCACAAGATGAAGATACTTGTCAGGATTTAATAGCATTAATGTCGGCATTGGTGATGCTGGAGGAACAATTATCAGAAGAAATTAAAACTGGAATCGAACGAGAACTTTATCATTTACAAAGTCCAGATATTATTGTTGATGATTTATTCTCAAGACTTCCATTAGAGCCTGATGATCCACTTTCTGATTTTGATTTTCAAACCGAATTACATCATAAATTGGAAAATGTTAAAGATGCATCAAGCGCAATGGCAATGTTATTGGAAGCATTGACGTATGATTTGGGACAACCAAATAAATTAAAACTCGATAATGAACCTGAAGCATCAAGACTGCTATTAAATGTCAGTCATTATTTCAGTAGTCAATTGGGCATTTCTACAATATCTGAAAGCGTGACACAAGTGACATTACTACGTTTTTCAATTTGTCGTGATTTATTGATATTACAACAAATTGTTTTATCACGACCTGAAGTATTTGATTCACGTATGCTTCATGCAATTAAATCATCACTTGCGCCACGTACAGTTATACTCACTCAAGCATATTATGTTGTCATGTGGATATGCGAATCAACAGCAACAGCAACGTCACGCCCAGCTATTACCGAAAGCAGTGTTCAAAGGTTATCAATGTTAAAACTCACAGATAGTCGCGCGTTGACAGCACACCGACATCATCGTTCAATGTCATTATTAGAGCTATTTGTTCAGAGTGCTGGCGCAAAACACGCACATGTTCTAATGGCAAATAATATGGAATTAGATGCGGATTCAATGGTTCCATGGCATTATGGTATGCTAACTCATATTACTTTGATAGCTCAACTTGTCTGGCCTATATCAGGTAATTTTATATTTCCTGAGTGGCTTTTATCGAGCTGCCAATTTCTCCTTGTTCAAGAGTACGTTAGATTACTAAGTACATGGTGCGAATGGAATAGTGCATCGAGAAAATTTATTCTTGCCGTTGCACTACTTGAAATGGCAGAAGTACGAAAAGCCTGTGATAATTTTTTGCGCGCATCAAATGGAATACTTACCGACACATTTTTAGCTAACATATTATTAGACGTACCAACAACATCCGAGAATAATGCATTAGTTCATTATTATTTAAAAGTAATTGAATTATTCCAACAACATAATGCATCTGATTGTATAATTGAATTAGCTGAAACGGCAATTGCAATTGCAGACAAAGACGATTCAAATTTACCAACTTTACATTCAATTATTTTCACACAACATCTTGCGCTGGGACATCATAAAGAAGCATATCATTGTTTGAATTCTAATCCTGATGCAGCACGTCGTTCAGATTGTTTACGACAATTAGTTGTGACATTGTTTGAACGAAAAAAATTAATTGATTTGGTGTCATTTCCGTATGTGGATATGTATGAGGATTTAGAGAGAATAGTTGTTGGCAGAGCACGAAGCGTTGATTTAATGGAAAATAATTATTACAACTTTTTATACAGCTTCCATATTAATAAAGGTAACGTGAGAAAAGCTGCATCAGTTATGTATGAACAGGCAATGCGTCTCAGTCAAGAGTCACATTCTGTGCCGATAATTACACGACAAGCTCAATGTTTGTTAGCATGCATCAATGCCTTAAGCCTAGTCAGTGATAAATACAAATGGATTGTTTGTCCGGTTGTTGACCAAACATATCCTGACGAGGTAAATCCAAAGAAAAAACGCAGTATCGATGGTAGAGAAATATTACATTATAAAGTCAAAAAATTAGTTGAAGTTTTGGAATTAAAAGACATTCAGAATGAATATTATTTAGTTGATGCAAGATTAAAATTGTCGAAATTTAAATCTGAGATGCATACAGTTGCACAAGCTATTCCATCTGAACTCATTGCAATTTTGTCAAGTGTTGGATTGTATACCACTGCATTACAATTATGTGATAAATTTAATGTTGGTAAAAGTTCAGTTTTGGAGAGTTTAACATCGCAATGTTTGCGATTGAGCGAGAATGAAGATTCCAATGCCTGGGATTGGTTGATTCAAAATGATGTATTTGAGATTACTGGATCGGGAACAAGTGTTGCTGATGTTGCATGGCGACTTTTGGAGAAATTAATTTCCTATCATGAATCAGACACTGGCAGTGAATTACACAAGGGTGTTGCTAAAAAAATTGTGCACGGTGGCGCATTCATTCCACAATGGTTACTAGCCTCATATAAAGTAAATATACATTGCATGTAAATATTAATAATTACAAATACGTTCAGAATAACTAAATAATTAAATATTATTTTACAATGGTTTTGCTTTCAGAAACGTAATGCAGCAGAATTACTTAGACTTATTTTAAATGCAGGAAGACTCATTGAAGCAACAGACTTAGCAGTAGATTACGTAAATGCAATTCTTGGTGATGGTAAAGAACATTTTGGATTGAATAGTCCATTAATTGTAACAGGACCAGCTGTATGGTTGCCAGTTAATACATTAGAACTCTTGTTAGTTGAATTGGAACATGCTAGTGCAGAGGATACCACTTATATCGAAGTAAAATTTACCCTCTATTTAATTATACATTCATAAAAATAAAATAAAAATGTACATGCATAATTTAATGTTTCAGAGTTATGAACAACTAAAAAAAACATTGGATAATTATGTGAATACAGTCGTGAGAGTTTCGGAGGATATTATTCGATTCAAAATTCAATCAAAGTCCGCGATAAAGAGTAAGTCAACATTTATTTTATTTAATTCATTTTCTAGTTGCCATTAAGTGAATTTGTTGATTATTTATGTGTAAATTGATTTTTCATTAAGTGCTATAAGTGTTACGAATAAAATTATTACAACAAGCATAGCTGTCACAAGCGATGCTATTACCATTGGACATCTATTGAATAGTACCTGAAAAATAGACATCGTCAATTACTGATTTTTGTTTGTTTGTTTGTTTGTTTGTTTGTTTGTTTGATCGTAATGAATTAAGACAATTTTTACCATGAGTAAAACAATTAAAGCAGCAATAAATATTGATCCGATTGGTAACAATATCCAAGCTGCTGTCAAGTGTCCATGAACTTTTGTTGTTAAAACCCATTGAAGAAAACTATTGTCACTGACAAAGAAACAAATCTAAAACATTTTTTTTTAAATTACTCATTATTTATTATTATTTATTGTTTCTTTGTTGGATATATATTTAACACACCATTGTGATACTGATGATTAATTACTTTATTTTATGATAAAACACTAAAATAAGTACATTCTATAATGTCCATATTTTATTTTTTTTTATTTTAGTGATCAAGGATTCGTGATGATTTCGTGAACGTTGCTGAATTATCTGTGTGATATCAACATAAAAAATTTCACCACCAAGTAAACATTTTTGAATCCAATATAAACACGAGTGTAATTTAGAAAATGTACAATAAAATTCACTGCCAATTCAACGAGGACAATCGCAATGACTCTGATGGCAAGGTCAATTACAGTCGCTCAATATACAATTATTTTGTTTATAATTATTAAAAAAAATACATGACTGCAATCATAATAAAATGATTCCTTGGATTATGTAATAAAAAACAATTTTGTATCGTTTATATAAATATTTTTTTCTTGTTTAAAATTTCAACAGTAAAAACAAAACGAACCCAAATATTGCAACGTCAGTTTATAACTTCATCGTTGTCTACTCAAGAATTTTATTCGTGCTCTGATATAAACCAGTCTCGCTGCACTGTACGTATACTATACTTATAAACTATTTGTTTACTTCCATGTTAAGATAAATCATGTCAAAGGTTAATAACATGTCTCTTTGTTATTGTGATTGCTAAAAGCTGTACATCCATCGTAGGAATATTATAAATTCATCTACGATGATTTATTTGTAATTTATTCATAGAAATAACAATGCAAAATAATGAGGAATATTTTTTAAAAATCAATAAAACAAAAATTCATAAATTAATATTAATAAATTTATTATACAAATGTATTTGCATGGTAGATAGGATAGGAACACATATTCTCTCTTTAAATACAAATTCATAATTCACACTTTTCACAAAAGAGGAAGAACGACACATGGAGCGATTGAAAAAAAAAAAAAAAAAAAAAAAAAAAAAGAGTAATTAAGACTGATATACATTTATAATTTGTGTGTCTTAAAATACATTCTGAGCGCAATGGATAATCAATGTATATAAAATTATACATGACATTCAGAGGCATATTTCTCTGAATTTTATGAAGATGTTAATTTTAATATTACATCGTATGAAGAATTAATTTTCTCCAATGCAGGAATTTCAGTGTACTATATAACCAGATAGCATTTACAGTTCATCGTGCTCATCCTCCTTTGGTTCTTCATTGTCAACATCATCCTCATTCACATTCTCAGAATCAGACGGAGTATTTTCAATAGATTCATCATCGTCCTCTTCTTCATCTGGCATTTCATCGAGAGGAATACCAAGTGTCTTCCTCATTAATTGTTCAACACTATCAGTAAATGTGGAAGTTTCACGAAGCATATATCCTGATCTTAATGTTGCCGTTTGGAACATCATAACTGCGATTTCCTTAGCAGTTGCATCTTCTGGATCAGACTCAACTCGCCTGAGTAATTCACGAATAAGTGGATGTCTTGGATTAATTTCCAATGTTTTCTTCTGATTTAAATAATATGATTTTTGTGGATCATCAGCCTTTTGATGTGCATTTGATATGGCAATACGTTCCATATTACCTGTCCAACCAAACATACTGGCAACTAGTGCGCACGGTGAGTCAGTTAGACGCTCAGACACTTGAGCTTTGCTGATATGTTCATTGAGATTTTCACCAAGCCATTTAGTCAATGGTTCAAAGCTTGTTTGTAATTCTGTCATACGTTCTTTTGCTTTATCACTCTCGTCCAATGTAAAACCGTCTTTGGCAACATTCTGGAATTTTTTACCATCAAACAATGGAATTGATGAAATAACATATTCATCGACCGCTTCAGTTAAATACAAAACTTCATAATTCTTCTTAATCAAACGTTCAACAAATGGTGATTTTTTAACTTCATCTTCGCTTGCACCAGCAACATAATAAATTGCTTTTTGATTTGGTTTCATATTGGCGACATACTTGGCAAGGTCGGTTAAAGCATTTTTCGATGATTTAAACTTGAGTAATTTAGATAAACGTGCACGATTTTGTGCGTCTTCAATTACACCAAGTTTAATATTTGTGCTGTATTCTTTCCAGAATTTATCATAATCTTCTTCAGACAATTTTTTAATCATATCCAATACTTTACGTACAAGCTTCTTTTTGATTACTTTAATGAGTTTGTGCTGTTGTAAATTTTCACGTGAAACATTGAGAGGTAAATCATCACTGTCAACAATACCACGAATGAAATTGAGATAATTTGGCATCATATCATTAATTTTGTCAGTGATGAATACACGACGTACGAATAATTTAATATTATCAGTCTTGGTGCCGTAACGATTGAAACTATCACTGGGTTGTACTTTTGGTACAAATAAAAGAGCTTTAAAACTCACTTCACCCTCAGCAACAAAATGAACTTTAGCCAATGGATCTTGACTGTCTTTAGTGAGTGCTTTATAAAATTCTGAATAATCTTCATCTTTCACCTCAGACGGCTTCAATGTCCAAATTGGTTTAGATTCATTTATTAATTCCCAATCCCAAACAGTCTTATCAATCATTTTCTTCTTCTTTTCTTGTTCCTCAGTTGCTTCTTCCACATTAGCCTCTTCGTCTTCGTCTGGTGTTTGATTGTCTTTTTCTTCTGTTTTCGTTTCTAATTCATCTTCAGTATCTTCAACTTGAATTGTTTTGCTACCCCATAGATAAATTGGGAAATCAATAAATTGCGAATATTTCTTGATTAGATTTTTAATAGTATCTTGCTCCAAGAAATCAAGTGCTTCATCTTTTAAATATAAGCTAACTGTTGTACCACGAGGAATTGTTGTTCCTCTTGGGTCTTCAACAATGCTAAAGCTACTGCTGTCTGATTCCCAAATGTATTGTTTATCGTCATTGTGCTTTGTTGTAACAACAATTTTATTTGCAACTAAAAATGCCGAATAAAAACCAACACCAAATTGACCAATCATATCATTCATATCCTGTGTATTAGAGACATCTTGCATTTTTGATAAAAATTCAGCAGTACCAGATTTAGCAATTGTACCAAGATTATTTATCAAATCTTCTTTAGTCATTGCAATACCAGAATCAGAAATACTCAATACTTTATTTTCACTATCAGCTTTTATTCTAATAGCCAATTCTGGATTTGCATTAAGAATATTTTTATCCGTTAATGACAATAATCTAATTTTATCTAAAGCATCAGATGCATTTGATATCAATTCTCTCAAGAATATTTCCTTATTTCTGTATAATGAATTGATAATAAGTTTCATCATTCGATTAACTTCAGTTTGGAAATTAAATTTTTCAGCTTTATCACGTAATTCTTGAACTTGTGCCGCATTTAATCCATCAATTTTAATTGCTTCACCTTCGCGTTTAACAACTTCATCATCTGAACAAAGAAATAAACGAATTAAAATCAACTAATATATAAATTGATACAGAGAAAAAAGGCAATACAAGTATAATTGCCCATGTCTCTTTATTTTTTTTTCACAATAAATAATCTTACCGGTTCTGGAAGCTTCACGACTGGCACCAAAGTCTTGATCAACCGTTCCAATGGATTCATCATCATCATCATCGATATCTTCAGCTCGCACACATGCTAAATACAAAATAAAAATCAATTATATTACAATATAAACCAAATAATAAAAATGATAAATATAATTGAACACGTATGCAAGAATTTCAATGATAAATCCGTAATAACTTACCAATAATAAGCGCAAATGCCAAACCCACGTATATTATTTTTTTCATTGTTATCAAATGACTTCAGTATAAATAATTATATTTAATAAATAATTAATAAATTTTTCGCGTTCTAACGCGTCTCTTTAAAGATATAATCTCTCTATGACTGCAACTTATGCTCGCACAAACGTAAATGCCACGACGCTTTCCACACTTTGATTTTAGAGTTTGACGCTTCTTACTTATGAATAGTTGATAGAAACTCCATAACACATACGTACACGTATATATACACAGTCAAATGTCAATATATAAATGGTTTTGTGTGCTTAAAGTCACGTGACTTGGAAGCCACGTCGACCAATCGTGTATAACCACGCAATGAATTGTAACCAATCGCAATTCAACCGGTTCTCAACAATTCCAAATGGCGGAGTATGATTGGTTGAAATTTGAACATTGTATTTTGTGATGCCGCTATAATAGTTTAAGATTAATACGTATAAATATGAGTATGTATACAATCAACATTTTTATTATTTATTATAGATACGGGTGATCACTTCTATATTTATTCTAAATTAATTTAGAAAATGTGTTTATGAATAAGTATGTACATTTCCACATCGTATATTAATTTTTTTCTGGAAAAATTAATAATTTTATTGAATACAATTTAACATAGTGTGAACTTCAATGTTGTGTATATGAACTACACATACATGCGTAAATATAGTCATATGATTTATAAATAGATGATAGGTTAGATTTAAAAAAGTATAAAGTTGAAAGAAATTGATAAGAATTATTGGATTATTCATCATAATTTGTTTTATTAAATAATTTCTATATCTTTATAACATTTATTTCTATAATATGATAAAACAACGACCGTATACGTACATAACCTTGAAATTGCCGGTTACATGACTTCAGAAATCTGCATTACCATACGAAATTTAGTCAAAATGAATATCTTTTATATCAATTACCGGTAAATACACGAATTTAAAACTAAATATTAGACGGAAAAATAATATATTTAATATTTTCATGAATATTTGAATTCCCTTGAACAATAATTGCGTTGTTAAATAGCATTAATTCTGAATATAAAATTTGACTAACCTAAAAAAAAAAAATAATTATATATTATTTCCATAAACACATAAACTCAACTTGTCAGTGATATACTGTACTTTATTATTAATAATAATGCAGGAAAAACTACAGATATGTAAAATCCACAAATATTTTTTGTTTCTTATATCATAAAATTTGTTAAAAAAAACAAAATTAAGTCTTCCCAGTTCAGTAATTATAAATGAAGCACCTACGTCCGAGGTAGGCTTTATTTTATATCGATAGTCCAAAATTACATACAGATACAGAGTATAACTGACAAAACATACATTTACACAATACATTTAGCATTTATACATAAACAAATATATACATGTACAGACGTTTGAACATATGTGTACCTATTTTATTTATAAAGCATATATAATAGACGATTCGATGATACGAAAATGGTTTCGAAGTTGACTTTACTATAGTAGATTATCCTTCAATGGCGATTATAAATACGTAAAGTATATAGTCCAATAGTTTATTACCACCTTTGTACATACACCACACTTGCATGTAGATTGTATAGTTGTAGTGTTATGTTTTACCTCCAAGTTTTGTTGTTTTCTATTTTTTTTTTCATCAGATCACACCAAGCCGGCCACGAGCGCTGTTGTACGTACATTCGTTCACATTCGGTTGAATCAAAACTTTTTGCAAGTATACTTTATTATTCATCACATACATATGTTAATGCACTTGAGTGTTGCATTATTTAAAAATTATTTGAATTCATTATCACAATCAAACTGTTGCGAAGACGTTTACGGTGAGTCTAAATTATGAATATTAATTAATAAATCAATTTAATTATTAATACACATTTAAATATTTTCACGCTGAAGAATTTTATATTTAATAAATAATTTAACTTGAATTAAAAAAAAAAGTTTGTATTAATATACAAATTTATTTTGTTATAAACAAATACATGAAGATGTTTAATAATTATTATCGATAAGAAATTTTTTAATAATATTAATAACATGTATAATTAATACACAAAAAAAAAAATTCAAATTTATTTTTAATTTTCATTTATATATTTCTATCTATAATTCTTATGAAATACACAAAAAAAATATTAATTATATTTGCATGCTCTCGGTTGATGAATTATCATACATTGAACAAGGTTTGTAAATAAAATTACAAAAATATAATTCTGAATTAAAATAATCACAATCTTTTTTTCTTATCCTTTATTTTCATTCATATTTTGTTTTGCTTATCATATACATTAATTACTTTAATTATAATTCACTACATTAATTATAAATACTACAAAAACAATCCCAATTAATCTTATCAAAAATAAATTACACACATAATAAACACAAATATATATTTAAATAAAATTAAAATTTATCCAAATATTTTTGCATTCAAACTTAAATTTACGCATTATAATTCAAACCGGATATTTGCATAATTAACCATCGTTTATTATATTAAACTACCATACATATATATCTATACATAAATTATATTAAAAATAATCTAAAAATATACACATATCTATTATCTATATCATATTATTATATTATATCCGGCTCTGCACCTATATAATAAATAGATTATTGAGGCGTGCAACAAAACTTTTCCTCACGCTATAATTCATTTGTAAAACACTAAATATACATATATATTTTATAGAAGAATTTTAAGCTATTAAAAAAAAAAATATATATTTATTTATTTATTTATTTAAGGTATATGGACATGATAAATATTGTAACCAACAGTTGAATGGCTTATAATTACTTGAACGAAGATCAATATTATTATATAGTGTTTCAATGATTTATTCATTGTGAGGAGTTTGTCCTCATTTTATATAGCATTGATCGACTGTGTCAATTCACATAAGTTTATAATATACCAATGTTGTATCTATATTCTATATTCATTGTGATGTATGCAATCGCGTGCTTGAATACTGCAGACGTTATCGCACGTACCTGCATTACTTTACCTGTACAGTCTATTAACACCTATATGAATATGTATGTATGTAAATGTACATGTATATATTTATGTATCAGCATGTGTATAAATTAAAAATACTCATACATGCAAATAATATATAATATTATGTGTAGTTGTTTAGCTATGTTATATAAAATTTTTGTTACACTTATTTGAAATTATTTTTTCATTAATTTATTTATTTATTTTATTTTGTGAATTATGTGTGGAATTATATTGTTTATTTTTTTTGTCAATTTATCTATGTTTTATTATATTTGTTATAGAATTTTTGTTACACTTATTTAAAATTATTTTCATTAATTTATTTATTTATTATTTATTGTGAATTATGTGTGGAATTATATTGTTTATTTTTTTTGTCAATTTATCTATGTTTTATTATATTTGTTATAGAATTTTTGTTACACTTATTTAAAATTATTTTCATTAATTTATTTATTTATTATTTATTGTGAATTATGTGTAGAATTATATTGTTTATTTTTTTTGTCAATTTATCTATGTTTTATTATATTTGTTATAGAATTTTTGTTACACTTATTTAAAATTATTTTCATTGATTGATTTATTTATTATTTATTATGAATTATGTGTAGAATATTATATTGTTTATTTTTTTTTTGTTAATTCAACATGTTTTTTTATTTGTTTATAAGTTTGATTATTTTTTATTGAAAATGATGTAATGAACATTTTTGTTATTTGTTATTGATATTTTTTTAATTATTTATTCAGCTATTTTTGTTTCATTTTTTCTATTGAAGCTGAAATATCATTTATATTATGTGAATGTTTTTGTTAGTTTATCATTTATTGTTCTCTATTATTGCTTTATTTATTTACATTATATTTTTTTTTTCGAAGATATAATAATGAAATTGTTTACTTCATTGATTTTTGTTTTTTGTTTGTTAATTAGATGATGTTTAGACCAGTGAGTGCAACGACAAGACAAGAGGCAGAAATGATTAATAGATCTCAAAGAGCTATTCATTCTACAACAGATCCAATTGAAAAATTAAGATTATTATGTTTGTCACGTGGTGCTAATGGTATTCTCGGTTTAGCCAGGTATATAATTAATGCGATAATAAATAATATCGATAATACTAACATAAAAATTTATATTTATTCAATTATAATTTCAACAATTTCTGTAGTATTCAATTTCTACTTTTATCTAAATTAATTATAAAAATTCAAGATGTAAATATAATATTTTAAATAATTATAATTAATTATTACGTGGATAATTATATAATTTATTAAGTTTAATGGATTTATAAATTAGATAAAAGATAATGGTTTTATTCTAAGGACATTTCGTCGTTTGGATGACGATGGAAATAAACAATTAAGCAAAGAAGAGTTGACTGATGGACTTGCAGAATTGGGATTGGATATGGCTGAGAATGAAATTGATGAAATTATGAGTAAACTTGATACTGATGACAGTGGTGGAATAAGTCTCACAGAATTTATTGTAGCCGTTAGAGTAAGTCTGATTTATAAATTCATTATTTTATTATCATATCAAAATTTTTCTGATTGTATAATAAAATAGATTTAATTAGTTCGTAGAATTATTTGAAATAAAATATTAATTATTGTTGATTAATTATATATGTATGATTATGTGTGTATGGTTGAATATTATAATGAGAAAAATATAGATTTTGTATTGTTGTTTTAATAATTATTATTGTTTGCAGCCGCCTATGAATGAGAGTAGGAAAAAGGTAGTCGAGCAAGCATTTCAAAAACTTGATAAAACTGGCGATGGGGAAATAACAGTTGATGATTTACGTGGTATTTATAATGTTAAATGTCATCCACGTTATATTAGTGGTGAAGAGAGTGAAGAAAGTATATTAAATAAATTTCTTGGTAATTTTGAGCAGGATAATATTAAAGATGGAATTGTAAGTTAATGATATTAATTTTAATTTTATTTATTTATCAATGTTTTTCATTCATATTCAATCATAATTTGTCATTAATATATGTATGTATTTACATATAATTACTTATATAATTATTTTGTTTTGAATTTTAATAGGTCACTGAAGAGGAGTTTATAAATTATTACAGTGCGATAAGTGCAAGTATCGATCACGATGGATATTTTGATTTGATGATGCGCAATGCTTATAAATTATAAGATGGGCATTAATTAATTATGTTATTTAGTAAATTATCAGTGTTGAATATGTAGATTGTGCGTAAGCAATTAAATTTTATATTTATATATAAAACGACAAATAAATTGTCGGAGATTATGATAATGTGAATGATTTTAATTGAAATATTTCGTACACGAAATATAATTGAAAATAATCATTTATTAACAAGGAAAATTTTTATTTGTATATCACAAAGTGTGATGAACAAAAAAAGCGTTTCAGTATAACATATATTCATAGCTTATACACAATACATCACCTGAATATATATATTTACATGATTATAATTAATTATTAATTTCTAAATGAACAAATATATTTATTCCTTTTTTTTTTTTGTGGGATTATATAGTTGTTTATTAATTTAATTATAGTATTTATTATCGCTATAATGAGATTGCTTTAACTGTATGTGAATACATATTAATGTGCTTGTAATCGAATTTATTATTTTGAAGTCGTAAATAAAATAGAATATGTAATAAATTGCTTTTTTGGCAAGTATACAGTTTCCGTGGCGCCGCCAAATGACGATGCATTTTTGTAGAACTCGACGAAATAAGACGTTTTTGAAGAATAAAAAATTTCGATATCTCGCTTAGTTTTCGAGATATCGAAGCTTCAAAATTTTATTTTTTCATTTTTATTTCTACGTTGTGTTTGATATTTTTCGACGAAATGAGACTTTGTCAAGTCTTATTTTGTCGAGGAAGGTATGGATGTAAACAAATGATCTATATGTACGCCTCAAAACAAATTTTACTGTCAGAATCGCACTATGAAATGAAAATCAAACTATAAATGTAAGAAGACACAAGATTCCTGGAATTAAAAATTTTGTGTTTATATACTATTTGTTTACATTTAGGAATCTTATACTTTAAGTGGGGAACTCCAATCCTTACTTAAAAACAGCAAGAATATGAACAGAAAATGCACTATTTGATTATTTGTTTAAACAAATGATACCTCCTCGCGTTGAGATCGCCTGCAATGATATAAGTATGGTTAGGGTCGGACAGCTTCATTTCGTTAAAAAGAGAAGAAAGTTCATGCAAAAAAAGTTTCTTATTTCGTAATCGGTTTGAGGCGTAAATAGCTACTACGTATAGGTATGTAGTTTTGTCATTATCGATTAAATTGATTTTAGAGATCGTGAACTCCAGTAATTTGAAATTTGTACGTGGAGGGTGTGATACTTCTGAAAAATTGATGTCCTTCTTTAATAGTATAGCCGTGCCTCCCCCGCGTGCACGTTTATTTGGTCTATTATTGTTGATGGAGTTGTATTTAGGTATTATTAGAGAATGGGACTCATTCATTTTTGTCTCGGAAAGAAGACAAATATCGATATTGTTGTCATTTAGAAATAATTCTAGAGACATTTTTTTTGCAATAGATGTCATGTCGTTGACATTTATTGCAGCCATTCTGTAAACTGAAGCGTGAGGAGCCATTAGGCTTCCGTAATACCTAGCTCTGCAATAATGCCATCTATTCTGTTGTTGACTTGTGTACGCAGGTCATTCATCATGGAGGCCATCACTTGGATGATCTCGTGTTTAAGTTTATCCATCCAGGGTGGAGGATTTATTGGTTGCTCCAGAATGGTGTAAATGGAGTTGGTGTCATGCGTGTTGGGTGAGACATCAGGGGCCCTCGGTTGTATATTCTTGGTGATATTAGCGAAGGATACAGTTGGGGTGACGGTCTTTGATAAGGGTCTGTGTTCACGACCTAGAAGAGCGTGTCGAATTGCGCCATTTTGTGGACTTGTGTGGTTTCTCTTTTGCGTGTGCTTGTTTGCGTAGACGTAGACCGCTTGTTTGTAGTGGGGGCAGCCACGGTAACTCGCGGGGTGACCGAAAGAATTGCAATTAGCGCATTTCAATTTGTTTTTTTCATCTTCTGGTTTAATTGTGCAATGTCCTTGTTCGTGGTTCATGCTGCATTTTACACATCTCGGCGGGAGTTTACAATTTATACTGGCGTGTCCCAATCTTTGGCATCTTAAGCATTGAAAAAGTTTATGCTTTTTAAGGTGTTCCCATCTTGCCACCTGATGGGCG
The DNA here is from genome assembly GCA_030347275.1 of Microctonus aethiopoides. Taxonomy (NCBI): domain Eukaryota; kingdom Metazoa; phylum Arthropoda; class Insecta; order Hymenoptera; family Braconidae; genus Microctonus; species Microctonus aethiopoides. Next base: position 5,115,828 of record JAQQBS010000001.1, read on the forward strand.
ATTATTTTAATGTCTTTTAAATCTTTGACGTTGTTCTTGGCATCTATTTGGACAATGTATATAGGATTATTGTTTGTACTAAAGCGCGCCAGTAGGACCTTCGTAATAATTAAAGGATTTTTGCTCTGTGCCAGGATTTCGTCAACGGAATAGTCACCCCTTACACCTTTGAGCACCATGGATTTGGGCCTTAGATGTTTGGGTGTATAAGAGAAGTAAGGTATGTTGTTTGTATCAAGTAGACCTGCGGGACTCCTTCTTTTATCGTATATGTGTTGCTCATTATGTTTCTGAGGTAGACTTGAAATGATCTCTGGGTGATCATATCCGAGATGAGGTGTATAACATTGTCGTTTATTTTTGTTCTTTTAAGTTTGAAAATTAGCCCGTTGATCCACACGGAGTCGAACGCCTTTTCTAGGTCTATCAGGGTTGCTCCCACTATTTTGCCGTTGTCTAGGTATAATGTGATGTCCGATAGTAGCTTGTTTATTGCACGAGTTGTGGAGTGCTTTGTGATTATATAGTTGTTTATTAATTTAATTATAGTATTTATTATCGCTATAATGAGATTGCTTTAACTGTATGTAAATACATATTAATGTGCTTGCAATCGAATTTATTATTTTGAAGTCGTAATAATAAAATAGAACATGTAATAAATTGCTTTTTTAAACTAAAAAAAAAAAACAATCATTTTACGAATTATTGATTAAAATATTAATGATTATTATATATAGGAAAAAATTATAAAAATATTTTGTTGAAAAAAAAAAAAAAATCTCTCCGGCAGGGAATCGAACCCTGGTCTCCCGCGTGACAGGCGGGGATACTGACCACTATACTACCGAAGATATGCCTCTCGTGACGACTAATTTCACTAATGAATAATAATCCAATCACAATGAAATACTTTAAGTATCCATAAAAATTAAATCTACAATTCCATATATTACGTTACAACATGTAGTTTAGATAACATGAATACACACACTCATACTACATACATCTATATCTATATACAATTGATAATTTCTGATAAAACCTATATGAAATATGTCCTCAATCATTATTAATCCATATATTATACACATTGTGTGATATTATTATACCCATAAAAAAAATCACAGATAAAAAACAAACAAAATAAATAAACCTTATACATATACTCTAAAATAAATATAAAATTTTATAACAAGAATAAACAAATCTTTTGTTTAATTAATCTTTGTTAACAAATTACAATTCAGAAAAGCATTACAAATAACACTATAAACATTGAGACATACATTCATTATTAGTCACATCTACAAAATCGATTCTTTTGTGTTTCACATGTTTAAATATTTAAAAAAATTCCTTCAACAAAAAAAAACACAATTATATACATATATATACATTTATAAACACATATGTATAAACATAATTCCCCTAATTTAAATGTATTATTGCAACGTACAATTGTGCAATGAAGATAACCACACTTTTTGTAAATGTTTCAAAAAAATTCATGTATATTAATTACAATTGTTTATTATTATTATATAAACATAATGTGGTGTATATAAGTATGTACATGTATATAAGTAATATAAAAGCCATATAAGAATGACTAAAAACTACATAAAGCCAAATACATATGTATAATATATGTATATATATACATATAATAAAGTCCGAAGTTTAACGGAAGTATATTTAGAGAGGGGACGAGCATATAATACAAGACAGAGAGTTGAGGTCCGAGGTTGTGACTGACGCGGCATATTATACACTTCTTTTATTTATTCTCAACTTTGTTAATAATAATATACTGCAAAATACTACATATTTTTTTTAATTAATAATTGTCATTTGTCTGCAGTGTTCATGTGAATGTGCACAGCGTTGCTGTTGGCGTTCAAATTAATTTTGCCGATTTTTTTTCTTGTTTATTTCATTCCATATATGTACATATTATGTATATTTAATTTAATCTATAACATAGAATATATATGTATATAAAGGTGTATTGATATATGCATGAATAAACAGGAGAGTGATTCACTGTGTGCAGCTAGTCATTTACTTCGAGTGACAACAAACTGTCAAAAACTCGACATTCACTTTTTTAATTTCATAGAGTGATCATTGAAATTTCATTGAAAAAATATATTCAACGTTCGTTTCTTTTTTTTTTTTTTCAATTTTTTATTTATTTTTTTGTTATTTAATAAAGTTTTGACACAGCGGTTTTATTAACTGAAATAATTGTGAACGCAGAGAGTTTAGGTTAATCACAGGACGTGGATAACTAATTTATATTCAATAAATTATTCGCAGTTGGAAAGAATTTAAACAGAAAATGACGTGCTCAACCGCCATATTCATCTTTATCGGCCTCGGTGAGTTCAAAGTTTGAAATATCAATTTAATATGCGATAAATTGAATAAAAAAAAAATTGTACATTTATCAATTAATCAATTAATAATCAGTTTAACAAATATTATCAGTGGTATGAGCTTATCAACCAGCATTGATTGGTAACTAATGACAACGCTTTGTAATGATGTAAATAATTAATTTAATAATCAATTAAACCACTAAAAAAAGATTTCAATGACATCATTGATGTTCGTTTAAAAAAAATTTATATATTTGAAAGATTGAGAAAAATTTTGATGAATCAGAGGGAAAAAAATTTCTTTTTGTTCTGGAGAATGTTTCATTGTCTTTTACAGTTTTGCACTTTAATCAACATTATTTTTATTTATTTCCAAATGTTCTTATTTCATCAGGGAATATTTCCTTCGTCGACTGCTTTATCATAATTGAATGATTGATATAAAATGCATATATTATATTCGATTATAATATTTTTGAAATTTTTACATTATCTTTTTTTCATTGCAGCTCTTTGCAGTCATGGAAATAGCCAAGAAACCGCCCCATCTGATCCAGCAGCAGCAATAATGGAAAAGGTTTCAGAAATTGCTAATATTCCGGGTTTAAATGAAACTGCTTCAAATCAAGTGGAGAATGCTAAAAATAAAATAAAAGAAAAATGTGAAAAGAATGGCGGCTCTTTTGATAAATTATCAGCAGCTAAGGATGAATTTGAGACTTGTCTGAAAGGTTTAATAGATGTAAATCTATTGCAAGAAGAGATTGAAAAAGCTAAACCTCATGGTGAATTAGACAGCGTATTTCATAAGTATTGCAAGAAAAATGTGACACTCATAAAATGTATGACCGAATTTATTACTGTTATGGAGCCATGTCTTGAAACTGAGGAACGACAAAACATACATACACTTCCTAATGTTACACAATCTTTCTTGAATTTTATTTGTCATAAGGAAGGTGATCGCATTGCACGTAAGTTTAATTTAATGATGGAAAAAAGGTTTGAATATTTTTATTTTCTTCGTGATGAATTATAAAAAATAATTATAAAAAATTTCGCAGTTTTCATTGCGGCTGGTGGACCTGAATGCTTTCAAGAAAAACAAATACCTATTCAAAATTGTTTCAACAGTACATACGGTGGTTATGTTCCCAATGTTGATGCCAATGGAGTAACACCGAGTTTCGAAAGTCTTCCATCACTTGTATTTAGCTTACAGCAATGCAAGTAAGGAATTCAAAAACAAATATACTTATTTTGTTTATTTATTTTTTGATATTTATGATAATAAGTTATATTTGATTATTTAAAAAAAAATTTATTTATTTTCTGTTTAGCAATGCGGCAAAACTTCAGGAATGCGTTGTAAAAGAATTGGAAAAATGTAATGATCCAACACCTGGAAATATGGCTGATGCATTATTTACATTTGTGAAAAATGCTACGCCATGTCATGAAATTTTGCAAGCTCGTGCCGACGCATCGGTTAATTATGATTATCACGATGATATGAGGTCTTCAGCCACAAAATTCACGGGTACTTATTCTATTGTTCTACTTGTCGCAACTGTGATACTCAAATACGTTTAATTCCACGGTCTTTATTTTAATATGCAATTTCGTCAGATGTATTGAAGAAATTGTGTCATCAAATAATATATAATCGTTTGATAAATGAACTGAAATTCTTATGTATCTCATATCCAACTTGTTTTATCATTGGCTGTGAAATACATTGAAAAATAATATAAAATGTACGTGCTCATTAAAATTAAAACAATTGTTTATCGTCAGGTGAACAAAAATATTTATAAAAATATTTATATATAGTTCAAATTGATATTTCTTTCGTTATACAATTTAAATTGTGTATAATATTAACGATACTTATGTTCTGCACACAAACTAAATGAAAAAAAAAAAACGTACTATAGATATATATGTATTAATTGTTTTATAATTTTATTTGTTGATGAATTAAACGGTATATCGCATAAGTGGACTAAAATAATATAATTGATTATGTAAATCTTTGTTGGTTCAATAATATCAGTCTATTTGCAAGTTTTATTATCAAACTAGCACAAACAATATTTTTTTTTTTTTCAATTTCCTGAATGAATAAATGTTTTTCTAATTACTCGATGTCATCGACACTTCTTTATCATATAATTGAATAGATTCAATATTTTTTTGTCTCAGAGATTTTGAATAATGAAATAATTATGTGTACACGATGCAATTTACATATTTGAATAAAGTTGTTAGTATAAAGAGATTGTATAATAAGAAAAAGACAGTGGCGCCTCATCAACATCGACAAAGAAATATTATATTTGGTATGTGAAAATAAATTCAATTGATTGGAACTTCTGTTTATTTTCCAATTTTTCATGACTGTATAATTGCACAAAATTGCTCATTTTTCGAAGCCGAACATGGACAAGAATATCAGGAGATAGCACTTATAAAAGCATCGCATAGTTCTTTAGTTGGCAGTTACCCGTCACTCTGAAGAACGTTTATCAACTTGATTTTAACAGTCCAGCTGTCTTCATTTGTCATTGTTAATATTTTCATTTATTTCAGTATATAATAAAATTTTTAAGTGACATATACCATTTCTATTTTAACTTTCAATCTACGTAAGTATTTAGTATATATTTTTTATCCATTCTATTTTAAATACTGGCAGATTAAATTAATTATTAACACGTGGGATTTGCGAAATATAATTTAAAAATTATTGATAAATAATTATAGTTGTAATAACAGCTAAAATAAAATTTGTTATACATTTTTTTTTTAAAATAATTTTGAATTCGCACACGAATGCATCTTATAATAATTAAAAAATACTATGCTGTCATATGCATGATGCAATAATGCGCAAAATTATACTACAATTAATATTTCACAATATTTTGCAATTAATAATGATTTATTTCCGTATTAGCATATGTAATTTTTGTAATTTTTATTGATTATATAAAATATAATTGTAGATAATTCATATATGTATATATTTTTAATTTTTTATCAATTCACTTAATCAAGAGATCAAGATAAAAATGCCGACTCATATTGAAGAAGGTTTTGCAACAAAAGCAATTCATTCTGGACAAGATCCACGACAATGGTCTCATCGTTCAGTCATTCCACCATTAGTAATGTCAACGACATTTCGTCAAGATGGTCCTGGTGAACATCGAGTAAGATTACTAATTAAAATATTATTTACCAATATTTAAAACATGTTTTCTTAAACTATATTAATTTTCTATCGTCTGATGAGAGCTTTTATAAAAATTGTTTGCATATCTGTATGGTTTTTAATCAAAGCATTATTATTTTTAGGGATATGAGTATGGACGAAGTGGCAATCCTTCACGAAATGTACTTGAAACATGTTTAGCATCAATTGAAAATGGCAAACATGGTTTAGTATTTGCTTCGGGACTTGGCGCAATAACAGCAGTCACATCACTATTGCAATCTGGCGATCATATTGTGTGTGTTGATGATGTTTACGGTGGAACGAATCGTTATTTTAGAGTATGTCTTGTTAAGAATAATATTGAAACTTCATTTGTTGATGGAACAAATCTTAAACTATTCCTCGACTCCATTAAAGACAATACTAAAGTAAGTATAATTTCATACATGTATTTAATATTTTTTTTTTACTTTTCACTCGCGTGAAATTGATCGTCTGCGGTTGATTCAGGATATATCATGTAAAATGAGAAGTTATCTACACTCATTTTACACCATGAATTACATAATAAATACAGTTTGGGTTCATAGATGGTGTGGATTGAAACGCCAACAAATCCTCTATTAAAACTCATTGATATTAGAGCGGTTGTTGATGCCGTTAAAGCTATCCGTGAGGATATAATTGTCGTTGTTGATAATAGTTTTTTAACATGTTATTTCCAAGTAAGTAAAATGATTTAACATTGTCTTGATAATTTTTTGTTGTTTATAATTAGTATAATATAATGATTAACACGCATGTTATAATGTTTTATTCTGATTTATTTTAGAGACCATTGGAATTGGGTGCTGATATTGTTATTTATTCAATAACAAAATATATGAATGGACATTCTGACGTTGTGATGGGTGCTGCTATTACACGACGTGATGATCTCGAAGACCGACTACGTTTTTTACAAAATGGTATCATTTAGTTTTTTTCTTTTTTTTACTAGATAAAAATAAATTTGTCAATTTTTGATGATAAAAAAAAAACAAAAAATCAATACATTCATTTGTATTAGCAATGGGTATTGTGCCGTCGCCATTTGATTGTGCTCAAGTGAATCGGAGTTTGAAGACACTGGAAATTCGAATGATTCAACATATGAAAGCAGGATTAACAGTTGCTAAATTTCTTGAATCACATTCTTCAGTTGAAAAAGTTTTCCATCCACGTAAGATTTATTTCAATTGATTCATAAAAAAAAAAATCTGATATTTATAACGATATTGGATAATCTTCACATGATTTTTACAGTCCTTCCATCACATGCACAACGTGAATTAGCGAAGAAACAAATGAAAGGACACAGTGGAATGGTAACATTTTATATCAAAGGAGATTCTCGTAAATTTTTAAAGGCCTTGAAAATATTTGCTGTAGCTGAATCACTCGGTGGATTTGAATCCCTCGCTGAATTGCCGTGAGTATAATTTTTAAAAGTATTATTATTTAATTATGTGAACAAGTTATTCATGAAACTTTTATTCATCAATTATAATTTATTTCTGTGCCTTTCAGGTCCATTATGACTCATGCTTCGTTGACAGCAGAAATGAGAAATGAATTAGGTATCAACGATCAACTTATTCGTTTATCCGTTGGACTTGAAACAGAAAGTGACTTGATAGCTGATCTTGATCAAGCATTGAAAGCAGCTCAATCGTAAAATAATTTAGTGCAATTGACGTCATAATATTATGAAATATAATTTGAAAATTTCTAACGAGATATAAATTAATTAAGAAAGAAAAGAATTTATTTCAATAACGTACGTTTATGATTATGATCATTCCAGCTTTTTCGTACGTTTCGAATGATTATTGACGCAGTAAAATAAACACCCAACATGTAATCAGTATATAAAAAAATACTCAATTAAAAAGCAATAGAAGCTATTTTTGTGTCGAATCCAATTGGACAATTATTGTATCATTGGATCATCGGCTATTGTTATACTAATATTTAACATCGGACGATTCATAATGTTTTTAATAGTTAAATATTTGCTTTTCATACGATGAAATAAGAGCAATGAATGTAGTAAAAAAAACAAATATGACACGATCATTATATCAAATAGATGTGTATACAATTTATTTATTACTCCAAGTTTATAGTTTTCATGTTTAAAAAAATCGTTTCACATTTCTTAACGGCAAATTCATATAAAAACAAATAACAATTAAATTGCATTTTATAAATTAAATTCACTATTAATATTTAAATGCATTTCTCGTGAGATATTATTATATTGTGACTACCATGTCATCAATTATTAATGCACATTTATTTTCAAATTAAATCGCATTTTATCAATTTGAGCTTTATCGTATTCTTGTGCACGATTATACAGCAATACACCAGCAATAACTGTACATGTCCCGAGTGCGGACAACCCTGTTACCGGATTATCGAATAATATCACTGATAGCCAAATAAGAAATGCTCTCTTGGCTGTATTTGCAACACTGCAATAATTAGATTACACAATTTTTTTAAAATATATTTTAAATTGTTGACATTATCATAATTATTCATTTATAATTAACGATAAAGAATGTAATAAAACTATCCAAGTACCTGTGCGTAACTGGACTGATGTAATCCATAAGTACATAAGCTGTAATACTTTGAAAGTGGAAGAAAATGCCGTTTAATAAAAACGCTGAAAAAAGTTTCATATTGAAGGAATGTTGTAGTTCATTTAGATCAACAAACACCAATGAAACCGGTATTTGTACTACTATTGATGCCAGACTCGTGTAAAATTGTAACTCGGCTGGACTAAACAGAAAAATTGTCAGTTACAATTATAATATGTTATTTATAATATTGAAATAAAATAAATCATAAATGCATATTAATTAACTACTCACGTGTATTTGAAATTATCACCACTGATTAACATTTTTGAGTATACATTTTGTAAACACTCTGTGAGATTAGTTGCCATTGCGGCGATAAATCCTTTCAGATCAAAACTTATCTCATTAGCAGAGCAAAGTGCGAGGCCACCCATCACTGGTATCAACGACAAATTTACATAGAGGCCAGTGCGCTCACCTGGAAACATATAAAATTGACAATGGAATTTTAAAAATTAAAATCATACAGATGTGATGAAATTTTCAGATAAAATATTGAGTGAAATTAAATATTTACCCAGTAAATATCTACTTATGAGAACGGTGAAAAGTGGCGCGCTACTTTTAATTGTTTCAGTAAAACTTACAGCAACATAATTTAATGCAATTAATCCAAGTACAACTGTTGTAAATCGTGTACAACCCACGAAAATCATGTGTTTATAAAAACCTGTAGGCCTCACAAGTCGTGGAGTTGTTTTATACATTCCACATGGAAAATACATTTGTATAAATCCACATAATGCAGTTGTAGTCATTTGGAAGGCACCTAAAGACAATAAATAAATTATATTATAAAAATTAAGATATAAAAATCATAAAAAATACTTTACCTAATATCGTAGGATCACCATTCATATAAGATAAAATATATTTATTGAGAAATAATGTGCAACCACTAAATATATACCACAATCCTAAAAACAATAATGCTCTTGGATGTGACAATCCACCTTTGGATTCAGTGGCTAATAAAACATTCGTTTCATGTAATGGTTTATAATTAATATTATTATTAATTCGATTATCCTGCACAAATGTTGTTTCATGTTCATTATTTATTGGCGCATAATTTGAGCGTGCAAAATTTCCAACGTCCATTGTGCATGAATTTATTTATCGATGACAATTTTGAGCAATCAAAAACTATATATAGGTTATAAAAACGTCATTAAATAACACGTGGCTATCTAATATCTATAATGTTGATTGAAAAGAATACAAGTTTATAATTTCCACTATAGATTCATTATTTTCTTATCGACACACACATGTGTACTTTGTTCATGTGTAATTGATTATCGGTAATTCATTAAACTATTCAATGAATATTCAGATTCAGAATATTTCTATAATATAAATACAACTATTTTTTCAATGTAAAATATTGATGATATGTTGTTGATAATTATTGTCATTTTTGATTAATTATTTCAAGATAAATGAGTTAACCTCATCATCCCATTTTGTTTTATTCTATTTCTGATTAGATATGAATACAATGAAAAAAAGAAAAAAAATTCACTTTATAATTCTTGGAGTTTACTCAACGAAAAGTTTCTTATGTGATATTGATTCTCATTTTGTTGTTTAATTCGTTTGAGATTATTATTATAAAACCAAATGATGGATGGACTGAGCTTGTTGTTGACGAAGATTGTATTTGTATATGTTCATCGAATTATCATGATTTTAGATAGAGGTTATCTTTACTAAATTGGAAAACATTTTGTATATAATAAAACAAAGCCAAAAATTTCAAATATTACATATGAATTATTAGTAACTTTTCCTTATTTTCAAAGTACGATAATTTTCTTTTTTTATTAAAGTTGAATTATGTTGGTAAAACCAAAAATCCTTTTTCCTCGTAACAATCAAATTTCCTACAGGAAACTTTCTTTCCACACGATTACGAATAATTAGTTTCCTGAAATATAAACATGAGAAATTGATTCTGTTCCATACGTGATGCATTGAAAGCTCAAGATAAATTATAAATAATTATTAATTATTAATTCATATCTATAATTAACATATAATTTATTTCAAAGTTTATACTCAAAATTTGTCCCAAAAACTTTTGCAACATATTATTGATATGAACAGACTATACATTTAGAATACACATAGCGCTCCCCTACAGTTGGAATTATGAAACACTTTTTTATACAGCAGCCATGATGATGAAATTGTTTAGACTTGAACGTCTGTGTTACAATTCAATTCATTGAACAAAGACAACTCGGTTGATAATACGATATATATAAATTTCATTGGTGGTCGTCAGCTGCTGCCATGTAATCAATTCAAATGTGTGTATTATTATACATTAATAATCTGCATTCAAAATTTTGTTATTCCATGACATTTCAATTTTATCAATATAGATATCCCAAGTTCTTTGTATAAATGCCTACTATTGAGATAATATTTATCATTTATATATAAATTTGAATTATATATATCTGATGATGTTCTTTCTTATGCGTTATCATTATTTATAAAGATTGTACTATCGTTATTTCGATATAATCATTATTACTACATTAAATTTTTATTGCAAATTGCAACAAACATGATATAGATTTAAACGTGAAATGTCCCAGATCATTTTGTTTTTATTAATTTATTTTTCTTTGAAAATTTCATTTTCAAGAGATTACCTTGAGGCAGATTACGCATCTAAATTTATATGTGTGACTGATACAGATGTATAATGAAGATTATTTCTTAATAATAATATAATCTACAGAAAACAATTTTGTATTTTGAATTAAATGCATAATATCGCAATATATTTATTGATACAAGCTAATACAGTAGCCAAGGAGTACATTGATAAATTTATTATTTATTCATAATAATATGCAATGTATACATACATAAGGAAAAACCAATAAATGAATATTAATGCAAGACAATTTTATTTTTTTCATGTACAAATGGATTAGTCTTGATTTGGAAAGAAGAAAAAAAAATGATAAAAAAAAGACAAGGAAAAATTGATGCTCTATATAATTACAATAACTATGATTGAGCATTAAAATTATTAATTGTAATAATTAACAATTGATATTACAATATATGATTGCGATTTATATTGAATTAATTATCGTTAATATATTTATATTATTGAGCGGAAGAGATTAATTTACTCTGAATTAAAAATATTGTTGTTACAACCAGTAAAAACGTGTTTCGTCTCGTCGCATTTGCAATTTTAATACGTGCCGGTATATTTTTAATGCTGGACCCAATAGTAAATCTAATCCAATTAGAACATCGGATCGTTTCATTAATAAAAGTGAATGACCATCAATATCCTAAAAGAAAACAGTGGATTCATTAATATTTGAATGAACAAAAATATTATTGGAATTTATGATAAATAAAAATGAACATTAATATTTACCTGAACACGAAATACTTCTGCTTCTTTTGGAAAAAGACGTGCAAAATATTGATAAACTTGTTCAGATGTCCAGTCAGAAGCATCGGGTATATTAGGATCAATTCCATCGCGTGGTGTTGAATCTTCATCAGTATGTTCAATTGAATCTCTTGTTGGTGATACTTGTGGACTTAATATCGGTGGTAATACTGGAGGATTTGTCGGTGTTTCTGGTCTCGAATTTAGTGAATTTGTTGATGATAAATTCATTGATGTATTGGATTTGAATGAATTTGTTGATGGTTTCAATGTACAATTGCTACAATTCCACTTTGAATGTGATTTTGACGTATTGACTCGGGGAACATGGCAATCATGATGATATGCTTCATCACAATTACAACATGTTATTAATGGACCCTATGATGATATAATTTGTTTAATTATATTATTGCAAAATTAATAATGTAGAATTTATTATAAAAATTAATTCATTTAAAATTTATACTTACATTGTCTGAAGTTTCACAGCATTTCGCACAACTTTTGCAGCGCTCGCATTGCCAACTGCTGCCGGACTTTTGCAATAATTCCTCAGGATTATAAATACAACTTGGATGTGCTAGTTAAAGGGGAAAAAAAAGTTAGTAATAATAATTGAAGAATTGGTATGTATATATTATACATATTCATGACTGTGAGTTGTATTTTTTGTTTTTTTTTTTGATTTATACCTCTGACTGTGCAATCGCGACATGCGACCAGATTTTCTTGTTTTTCTTTGGAGCAAAGACTGCATTGTCTACTCGGTGAATCTTTGATAAATGATTTTGATGGTGCTTCTTGAGAGTCTTGCGACACAGTTTGTACAGTAACTTTATAAGTTGATCCAGGCTGTCTGCCTCGCTTACGTTTGACAACATTATTGTCTGATGGATCGAAAACTTTTTTTGCTCTCTATAAATAAATTAAATATATAAATATTAATGAATATATTATTTAATTATTTATAAACTACTATAGTAACATTGAATGTTGAAAAAATTACCTTTCTACGTGCACTTCTGAATGCACCAACTGTTGTATTGGATGGTGTTGGTGATGGATTAGTAGAACTTCTTCCAGTATCTTCATCCTCTTTTTCCTCACTAAAATCACGTGTGAGATCTGATTCTTTACGACGTTTTGGTCTATCCTCTTTTTCCCGATGATCAAATTCTTCGATTTTAATCTCAATATCCATTGAATCATCAGCTCTAACTTGAAGTCTCTGTTTGCGTTCAGATTTCGATGATTTTTTGAGGTTAGATTCCTTTTTATGAGAATCAACTTGCAATAAATTATCGCGTGAATGACTGTCATCTTTTGTGATTGATTCTTCAGGTGAATCAGGTTCTTTTACTGCCAATGCCACTTCATGATATTGTTCTCTCTTTACATTATCCATTTTTGGACTTGTGTGTCGTGACATTCGTGGTGTATTTGGTCGTGAATCACCATTATGATTCTCATTAAACTCATATAATTCACCAGAATTATCTCTTGATGTTGCTAATGATTCTTTACTTGAATCCCAATTTTCGCTTGAACAACGACGACGATGATTTTTACTCAAACGTTCACCTTTTTGATTGGAATTACCATTTTGATTGTGCTCCAGTGATTGCTGTTGATTCACTGATGAATTTGTCAAATCGCTGGTAGCAACAAGCGAATAATTACCATTTGGTAATTTTATAATATTACCATTAGAAACTTCTTTATTTAAAAAATCTTCTACCATTTTTCGCGAGGTTGGATTTGATATACCGTCAAGCAGCTGTTCAATTAATCGGTAAGAAGGTACACCTGAATCCAAATAATCAGGTTCTTCAACAACAAGTTCAGCAACAGCACCCGCAACCATCGATGAATTCAATTTTTCTTTTACAAAACCTTCTGGTCGATTTTTATAAAGCTGTAACCTTGACCATTTTGATGCATTGCGGTAACTTGTGTTACCTTTATAATCAACCTGAATCACTTTCTCCGCTTCAATAAGACGATGTAAGTCGGCAATTGTGTCGCGCGCGTCTACGGAAAATTTTCGTAGTAAATAATTGCAAATACGATCGGCATCGGGACGCGCCTTTCGTCGTCGCAATTGATCAATTGCTTCTAAAATTTGTTCCTCATGAATAATTTGATATTCAACTCCTCGATGATGCTGCTGCATGATGATTGCATGCAAATCAAATTATGTATTGTGCTCCTTTATTAATCAATTAATTAATTTTTCTACAAGTTCTGTATAACCCCTCGTTTGTTTTCGTACACCTCGAACATGAATGAATCACCGTGACCTTCAACAAAAAACCAAATATCAAATTTTAACACAATCAGTAACAATAAATATAATCTTTCGTAACCAAACAATTTAAATGACATTTATAAAAAATTATCATTGGCATTTTATTTAGAAGCAATATAAATCAATTCAACATTGAAACATAAATGAAAAATATAAAACTAAATAAGCCAATCATTTATCAAACATTTATATATAAAACTTTGAACATATCATTAGAGAAAAAAGTCAGAAATTTTTCTTATATTCCAAGTATTAAATTGATAAGAAAAAAAAAAATAAGTCATCGCCCCTCGCATACAATTAATACAATAAATATAACTTTTTTATATAAATTAATATATAACCTAATGATTATTGTAATTTTTATCGTCACATATTTTCATTATTAGGTTATATACAAAACAATTATTATAAAATAACGTTTAATTACCAAAAAATATTCATGATAAAATTAGCATCGTACTTTTATAACTCAATATTTCTCCAATTCTTACTTGTCCGAGACGCGGCCAATACTGGGTGAAACTACATATAAAAGTACATTGAATATTAGTTGTGTGTGCAATACAGCGCCAAATAACGAGGCGACGGCATTCAATGGCAAATGAAGAAGAGAGAGCACACAGCAAACAGCCCAAGTGCAATTGAACACTTAGTCCAACACGCGGTTACCTCACTGCGTATGCGCATTTGTCACCAATTGAGAATTATAATATAATTAATATCACCATTAAACACTGAATAATGCGATACTAGTGATAGATTTAGTTAGTTAATTATCTAGTCGCTTAGTTAATTATAGTTATAAACAACTATGTAAAAAATAATACCGGGTGTTATGGATGTTGCGTCGACGCGCGCGCGCATACATTTTACATTGCATGTCGCATGAGTTTAATATAAAACTATTTTTCAACAAAATTATAATTTATATAATAAATATATAAACAAATATAATGTATTTATATCTATTTTCAATTTATGAACACATAGACTGCGTTGATATGAACTTTATAAGTGAAAACTACCCTTGAAAATGTCGATAAGTAACGAGCGCGTACTTGGTTTAGTTCCCGTCAACGCATATACCGGATTTTTATTATTATATAGAGATATTTTGTGAGGTGGGGAAGATGTATATGTCCACATGTATGAGATATGCGCGGCCAGTTGCTCCGTTTTACGTATGTATTTGTACGGATTTATATGTGGATGTAACTCTGAGCTTCTTGCGCGCCGTCCCTTATTATTACTCAATTTGTTCAATCATTAGTACATAAACAAATTCAATCTTTTTTTTTTTTTTTTTTGTATATATTCAATTCGATGAAACGATGGGATAAAACTCACTGGGAATTTACCGTAATATGATTGATCATTTATTTAGAATGATTGATATGATTTGGAATATATTGACGCGTTTATATTAAATCATTTTTTTTTTTTTTTTTGCTTTCGTTGTAGTTGCGATATGGTTGACAATATATAACGCTTTGTGGGAGCCTTGTGAGGTGGATTCTCCGGGCGCGGTTCTGGCTCCGGTTTCTCTCTCTCGGCCGTATTTTGTGTCCCGACTGACGCTCAATCACGCGCAACTTAGCAACGTACAATTTTTATACATGATTAATGCTATTTAAATGTTGAATTAATTGTTAAAGATATTTTTCGATGTGTTTATAGAATAATAAAATTATTTAGATTTATGGATACGTACTTATTTGTGATGAATGTCATGTAATTTAATGCAGGTTCAACGCGCTTCGACGGCAAACTCTTTTGCCTGCGGCACGCGCACATCGCCGGATATATACATACGAAATATAGTGGTGCAGTAACCACCAACAGCACGCGCCAAGATCTACGCCAATAGTTCATAATATTACCACTTCAGTTTACGATCCAATAGCTTGAGAGCATTGCGGCGGCGCTTTAACGAGTAGCATACTTATGAGTTAAAGGTAGCGCTAGGTATATATGCGCGTGCGTACGTTGTAAAATTATTGCGCATCGAGACGCGCGCAGTTACTAGTTTTAAATTAATTTCCCGCCAATAAATTTAAGCGTTTATCGCGAATATTTTTATTATTATGTGATGAAAATAATTGGGAATGTTTGAAAAGATAATTTTCATGCAATAATTTTATTGGTAAAAAAAAATTTGGAAGATGTATGCAAGAAAATTCATTAATTTATAAGTGACTTTTAACCAGTCAGACGGTGATGTATATAATTAAATAAACTTTTTGTAGATCATTTCCATTTATTTTCTTTTTCCATTGTATTGGTGCTGCCACTGCGCCGCTGGAATTTGGATATCTGAAAAGAAGAAGAGAAAAATAATATAGAAATAATGTAGGTAACAAAAAATATGTATTGTTCTGGTATTTACATACCAAATTTATTGGTTTTACTTTTTTTCCAGGTGTATTACTTTCTTTTAGAGGATTGCTTGTGACTAATTGCTTTCCTGTTCGTTGAAATAATCCCGTGACTGCGGTTATAGTATTTTTAACTGGCTCAGAGCGTCGGCCATGTTTGGTTTTACCATCAGATTGAGTTAATAATTGTCCACGTGGCTGAGATAGGCTTTTTTTTAGATCCTCAGGAGTTCGATCAAGATGTATTGATGATGATCGACTTTTTGATTTCGACATTGGCAGTAAATTTTTATTTATCTGTTGGAAACGTCTTATGGAATCATTTTTATTTGTAGAGTTGTTAATCAATGTTGCGGTTTTTGGTGCATTGGGTGTCACTGGTGAAATATTCCAAGACATATTTTGTTTAGGACTCTTGGGCACTGGTATTCTAGCACGTGATACTTTGATATTGATATCTGGTGTTGATGACGCTACGGGTTTTGTTTTCGGTGAATTTCTAAGAGAATCTAAATTGATTGACGCATCAGGAAGTGGTGTGCTTGTGGCGCCAAAAACTGTTGATGGAATATTACTGGCGATAAACGATGGCGTTGCTGGTGGCATAATAATAGGTGTAACTTTTTTTCCGATTGATCTACGTCTTTGCATATTACCCAATGGAATGATTGCTTTTAATGGACCTTTTTTCGTTGCCGTTTCAGTTGCATCATTATTTCTGCGTAATTTATTCTTGGTTGCCAATGGTACGGATGGTTTTAATTTTAAAGGATCTAATGCCATTTTTTTTGTCAATTTTACATCATCAGAAGACTCATGATCGTTGGATGAACGCCTGGGTACAGACTTTTTCGGACTGTCAATGCGTGTCTTAATTTTAATATTGCGTTCATTTGGTGCACTAGTAATTTGTGAAACAGAGCAACGACGTTGTAATACTGTTGATTTTCTTAATGTACTTGTTGAATTTACGCTTCGTCTCATGGTCGATGATTTGTTTGAGAAATTAGATGGTTCAGTATTTTTTAACGATAATGTAGAGGCTGTCATTATTGCTGAAGCATTTTTATGACTGTTATTTGTTGCTTTTATTTCTGTTTCACATACTGATGGATTAAGTACTTTGTTTAAATTTTCTAAAAATACAATGGGATCACTGTTATTATTAATAAGTAATTTTTGCAATGCTAATTGTACATCGACAACCAATTTTTGAGTGCTAAATGAATTTTGTGATTGACTGGTTTGAAATTTTGAGGTGGCTTCAGTCGATTCATTAATTAATATTTCATTGTCATTATTAATTTTTGACAATTTTTCACTTTTATTTATCATGCTCTGATTATTAATATCGAAATTTTCACAGTTTAACTGTTTGCCATTATCAGTAGAATCAATATTTAAATTATCTTCTTTATTTGTATTCACATCAGCTATTTTGGGTTCTACAGTTGGCAACGGATTATCTTTTGTAGTAATATTCTTAGTATCTTTATCAGATTTTTCAATGCACATTTCTAATAATTCAACATTACTTGAACATTTCACCCCAAGTACATTTTCCAAATTTTCTAAAAGTTCAATGGCTTTTGGATTTTTTTCATTCTTTACCAATTTTTCAAGTTCCATTAATAATGTTGCAGCTGTAAGTTTCTCATCTGGTGCAAATAATTCTTTTTCAAATTCTTTTACTATATCTCTTGTTTTTGCATTTTCATCAATTTTGTTATTAATTATAGAATCTGATTTATTTTTACTATCCATAGACTCAGTTTGATCATTATTGGAATTAGATGTCTGTAATTCAATTAAATTTCCAACAGTTGATTTATTATTTTCAGATGAATTCGATTCAAGATCTGTTAATAATTCCATAGTGCTCGGTGGTCGCTTGGGCAGAGAACTTTCACCGCTACTATCAGCTATAATCAAACAATGCAAACAAATAAAATGTTTGATATTTAAATATGAATAAATTAAATTATATTACTTACATTCACAACGTGAATTTAAACTGCATTTTTCAAATGTCTTTGCTAATGAGTGTTCCTTAGACAATATTGATTGTTTCAACGAATTACTTTCCTGCAATCAAATATTCAATATACTTTTTTAAATATAAAAATTTTCATAAATACATAAATTATTTTAATGATTTGAAAATTTTAAATAGCGAATTGCTTACGAGAAATACTGAATCTGAGGTTATGTTTTGCAGTTGAATATCATTCCGATCAACAGAATTTTCTATATCCAAATGTATCAGCGGAGATTGTATCTTCAATGAATTATGGAATGTTCTTGCTTTTAAACGGTCATATTGTGCAACTAAATCTGATATTTCTGCAAGTGACGATGGCGTTGAACGATGGATATTTTTATTCGACTCTGATAACTCTCTAATAAATCCTTGATTTTTAATACTATTAGTATCATTCGACGAAAACCCAGATGCAACAGAATTAATTCTTTTTATTGATGATATAGCAGAAATATCAGATATTGTTGCATTTTCACTGTCAGTCCCTGACATGAACGCTCTATTGAATGGATCTTCATACAATATTGATGGTATTGAATATTCATTGGATATTTTAGCGTTAGATTGACCAATTGTTGAATGTGAGTCCAGTTTTTTGACATCCTTAACTGATAATTGATCTCCTTGTGAAAATGAACGATGTAATCTATTATATTTTCCATTGGGAATATTCACTTCTGTTTCGGCATCAATAATACCTTTTTGTATACACGTTGCTATTCGATGTGCAACTATTGACTTTATTAAACCATTATCAGCATTATTTGATCCCAACAAACTGTCATTCATTGCCGATTGATTAAGTATGGATGAATCAAGTTGATTTGCTGATTCTTTACAATTTGATAAGTTCATTGAAGGAAAGAAATTAAATGTCTTATCTATAGTGAGATTTCGTGCTGGACTACACAATGAAAAATCATCATTAATTACTGATTGATTAAGTATTGATAAATTATTAAAATCTGGGCTTGTTGGATTAATCGATAACAATGATAAATTATCATGTGATCTTGTTTTTTTGCCTTTCATACACAATTTTGTACGCTCCATTAATTTATTCAATTGATAAACACTTGAATTTGACGACATCAAACATTTTTCACCAATAACTGATTTATTTTCATCGCTTTTTGATATTACACTTGAGATTGTAGTAATTAACGTATCATCGAGGGTTTTATTCATTTTCAATACATCAGAATGTCTTTTTGATTTATAACATGAATCATCCTCAGAATTAGTGCATGATAATTTGTTGCATACACTCTTTGACTTTGTATCTCCAATATTGTTGGCTTTTTGCCAAACAACCTCAAATGGATCTTCAGATTTACTTATAAATTCATTTATTTTTTGTAATTCCATATCAAATGGATTATTATCGACATTTTGCGGTTGACATTCCAAACTTATGGTAGATGTTGATTCAGCTGCTCCATCAGAAACATTGGCTGGCAATGGTATCAATGGAGATGATAACTTTGGACCTGATATTTTTTTATTGTCAGGACTTGCCAGATCAATTAAATCACTCATGTTTGTTAGTTATTATTTGACACTTGGTTGCAGCATATAAATTGTAATATATATCACCATCAGATGTGTTATGTAGAGAGAACACAAGATATGTATCAATGTAATTTATATATTTTAGTATTTATAACGACCATTTCAGCACCTTCATTCCCGTACACGATCTCGTTTGCCTTTAATAATATATATATTGTAACTTTTTCTTAGTTTTTTTTTTAAATATCAGAATACCTGATTGGATAACGGTCTAAAGTGTAAACATAACCTCGTTATTAACTGAAAATTATGATTTGAAATAAGGAATGAGGAGTGTGGAATCGGATTTGGCGCGTAATTTGACTGTTCCTTGAATCATATAATTTTGATTTTTTTTTTTCGTTGACTTTATATATATATAACATCCTCTGAACAACGAATAGGAGAGCGCGTCGCGCTGATTGCGTCGCGCGCCCTCTATTCAAAAAAAGTCGGTTAGATTTTCATTTGTTTCATTTTCTGTGCAACAATTCTGTGAGATGTATGTGTGAAATTTGATATGCGTTGAAAAACTTTATATCTCATTGTTATCAAACAAAGAACAAAGTAAGTCTGATTTTATTCTAACTTTTTTAATTTCCTTCATTATTACTATAACCTCAAAGTCTTATTGAATAACATATTGTTTTAAAAATTTACGTTCTCATAATTGAATCAAAAGACAAATTGTGTGGCGCAATTGAGTTTGCAAGGATGAATATATTGATGAAGCATGTTTAGGGAATAAATTATTAATCAACTTCAATAATTATCTACACATAGTACCATGAATTTATATCATATTCTACAAAATTATTTAGAATATTAATGAAATACAAATACACAACTTTTATTTAGTAAATTGAAAAATTAAAATATTTAATGATTTTATGTGAATTTTAAAGTTGATTTTCTTCTTTAATTTATGTCGACATTTTTTACAGGACGCTGCAATAGACACGAAAAAAAAAAAACACTTCAACACATAAATTCTATGATGGAAACGTGAGTTAATTCAATATACGCAATTTCAGAATATTGCATAAGATAAATGACATTACAGTGAAGAGGCTATTAGCAAGTTTTTTTTTTTCCATCGACTTTTGCTGGTAGTAGTATACTTGTATATACATCGATATAAACGTGATTGCCAATAACGGAAGGACGTGCGTCGTCGTCGTCGTTGGTCGCCGCTATATTCTGTAATAAGCAACTTGTGCAAACGAACCGTCAGCATCACTCAGTATGAGTTCGTCTGTCGAACGCACTTTATCTTATAGTGTTTTTCACATTTATCACGATTTTATTTCGTGTATAGAAAATACAGAATTAATCTGTTCAATATTATTTATAAATTTTTATTATTCCATTTTGATACAACAATACCTCATTATTGTTGAATACAATTCAATACCGTGAATAATAATGAAGCTATATAGCAAGGGGTGGTTTGTGTATTGATAGAGGATAAATATATCCGTGAATCAACAAGTTGTTGGACATTCAAAATTATTAAATACCAAAAAACACCTATTGTTTACACATTTATATCAATCATGTTTATTGAATATTATTTGTAATTGTTCTAATTAATTATCGTGATTTTTCGTTGTTCTACATTTAACTGAATGTTTAATTAATTATTCCAAAGGTTTTTTTTCTTCGCAATATATTTGTTTTTTACTTTTTGTTCTCATTTAACTAAATATATATTTATGTGAATGATGAAACGTGGATTTGGTGGTAAACAATAAATAGATAAATAAAATAGTAATTGAATAAAAAATATTTAGACACGAGAGAGATAAAATAAAAAAAACTTTTGTGTATTTTATAATATTCAACGCCAACAACAATGTCTGTGTGTGTGTTCTTGGATTTCTATTACAATTTGTAAAATATATAACAATAACTGCTCTCGGGTATTGAATTGAAACGTAAGAAAACACCTTAGCATTTTCATATTCTGCTTAGTAACCAGTGCGTGGGTGACGTCAATGCAAATTTGCGCTCAATTTGTAGCATGGGCATGGGATTTTTTTATAGATGAAATTTTACCGCATCGTGTGCAAAGGGTGGGTTGATTAGAACACTAAGTATATCGTAATTAAAATTCTTTAATGAGGATTATAAATACAACATACATGTAAAAAGTGTGTATGCATTACCGATCGATATATCACTATTCATATTGTCATGTATGAGAAAAAATGAACATTATGTGTGCATATAATAAAGTTATTTTCAGACTTTCTGATAGAGTGACATTAAAATGTCACTGGATGAAAGAGAGAAAAAAAAAGCTTATACATATATCTCATGATAAAAAATGGATAAACACAATAATAATTTTATCTTGACCACTTATAAGTATACTTTTAGCTATCCAAGAAGGAAAAAAGAAAAGAAAAAAAGGAGGGAGTAATAAAAAAATCATAACGTCAGACATTTATTTATTTTTTTTTCATGTCTCGCAGAGGATCGACAATGAATTATATATTAGTGACGAAAGGGAGCACGACAGAACAAAAAATATGAGGGGGACAAAGGATATTGGTGAGATGGACAGACACAGGAGAAAAGACATTGCTCCCTCGCGAGTTCCAACACCGACCTCGATGTTATTGAGCCAGGGAAATCCACTAACTCCCATCATCTCACCCCAATATTTGTCTCCCTATGCATTTCAAGGACGAAATTCTCTTTGTTCAGCTAATGGTATGTATATGACATTTATTAATAAGTTTATCTCTTTAAAGTTTCCATATAATTATGGTGGCAATAGATGTGTTTTCTAAATCTGTATAATAAAAAAAAAAAAAGAAGAAAAAATATCACGTGAAAATTTTCTTCATTAATTTTTCTTATGTATATTTTTATTTCTCTATGGGATTATAGATTATACTCTGCGTCGAATACGACGACCAATGACATTGAAAATTGGACCGCGACTGAGCTTACCAAGTCGAAGCACGTCCGCACCAACAAGTACTACAGATGGTGAATGGCCCGAGCATAGGTGAATATTTATCTCAACGTATTTCAATTTGAAAATATAATTAATTTTAAATATTTTTCATTCATCATTATATATTGAGAGTTTTTACAAATTTCAATATTATTATAATTAATTATTCTTCATACAGTATTATTCCCACTTATCTTGATTAAATAATATATATACAAATTTATTTCACTAATGGAGTGGACGTGAGAAAATGGTTTTACCACAGTGTGGTTAATTATTTCAACAAAAGTTCAGCCTCTCCTGTTGGGGAGAATTTTATATATAAATATATATATTTTTTTCTTTTACAAACAACCGACTTGTGCGTACAAAAATTTGTTTTAGATATTTGATCAAAGTAACGTCGGTAAGGTAGACGATTTGAAATGTTGTTTACCATCCGCAGGAAATAAATAATTTTGACAAGTTTACACCTGCGCAGGTGTAGATTTCATTCGCCGAAAAACCAGTTTTGGATTTTACATCATAAGCATATATAGAAAGAGCTTCATTTAGTGGATAATAATTTTCTCACCGGGCAAACGAACAGTGTATTTTGGCAATGCCGACACTGGTATATATTCGTTCCACCGGACAAGTTTTCAATTGTACCTATAGAGGTGTAATCATATCATTGAGAGAGTATACAGTATTTTCTGTGCGCTGTCTCTCGTTATTCCATGATACGAAAGAGTCGCATAGTACGAATTGTAATATGAGCCACCGCAGCGCAAGATCTCATCGTATAAAACTCATAATAAAAGATATCAGTTCCACAGTTGTACATCGCACGTGTTGAACCACCGGCCGCATCGCGCGCGCATCTTTATATTTTTTATTTCTCATTGCTGTGTACGATCGTACATTTAAAAGTGACATTTATCATATCGAAATAAATTGGATTTTTAATCGCCAATTTAATAATATATTCGCGCACATTTATCGTATTAATTTAATATTTTGATAATCAGTGAATTATTGTTTTAAAAGATATATATAAAATTACTGGTTTATAATGTTTTTTTTTTCTTCATTTTCTTCAGTGTACTCCACTGTAGTACAATGCAGGTAAATGTGACTATTACGGGGTCATTGACTTTGTTATTTTTCACGGAAAATATACATTTATCAATACGCAGTTGAACAACTGAAGTTGATGTGCTTCGTTTATGCAAAGTTATTATAGATATTATTATATATAATATAATATATGCAATTAGTGAATTGTGTATGTGTGTGTACTTAAGCGTCAAGTGCGTATGGTTTCCGTAATGCAAATTAACAATGATGCATTCATTGTAGCATGCATTTAATTATGGTGTGTATACATACATGATATTAAGCCTATCGATCAATAATTAAATGAAATACATTGTGTAGATGAAACAATTCACTTTGAAATGTTGATGTGGATAATAAACAAGTGCGATGACGCGGTAATAATTTACTATCAAAAATATATTTGAAATTGATTAATTCACCGAGGACAATAAAATTTTCACATGAATAAATTCACATACATGATTGTTATAATAAATAAAATGAAATTAAAATTTATTTATTACTTGAAAAATATCTAAAAATAAAATCATAAAAATAATTATCCCCAAATTATAAAAATATTTATTTCTAAATAATAAAAATTTATAAATTTTTGCAATAAGTGAAATTCATTAAAAATCATAAAAATAATTATCCCCAAATTATAAAAATATTTATTTCTAAATAATAAAAATTTATAAATTTTTGCAATGAGTGAAATTTTTTAAAAATCATAAAAATAATTATCCCCAAATTATAAAAATATTTATTTCTAAATAATAAAAATTTATAAATTTTTGCAATGAGTGAAATTTTTTAAAAATCATAAAAATAATTATCCCCAAATTATAAAAATATTTATTTCTATCTTTATATTCATGTATGAATATAATAGTGGTATTTTATTTAATTGATTAATGATAAAAAAAATTTTGTTGTATTAAAAGAATTAGTTATTTTGTGTTTATACACAAAAACGATATTTTGTAAAAATAATGAAATACAAAAGTGAATGTAAAATGTTGTCACGTCGCGCGTGTAGTGAAAGTGGAGTTCATCCAGATGTAAATGTTGTTAGTGGTGTTAGTGCAGCGGGAAATTGGCTTAATGATTGTGGTGGAAGTGGTAACAGTGGTGGAGCACATGGACATCTTTGGGGTAAACGTCAACGTGGACAAACATCGGGATTTGTCCTTGGTCACGCAAATAGCTGTACAACACAGCCTATCATCTTGAGAACAAGAAGAAGTTGGCCAGTAGCTCCAATTCAATGTCGAAGGTATATATTTTTTTTTTAATTCATTTATTCATTTGACATTGCAAGAGGGTGCGAGTGATGTCCTGTAAATTTTTTACGTCACACTCTGCTATTAATAACGGTGGATATATGTATATAAAGATAAATTATTTCTCACAATGACTAATGAAAAAAGAAATAAAGAGGGAAGAATTTTTTTCGTGAAACTTTTTTTCTTTTTTTTTTTTTATTTAATGAAAATGTTATTACGAACGACAGCGAGAAATAGGGAGACAAACAAATGTACACTTGAAATTTATAATAAATAGATTTAATGAAAAATATTTTTATAAAAATAATCAACTCATCTCATTTAATTCACTCAAATTAATTCCAAGACAATAAACAAATGGAAAATTTAATGTAATAAAAATTTTATATTACATATATGTTTTATTTTATATTTGATAATTCGTTGTTAAATTTATGCATTAGTTTATTTTTACCCGCTTTGTTTATGGGATATATATTAAATGTGTGTGGTAAAATAAACCATACTTTATCGCATAGTATAGATATTTCAAGTGGAAATGGTCTAGTATAGTGCAGGCACTTTCGCGCTCGGTCACTAGCACATCACGTTGGGATACTCTAGTGGGTAATAACCCTACATACGATGTTATATAGATGTAAATATATGTATACATATATAAAATAGTACACACAGCACTCTCGACACGCTCAACATGAGTAAAAGCCAAGAGCAAAGTCCAAGCCAAGTATTGACCCGCACATTTCTCTTGTTTTGTAGCATGTGTTTCTCAAACACACTACGATTCTCAACAGACTTTGTGATATTGTCAGAAGGCATACGTCACAACTAATAGATGTTCGTTTAGCCCAAAGCAACCTCTTGAGAGTAAACGAGTTTCGTATATTTTTTTTTTCTTTTTTTTTTTCTGATCATCAAATTGCTATTTATTTATTTTGCGAGACATTGAGCTTCAATATCGAACGGCCAATTAATCATTTGAGATGTAAGCTAACGTTTTTTTTTTTTTTGGCGGTAAACGAAAATACAATAATAAAAGAATTTTTATTATGATTTCTTTTTTTGTTTATTTAGTTTTTTTTTTTTTTTTTTTTTTTTTTTTTTTTTTTTTTTATGAACACCATGTGTTGGATTGGTTTAAGTTTATTGCTTTACATTTGTACAATTAATGTACATACTCAAGCAGTTGATTACCATCTTTTGTATATCCGCAGTGCAGTTATACAATAATCGATCTAACATTTCTATTTATTGTCTTGGCGTGATATAAAATTACATTTGATAATTTTTGTTGATTATCATTTTTTATTTCGTCAATTAAATTAAATAGAAAAAAGTAAATGTTTTATTTGAATCGACAGATATCAATATGTAAATTGTTATCGATGAAATTTTATAGACATATATTATATTTCATATTGTATAAAAGTTCCACTTTAAAATAGTTACGTTCAACTTAATCTCTTTAAATATTTTATTGAAGATTGAATTGAATTATTGGCAATTTTAATTTGATATTAAATACACTATTAATTTTATAATTCAATTGATTAAACCGCGGTATATGTGCCCGCAATTGTTCTACTATGTCGTAAATTGATACAGTAGAATTGTTTATATGTCGATAAAGTAGAAATTAAAATCAAAATGATAATGTTATAAAAATGGAGAAAGTTTCAAGCTTCTGTGGTAAGATTGGTTTGTTGCTTCATCGACTAAACTCATATCAATTTCCTCTATAACCACATTATCTATTGGCAAAAAAATAATACCCCCATAACTTTATTTTCTTTTTTATTTTTTAATCCATTCGCACAAATATAATATTCAGTTGATGAAGTAATCAAAATAAATGCTTGATAAAAATATTAATATAATTATTAAAATAAATTCAATCTACTTTACATAAATTAAATATTTCTGTGTAATTATTCTACATTCTATGCATGTTATTTATTAATGTGTTAATCGTAGCAGAAAATGATTTTGTACATTAATTAAGCAAATAGTTGGAATACATTAAATTTATATAAACGCTGTATACTTTAAATTTTAATATAAAATTTGTAAATGAAAATACTTTTGCGAATATTTCTTTTTTTTTGTTTTTTAAAGTAATCTCCTGATACACTATACAAATATTTTCTTTTATCTCTTTTAATAAAAGCATACTCTTGTATCGTGCTACCATGAGCACGTCACATCACAAAGTACTTTATACAGGTTTTATATAATGACAATAAGCCGATAGTGTGTAGATCCATAAGCATTCATTGAATATAAAAACACACACGTCTCACTAATGCCGGACGTATCATTCACATTGTCGTTATACTATATAATCGTATAAATAAAAATAATCCACTATATTCTTCACTTCAATATAAATCCAGCATAAATATTCAACATTTGATAATCTGCTTTTTCAAATAAAATTTATTTCAATTCATAAAATATAACTAAAAAATCTAAAATTATTTTGAAATATTTATATTATTTTCATACTTAATTTTATTTATTTATTTTTATAGGTAGATAATAATGAGGATTATGAAACAAATCATACATGACATTACTCTGTGTGTAATGACGTCGAAAAAAAAAAGTGACATTTTGGCTCTGAGTTGGATTATTGATTGGCTGCCTGTTGCGTTTCGTCCTGTCGCGTTGACGATATCACCACTTGAATGTGCCTATATTATTCTATACCGGCGATGCATTCTATAAGCAGGTTACACTTTAATACTCGTGCACAATTCAACTGGAACAGAGTGCACTTGTATTTCTACCTGTACAAATAAACACTATCCCATAGATAAAATAAGTTCACATATCTACCAACATACATATAAAGTTGACACTATTTATTATGGATGAATATTATTATTTAGTGTAAACTGTATTTTATTATCTATACTAATTCACGATTTTATATCGTGCTATAAGCAAATATACCAACACAAATCTGAAAATATCAATTAATAATAATAAACACAAAGAATAAATATTTCTTTTTGGGAGGGATGAAAGAAAATATGTAATATATTTATTAGATTAATTATAAAGTAAATTGTAAATTATTTATCGACTATAATGATGGGTCAGGTTTTATGTATAAATTATCTATGTATTTGTGTGTGTATATATACATGAAATAATAGGGTATAAAGTTGAATGTGATGCTGTCGAAACGCGCACGCGTTCAAACTATATCGACCCCCTCCGAGATATATACCGATGATGGCCGCGCGCTTCTGAGCTGTCTGTTTTGTAGCTGGTGGCTTTGGCTTGACTCTTCAATATTTTTCCAACCTTATTATCAAATCAAATTAATAATTGCGGTATATTAAATTTTATAAATTAATGTCAAAGACAATTACATTGATCTTGCAGAATATTTATACTAAAAATATTTTGTATATTTTAATTAATATCTATATTGTATAAATATCTACATGAATATTACCTGTTAATTAAATATAACAAAGAAAGGTTTAATTATAAAATTCTAAGAGGAATACTATATTCTGGAGCTGGTCGATTTTGAGTCTATTGATGATAGTTTTACGACCACTCTCTAAAAGCGAACATCGCGCCTATTTTAAGCGTATCCGCTTGCGCACGTCTCACATCATATATTATATTATGTATATATATTATAAATAAATATACGTATATATATATTTTTATATATGTATTTATATAGACGATGTGAACATCACTCGAGAAAGATTATATTCGCTTGGTGCTCGTTGATATAAAGTGCGAGTAAAAACATAGTCGTCAAATATAATATACCCACGAGCGAATCCTCTTAATTCATATTTTTTTTTTTTTTTTCTACTGAAATTACTAATTCATTTTTATTATTAATTTATTTATTTTTCATCTCCGCTAGAGATGAAGTGCATGTATATGTATATACGGAGAGAGAGAAAAAAAATACAAAATTATTTCAATTTACCTGAAACTGCATTTGCAATTTCACGATTATGAAGTGTTTTATAAATTAATTTTTTCATTATAATTATCAGCAGTAATATTAACGACAAATTGAATAAATAAATACATATAAATATACATTTTATATGTGATAATTATTTGGTAAAATAAAAATTTGTATATAAATTATTAGTGAGAAAATGTTCATGATAATGTTTTGACGATGGTAAATTTAAGTTTGATTTTTATATTGAGGTAAAATTTCATAGGCGATTGGATAAATAAAAGTTTGGGTTCTGAGGAAAGATATATGCCTACATATGTATATAAAATATACATATGTATTTGTGTCCGTTGGTTGAAAAGCTATACCACAGTGTGTGACTGATCGGATATGGTGTGGTGTGACCCAAATTTTGAACAAGCTGAAATAACCCCTCACATTGGGTGCCCGGAAGATTCAACGCTTTTCCGGATGCTACGTCACTGCACAGTGTCGAGGGAGGCTTGAGAAAGAGAGGGAGATAGAGCGCGAGTGAATAAGCGGAAGAGAGGCAGCAGCGCAGTGATCCCTTTTCGTCAGTCGGCGCTCGGCCGCCACCATCGTCTGATACACAATAAAAACGTTGGAGATAATTCTTTAACCGCGAGATTCACTCTTATAATCGGTCCGGGCTGCAATCAAAAAATTACACATCACATCAATATAATATTTATCAGATGTGAATATTTGAAATTATTTATTTATTCCATTTGTATCATTATCACCATTGTCTTCTTCATCTTCATCATTATCAACTATTGAAAATAGCATTGATTTATTCTGCTCCAACAATATATATTTGTTTTTGTATACATTGCTTGCTCTATTGTCTTCGTGTTCTTTTCTTCTTCTTGTTCAGTCTCTAGATTCATTTTTTTTTTTTTTTTTTTTTTTTTTTTTTTTTTTTCATGTGTACAGATATTTTTAACGAGTCTTTCCAATTTCATTTATAATCTTTTCATTTACCGTTTTAATTTCCTCTTCACGGATATACGATTCTGAAAAAAGAAAAAAATAATAATATATTTGCTTGAGTATTTTTGTTCTTTAGTATTCACTTTTCTTTGTATTGATGTTTTTATTTATTTGTTTTATAGTTTACTGTCGTTATTTCATTCACGGTAGATCGAGTGATATAAATTCGTAAAAGGTGCGGCTGCTGTTGTCTATTTATTCTTCGCGATCCAATTTGGATCGATTGGTAACTCATTAACGTCTTGGATTTTGTTTTTTTATTTTGATTTTAATTTTCGCTTTTGCTTTTTCCATTTTATCTAAAAAATAAAAGGAAATGAAAGAAAAATTAATTGATAAATTTATATGAGATGTTTATTTTTTTCTGCGTATATATTTTTGCATTGAAATTTATTATTTAATTTATTATTTGATAATCTTGGCGTGAAATTGTTTCAGTTGATTTTAATGTGGTTATTATATGTTGAAGGTAGGTTAGATAATTGTTATTTCAAAAGTGACGCACTAAGTTAAACTGAATGAAATGGATTATGTTGAAATGTTGAAAATATATGAGAGAGACATTTTCGTTGTCGTGCTACCAAGGCCAATAATATCATGAGAGCACAACGGGGATAATAATATTGGAGTAAAGATTAGAGCCAGCACACAACGGGTGGAAGTGGTGGTGACGACGACGACGACGACGACGACGGTGGCGGTGGTAGAATAGTTGAAGTGGGGGATGGTATCAAGGCAAATGAGGAGGGTGATTTTGAAATGGTTGAGATGGAAGCATTCGATCAGCTCTCATATAACCGTTTACTAGAGCAATAAAAAATTAAATTTAGACAATCACAAGTTCCGCAAACAAAGCTACGCAGTATTATATTTAAAAAAAAAAAAAATTATATCTATTATATTTATATACATTTATGATGTATAAAGGTTGTGCAGATTATCTGAAATTCAATGGACTGATAAAATTCAATAAGATTAAATATTTAATTCTGTAAATTTAAAATTGGAAACGATGATTTATATAATAAATCAATAAAATTATTGTAAATTATTTCGTATAAGCAATATTTATGTGTGTTTATGTTGGGGGGAATAAGTGTAAAAAGTTACTACTACTAACAGACAGTGAAAGTAGAATGAGTGAAATTAGTCAGACGAATTATAATACGCAATGAGAAGAACTGTAACAAGATGGTATGAAATTTTGATTTTAAATAAAAGTAATAAAGATATCATCAATCAAAAAATAGCATCGACTGGTTGAAATTTTATTGTAAAATAAATGAATATTGAATGAGAATGGGGTGGCTGTAATAAATTGAATTGAATACATTTCGATACAAATTCAATATATACGTCTGATGATGTACTAGAAATATAAATAAAACATGATGAATGAGTAAAAATATAAACAAGTGTTGATACGGAATGCGGTGGGTAGTGTGGTGAGGAGGGGCGGGTTGACAAGGTGAGGGGGAGCAAATAAATTGGTGTGACACCTAAGAATCCCGAATGTTTTGACGCTGAGTGTCGCTAGGGTGTCGAAGTGGGGGGCGCGTGGTCGTGCTGCCTGCCGTGCGCCGGCGGCGGCGGGCGAGGTGCTCCCGGTGGTGGTTCAGGTGTAACACCATGTGGTACCAGTGGTGGCCACGGTGGTGGTAGTAATGGTGGTAACGGTGCTAGTGGTAATAATAGTGGCCGTACAGTGAAAAAATCAAGTTCTATTATTCTTTGTGGTCATCCACATAGACGACGTTCAAATCAAAAGGGCAGTAGCGGTGGTGGAAAACGTGGCAATGAAAAAAATAATCTTGATCAAGATTTTGATGATCTTGAAGCATTAAACGCAGCTATTGAAGCGGCAGCTGAAGCAACACCAGGTTGTTTTACTGGCAAACGAAGTAGTCATCAGTCACAAGAGGATAATAATAAAGACGGTGGGACACAGCACAGGCTCAGTCCTCGATTGCACGATATTGAGGAGGAGGACGATGAGGAGTGTAGACATACAAAAGGGAGGTGAGTTGTATATACATGAGTTATGTGTAATCTTGAGAAGTAATTCATTTTTTTTTTTTTTTTTTGAATGGGATAAAAGGATGTGTATGTATGTATTGATATGTACATGGGGACAAAGCAGGTCAAAGGTTTTTTCCTTTTATTTATTTATTTTATTTTTCGAGGGACAGAAAAGACCTCAGAAAAATAGTGAAAAAAGGAAAAAGCCCAGTTCAATCATTTTGCAATTTACCTTTTGTGCCGAGGGAATCTATTCATTTATTTTATATAGTTTTTGAATGAGTGTGTATGTGCGTGTGCGCTAATATATTGACAGATGTATAGATGTATGTAAAAGTAGAGGATATGAATAAAAATGAATGAAAATGAGAAATAAAATTGGCGAAATCGGAGACTGAATGATTGAAAATGGACATTGCAGGACCTATCAGAAGAAATCACCGACACCGAGCACCGGTGGAATCGGCAGCAGGACGGGGTGGCGTTCGCGCAGGAGCGTCACCACGGCGGGGCAACATCACGTGATTGCCAGTGCGGCAGCCACGGCTCAAGCAAAAATGCAAGCGGAGCAAGGCAGCATTGGTGAACTGAGGGGTTATCATAATCTGCGATCACGTCGTCATACTCTTGCTAATGTACGGTAAGTTAGAAGTGTGAACATACATGTGGGATATCCGACAATAATCCTATTTCGAGAGGAAGCTGAGTTATCATCTTTTTATCTTTTTGCTCTCGCTATTTTTGCTGAGGCACTTTGATTTTTTTTCGTTGGTCTCGTTGAAACATTTGTCGAGGCATTAAGTTGAGTTTTGCCAGACTTCGAGTGGGCCGTTGGTGGAGTACTGCACGGTTCACAATCGCATACTTCACAACTAAATTCAGGCAAAAGCTTACTGTTGACGTCACGATGTCGAATGCTAGTTTGAGTTACTATCGAAGGTTTTGTCATTGTTTTCATGTCTTTTGCATGCGGCCGTTTTATTTTTTGATGTTTCGTATCAAGTTTTTTATGTCGAGTTAAAGCTGACGCAGCTAGACAATCACGTGGTCCATAATTACAGTCTGATGAAATGAAACGTTCGTATTCATTTCGTGTTATCTTCTACAATACGAATTTATATTCATTTTTGTTTTATTCATACTAATGATTTTATTTTTGAACTTGAATTGACTTACGGGAAATTCATCAGTTGTATAACATGTACAACATGCTCCATTAAAAATTAATGGAGCACGTGAAGTGGTTGGACGCTCTGTATCACAAAAATATTTTGAACTTTTATTTATACAGATATTAGTAGAAATATATTTTTAAACTCTTTTTTTACCTTGACCTCCCCAAGTCCGATTCTGACCATTTCTTTCTTCTCTTTTCCATATCTTTTTTTTTTCATCACTTTCGCTTCTCGAATCATGCTGAGGGTCATTATCAGATGAATCGTGCTGTATGGATGTTGTTTGTTGGTGGATGCCGGGATGAACGTTGGGAATATTTTTCAATACTGGGTTTTTACTGTCAGTTGATTGTTCTTTTTTTTTTTTTGCTGTGTTTCGCCATATAATCCGTTCAAGACTCATATCATTACGGTTTCTTGTTCCATTCGAGTGTACACTTGTTTCCCCACGGATAGCTTGATCGTGTATTTGACTTTCATTGGAGAAATACGATGTTTCGTTGTAAAAATCTATCGATTCTTCAGTCGAACTGTCTTGCTGTGGTTCTGGTGATCTTCTCGTCTGAATCGGTGTGGAGGTATGTTTGGGAGG
The DNA here is from genome assembly GCA_030347275.1 of Microctonus aethiopoides. Lineage (NCBI taxonomy): Eukaryota > Metazoa > Arthropoda > Insecta > Hymenoptera > Braconidae > Microctonus > Microctonus aethiopoides. The sequence continues at coordinate 5,149,925 of JAQQBS010000001.1, forward strand.
ACTGTTAATTTGGCTCGGCATAGATAATTCTCCATCTTGGTCAGAATGAAATGTTTGAGCAGTTGAAGTAGTTCGATTGGCTGATGGCGTTTGTCCATGTTGAGTAGAATTAGTCGTTTGGTAACTGTTAGAAAATTCGGCGTTTCGATTGAGTGACGGAAGTTCACCGTATTGTGTTTCATCACTCAATTGGTGAGTAGTGGACAAGCCAACAGCTCGTTTAGGCGTTTGTATTATACCATATTGGGTGGAATCAGTAGTTTTATACAGAGTAGACGATCCAGTAGTTCGATTAGGTGATGGCATTCTGCCGTATTGGGTGGAATCAATTGTTTGATGGCGGGCAGAAGATACTGCAGTTCGATTGTGTGACGGAAGTTCTTCATATTGTGTTTCATCACTCAATTCGAGACTATCGGACAAGCCAACAGCTCGTTTAGGCGTTTGTATTTTACCATATTGGGTGGAATCAGTAGTTTTATACATAGTAGACGATCCAGTAGTTCGATTCGGTGATGGCATTCTGCCGTAATGGGTAGAATCAGTTGTTTGGTGACGGTTAGAAAATTCAGCATTTTGATTGAGTGACGGAAGTTCACCGTATAGTGTTTCATCACTCAATTCGAGACTATCGGACAAGCCAACAGCTCGATTAGGCGACTGTATTTCTCCATATTTGGTGGAGTCAGTAGTGTGATAGAAGGCAGACGATCTAATAGTTCGATTAGGTGATCGTAATCTGCCATATTGGGTGGAATCAATTGTTTGATGGCGGGTAGAAGATCCTGCAGTTCGGTTGTGTGACGGAAGTTCTTCATATTGTGTTTCATCACTCACTTCGAGACTATCGGACAAGCGAACAGCTCGATTAGGCGTCTGTATTTCTCCATATTGGGTGGAGTCAGTAGTTTGATACAGAGCAGACGTTCCAGTTGTATAATTGTTTGTTGGCAGTTCTTTGTACTGCGAAGAATCACTTGATTCAAGACCAATAGAGGAGTCGGGAGCTCGATAGGGGGATGACATTCCAGCGGATTTTTTTTTATGCGATTCTTCATTCGGTCGTGGTTGTCTTGGCTTGTATGCGTCGATAGGCAAGCTCGTCGACGGATCAAACCGCACTGGTTCCTTACGGCGTGTAGAACCAATTGTATGGCTACGTGCTCGATTTTCCGTTCCTGGACGATAACTGGAATATTCTGCTCGACTCGGTATTGGTCTACGAGTATCTGAATCATTGGAACGATTATATAAGCGAGTATCTATAGTAGCTTTTGTTGGTTGTATCATTTGGTTTACGTCATAATATGTCCAATCACTGGAAGATCTAGACGTATCAGACACATTAACTTGTTCTGATGGCAGTGAATCACCGGTGGATGTTGTTTGTCTTGAATCATCACTTGGTCGCGATTGTCTTGATCTGGTTGGGTCAACAGGCGAACTAGTATGTGGATTAAATACTCGTTGTGGTCTATGGTCTATAGGGTCAAATGTTTGGTCATGTTGACGTATTCTCGTTCCAGACTGTTGGGTTGAATGACCTTCATTCGGTAGTGATCTATGAACAGCTGAATTATGAGAACGGAAATTTGATTGAGGATCTTCAGTAGACAAATGAGATTGTTGCTTTGAGCGATTTTGATTAGAAGATGATGTATTATTCATTCGATCTTCCGGCAAAGAACTTGTAGCAGATCTCATTTGCTCTGATTCTGCAGTGTTTTCCATTTGTTCTGCTAATTTTTTTGATGTATGCGATGTTGAATTATCCATGGAACCATCAACTGCTTGATCGTGTGGCAATGTGTTCATAGATTCTTGTGGTATGTCAAATGTCACATTATCCACTCTTCTTGGAGGTGATCCTGCACGTGATGACATTCCAATAGGCGAACCTATTGAGGTGATTTCTTGACGATTTTTCCATCTGTCACGTACTGATGGCTCTGGGGACTCTGGGGCAACTTCTTCATCCTCCATACATACGCTGAATGATATCTAAAAGAATGGCATATTGATAAATGAAATGACCAATTCAATATAAACTGGTTAATATCTTACTTCTAAATGATGACATATTGCTTTGCACAACATTCCAAGCTCTCGTCTTTCCCATACACATTTAGAACATCGCTAAAAGATCAGTCAAATAAAATTAAACGAAATTGAAACAATTTATAAAATTTTTATTTTATATAATATTTAATATAATCTTACCGACATAATGCGACGAATCTCTCGAACAAAGTCTAGCCACCTCCTTAATTCGTATCGGTTTATTTCAATTGGATCCTCTGCTAGTTGTCTCGGTGGAGCTTGTCCCGGTGGAGCTTGTGTTACAGTTGGCGCAACATTGATGGTAGTTCCTAGTAATGGCGCCTGTTGTACAGCAGGTGGCCTATTTTGCTCAGGTTGTTGAGGTTCGTATCCGTCAAAGTATGTTGTCCGATCATTTTCATCAACGTCCGATAATAAGCTCACAAATTCTTGATCATTCCTACGTTGAAATTGTCTACTTATTGGTACTTGAGGTGGTTCGTTATTGGCTTGCCCAAATCCCGTTGTAGCAGGTCGAGCTGGTGGTGCACCTGCTCCATCATTTGTGAACATCGGATTGTCTCCAACGCCATAACTATCATTGTCAGATGGAATTTCTGATAGAAGTGATACAAACGAATCGTCGGTTGACATCTGTTGTTGTTGAGTTCCTCCCGCTGGTATTCTAGGTTGATGTCTATCAGGAAATCTTGGCCGACCACTTTGATTGTTTTGTGTTGGTAAACTTGTTAAAGGTGCATTGACGTTTGAGTTTGTTGTTCTATTTGTAGTATGTTGTTCATCATGAGTAACTGCAGGGGGAAGAGGTCTGGATGATATATTTGTTACTGGTGGTAGTGATAAATTTCTAGTTTCATGTTCGTGCTCTCTATTCGATCTACCACTCGAAGGTAATCTGAGTGGATCTGGTGAGCTGAAAAATTCAGATAATACAGATTTATTACTATTACTCAATGATCTTATTGAATATACATAATTACGATCGTCATACGTTTTCATTAGTTGATCTTGGTCTTCTATTTCTTCTTGTACAGAACGATCTGTTACTTCAACTCGTGCATGAGTTTCCTTTGTATCTGTACGGACTTTTGCATGGCTACCTTGCTCTTTTCTTTCCACAGTATCGTGATCACTTCCAGCTGCGGTGTTAATTTTCACTTTCACAACTTTATTCGTCTTATCGTCTTTTCCCTTTTTAATATTTCGACCACCGGATGCGCCGTCCATTGTTTGTAGCCTGTTAGTTCCTGTCAATTGTTCAAGGTGATTATTGCAAGCTGCCAATTTACCTTTAAGAATTTCTACTTGATCTTCCAACAAACAAATACGATCGGCCAGCTGCTGATTTGCCACTGATTTCGCTTCTAATTGACTGCGAAGTTCATCAATTTCTGAATTTGTTTTGTCTTTTGATATGAGATTCACTGCAGCTTTTAATGTATTTCTATCTATCTTTTCTTTGCGCTTCAATTCTTCCAATTCACGTTGTATATGCTTTTCAGCTACTATCAACTCTTCTAATTTAGTAATATATTCAAGATCATCAGCTCCAAATGACGTAATAGATTCGGTGCTAGGGAGTTTTGTTAAATCAATGCCATTACGTCTAAGTTGTTCCTCTAGTTGACCGATTTTCTGCTCTAAACTCGTATGTCTGCGTTCAGCTTCCTCAATTTGTTTAGCGCGCTCATTAATGGCTGATTGCTTTTCACCAAGTAATTTACGTGCTTCCTCAAGTCGTCGATGAGCTTCCTTACGTTCAGTTTCAATATCATGGTGACTCAATATGGAATGAAGATGAGATTTTGACACGATTTTTTTTGATGCCTGCTCATCAATGAAATTATATATATTATTTGAATCTATTTCACCTGCTAAAACTTTGATTAATGTTACAGTGGGTATCCAACATTCCAATGTTGCTACGCGTTGACGTAATTCAATTTCACGGTCTGACAATTGTTCATTGCGCAATATACGTTTTCCTACTATACAGTAAAATCCACCGGGACAACATTTACATACTTTTTCATCATAATTTGGCTTTGGTATAACTTGTGAAGATTTTTCATGTTTTTGTAATGTACTTTTGGCTGGTTGTTGAGGTTCAGCTGGGCGATTTGGTTCATTCAAAATTGCTATCGGAACATCCACATTTTCAGCATCTGTCATTGTATTAGTTGCCATTTTCATTTAACTCTATATTTTTTGGTTGATTTTGATTTTCATCATTCATATTACTTGCCTCTGCCATTTTTCCTCAAATGAAAATTTTATGAATTATAATTGAAATACATATTCAATGTAGAAAAAATTTTTTTTTTTAATCATTTCAATGAAAGAGAACACAACATAACCAAGTTGTGTTATATTAATATTAAATTGTATTTGTTCAAGGCAATTGTTTTCATTTTGTATGTATATATGTTGAAAAACATATTTACATAAGTTGAAAACTTTATTTTTATTTAAATATATGGAACATTGAAATTAAATGGCCTCAGTCATTTTATATACAATTTTAAAAACGAGAAAAGAAATGAATTTAAAAAAAGGAAATAATGTATTCGGCAATAGATAATGGTGTATACAATGTTGCTCGATTCTTTGAATAGATAAAAAAAAAAAAGTGTAGGGTGAGAAAGTATATCGTGAAGGGATGCATAAGGGGAGTCGTGCAGCTATGTATATACATATATGACAGTCAACACTAGCCTCCCTATACTGTATGTAGGTTAACCATGACGTCACGAACTGCCTTGTGACGCGTTTTAAATGAAATATGCAGTGTGGCCTCATCGCAAGGCGAGCTTTCGAGCTTGTGACTGGTCATTGACTTCTTGTATACCTATCATTTAACCTCAATTTCAATATTGCAATTATTAAATTAATTATTTGTATTTTTGATCGTATATTAACTGTGCGGTTTGACAAAATTAACAAACTATACAAAATTAATTCATTATCAATTTTTATTAGTTATTCATCCCAGTTCGAGTTTAATCAAATGTAATTTGCGGTATTTATGAATTCAAACTATACAAACGTTGCAAATTTTAATTTGGTAAATATAAAAACAAATTGCTTACATAAAATATCGTTTTATATGCATAACTTTATTTGAGATATAGAGTATAAAAAAAATTTCTCAATTTACCGTTATTAATTTAGCATTTTATAAAAGATTCAAATTATCTTTATATAATTTTTGATTTAACACTTTGTCAACATCACGTGTACAAAATTATATGCATCTATAATGTCTTGAAATAAAAAATGGTTATAATAAATTGGAATAGCAGTAAAATTCATATAAATCTTGAAAGTCCATTTGATCGTGCCAATAAAATAGAAAAAAAAACATACATATATGCATATAAAGCTGTCATTGTGCCAAGTACTATGAACTATATAATACATAGATGAAATTTGATTGCAAAGATTTTATTTATCAAACCATTAATTTTATTATCCTCCACACCTTCATTATTCTCAGTTTGTCTACATTAATTCCAACTTTATATCTCTCTGTTTGTATTTTTCTTATTATTGCTTATAGTTTCGCTTGTGATAACGCTTGTTTGTTAGTGGATCAAATTGATAAGAAGGATCAGGAGTTAAGTCCTGGTGTTTATCAGTTTCCCATCGTCACTTTGGCTTCTATTCTTCTCTATACATATAATGCCTTTGGGGTGTGTATGTAAGGGGAAGCAATCTTCCAATATGTGTCTTGACGTGATGTAGTCGGTGTCGGGGTCGGTGGGTTTTTGGTCGCGTGCTTCTTGTGATCCCAATGAAGAGAATCCAACAGAAGCGACGACGTCGAAGGCGACGGAGGCGACGGCATGACTCTCGAGATATCATTTGGTAGGGGTAAAGTTGGTTGTCATAGCAACTAGAACTTTTGGAGTATGGGACAATCGATGGAACAGTAGCGTAGCATCAGGTGGTGGCCTCGGATGACCGCGTCCAACAAGTGGAGTAGATGTTGTTTTGAGAAAATCATTCTGAGGAGTATACACAAAAGTTGATGGCGCGTAATGCACCGTTGTATACTCAAGTCCATCCTTCTAATTATTTTATTTATTTATTTATTCTCTACCGCATAATTTAGATTTAAATAGACCAGTTTTGTCTTTATTTTTTTTCACCATGATTGCTTTTTATAATTAATTATTGTCTTATTGCTGAATCATTTGTCTGAATCATTTGTTGTTAAAACCCATGGTGGTTGAATTAATTGTGAAAGAATAGACAGATTTGCAAGCAGAGATGATATTATTTATCTTTTGTTTTAATTTTCTGTAATTATTTAATATTGTATGTATACGGACAAATGAGGACAATTGGACTTTGAGAGTTCGTGTATGATACAAAGAGAGTTGAGAGCAAATTATTAGCCTCATAACGTTTATTGAATTAATTTGCCCACAACTTGACCTCACAACGGAATCAAGTTTCATATTCGCAAGTAGATATTACGTTTAAATATATGTATTGTCGCACTTGGTTGCCTTGGGCTAAAATGGATCTCAGGAATCAGTTTCCAACATCACGATTATATTTAAAATAATTGTATATGTATATACAAATATCATGTAAAGCTTTCGTTTTAAGAGGGCGAAAAGTTGAGTTTGCGTCTTGCGGCCTTGAACTTTTAACCTCCAATCGATTTCTCTATACAATATACACGTAGTGAGATCATAGTGATAATTTAACTCTAAAGAGTTGAAATATAGTAACATATTTTGTACATACTTGAAACATATATGTATATACTAAATTTGCTATTTGATATTGTTACTATTCTATTGAATGAGAGAATTAATCAAATGTGGATATTGAATAGCAACAAGTACATGTGGGATTTGTAAATTTATCTTGTACAAATATTGCCAACATCTTGTGACAATTTCACATTAATCACAGCTATAATTATATTATACTTTGTATACATAAGGATCAGATAAATCTACCTGACAATAGTGACATATTGTTCACATTTTATCATACTCAATTATCTGTACTTTATAACAGGTAATTTTTATGTTTTATTTCAACCGTTTTTCTTCTCTTTTTTTTTTCCTTTTTGCATGTTTAATAAGTGGTCGTGTGTAAATACATTTTCCAACGCTGATAAAACCTTTTTATATGCGAATAAATAATGTGATGAATTGAGTGTGAAAGAAAGACTGTCGATACAGAAGATTTCAGTTATTTGAAACTTTAATTTTCATGTACGCGCTCGTGTATACCGACATGGAGCTTTTACTTAACTCGACCAACGATAAAAATATATCAAGGAGGGAAAAAAATATTATATACAACTGAGAAAAATCTACAGACTTTTACAATCAAGTAAATAACAGGTAAATATATTTCTAAAATATTTTTTTTAGTTAGAAATAGAAAAGAAATAAAAAAAATTGTAAAAATGCTTTGTCAATTGTTATTAATTTAACCTTTAAAATGTATATATGTATTGACAATTGTGAATTTTTTTTTCTTTTCATTGTGGAAATTTGACGAAAGTGGACAAATGACTTCAATGGATCTTTCATCTCGTCACTGTGGTTCATCGAGAACGTCAATCTCAAAGCCATTTTCATCATTATCATCATCAACATTATCGTCAACCATAGATGATACCAGTATAAAAACTTCAATAATAAATAACGTTATATCATCAAGTACATCAAATGTATCAACTTTATATCAATCCAGCAATTCACTATATTATACAGCAAGTGAGGATAAAACATTATCGCAACACTCTGATGTTATTGAATCTAAAATTGACATTACACAACATTGGCCAAAATTGTCACGAGGACGAATGGCAGTGTCGTCCCATGCGCGTTTTGAAAAAATTAAACAAATTAGAAATTTTGAGGAACAACTAATGCCATCCATTGAATCGTCAATGTCAACATTGACTGGAACTGCAATTCCCGCGGGATATTCATTTGAAAATATAACAAATCATCCAATGAGCCATGACTCATTGTCGGTAAAATGGAAATCTTGTTATTTAAATAAATGGAAAAAATACAGTGGTTCCAGCAGTACTGGTGGCGGTTCAATTAATTCAGATATGAAAATTTTATCTAAAATTGAAAATGAACTTGCACCATTACGTGGAAAATTTAGTGAATTAACTGGTAAAGTTAAAGCATTAAATCTTATTGATCATAATAACGTCAGTGGTAATATTGTAAACACTGAACAAATTAATGTAATGAATTATTCAAATGATATTGATATGTCGTATTTAAAACAAGAGGGGAATAATTATATGATGAAACATGTGCATTATCCCGGATTACAGGCATGCAATTTAATGCCTATTCAATTACCTCAGGCTATTTATCAAAATGAAGTGAATATGCAGGTGAATAGCTACAATGATTATTGTGACAATGGGGATCGAGTGTCAATAACAATATTATCTGATAAATATAATGTTCAGTCATCAAATACAATTGATAATTTACAGAGCAACACTGTGAGTAATAGAGATACCAATTTGAAAGATTATGTTGAGAGACACACATCAACTATCGAATTACCACAACTTGATTTTGAGAATATAATTAAATCTGACAATCCACAAACATTGAATGAACATGTACAAATGGAAATGATCACTAATTCTCAATATAATAAATCAAATAATATCAATAATAAAATAACAATTGTCCCTGTAATATTTGATTATTCAACGTCATTCGATAATATAACATTGTCACAAAATAAATTGGAATATGGCTTTATGAATTATATACCAACGTCATTGAAAAATAACACAAAGCCATTAAATTTAAAAATATCATCAACTAAAATAAATAACAATGCGCTCGATAAATCTTGTAAAATTGCTAAGAACAAACAGAAAAAATCCATTCGCGGAATGACCTGCTCACCCAAAGATTTTTATTCAACATGAGTTATATATATTATTTATATACTTTTTCATGATGTATTGCTATTACGGGCCAATAGTACAAATGGATGTGGATAAAAAAAATTGCTGTAAAATGAACAGAATCATGCCCGGGTGTAGAGATTCATCCCGTCGCGGTCCGCCTCAAGCAAATCGATAACGTTCATATACATACGTATATATATACATGGATATGTCAAAACTCCCACGCAATTTCTTCACTGGCAAAAAAATTCATCAAACTAAAAATCGACGAATCAACATACTAAGCAATATTAACCTAAAAAAAAGAATAAAAAAAATAATAAATGAATATATAAATACACAAAAAAAAAAAAATAAATAAATAAAAACAGAATAGTAAAAGTTGAATTTTTTCTACGACCTGCCTCAACGTTATCTTCGGTAATAAAAAAATCCAGGAAGATTATGTGACTATCTTAATAATTATTAACAATTTGTCACCGTCCCTCCTCATACAGAAATACATACATACGAAAGATTAGAGAGCTCGTATCAAGGTGCGGCATGTGCAGTGAGACAATACGAAAGTTGGTGCAGGTCCATTTCGTAAATTTCCGTTAAGCTTCGGTGATATTCGTGAAATATCATAGTAGTTGTCGCTCCCTTCCAAACTCCCTACAATTACACCCGTCGCCGTTGGCCACCAGCAAGTATAAGCCACCCACTATATACTATCACCAACGAAAACCAACGACGAACGAAGCTAGATTTGCTGCCGGGTTAGACTTCAGTGGCTGCAACCACTGGAGGGCTTGACGCGCTTTATCTACTATATACTATTTAATATTATAATACCAATAGACATATTTCATTTTGATTATTTATCAAAACAATAATTAATAAATTCACTTTATCTGACAACACATTTTAAATTCATTCAATTTTCCTTTGTAATAATTATTGAATTTAATGTAAATACATGTATGTTTAATACAATATATTTACATATCCATAATTATCTGTTATTATTCACACTATTTTATTTATTCATTTTGTGTATACATACATAATATCACACTTATTTGTTATTCCATATTATTTTTGAGCTCTTTGCTAGTGTATGGTGGACTTTGGGTTGCACGTTGTGCTTCGAGCTATCTGTTCTTCGCGCGCGCATACGTGATATGTGTGTGAAAACATGTATAGTAATATATATACTTAGTTGCGCGAGGCTGTGTACCACTGTCCTGTGGCTTGTGTCACGGAATACGGTCTAGTCCGTTCTGTTTGTATCGCTATTCTCGTTGTATAGTCATCAAAATTATTATCATTAAAGACACTATACTTGTCTCTGAGAACAAGATTGTGCAGAAAAAGGTGATGGTGGTGGTGGTGGTGATGCTGTTGAGCTTGCAAGTGACACAGTCTTGAGGTGAAAGTCTTTAAAGATGATTATAAAATATTTATTTGAAAGAAGAAAAAAAAAATTCCGCTGATATATTAAATTATATTTACAAATTGATTACAGTGATGATGTTTATTGTTTATGGTTTTCTTGGTTGAGTGTTGAATATATAGAGGAAAATAAAAAGAAAGAAGAATAAATAATGTAAATTAATTATTAATGTGATTTTATGTGTTCGCAATTGTGTTAAATTAAATTGTGAATTTGATGATGAGGGTGTTGGTTGTTGAATTATTAATTTTTATTTGGTTTAATTATTTATTTTATTAGTCTGATTATGCATTGACGCGAAAGTTTATGTATATGGTCAGTGGGTTATATTATAAATAAGTATATACGCAAAGTAGTCTTTTGGAGTTGAGCTCTATCGCATACTTGAGTTTGCAGTCGGTTAACGCGCGATAACAACTGTTGACTCGCCAATATACCGTTTTATATATACATTTGTCACTATGTATGTATATATTTATATATGTACATGTGTGAATATTGTTTCTCTCTCATTTATTCGTGAATACATTGAGCTTAAGGATTTTTTTTTTTTATGTAACTCACAACGTTTGATATCGTTGGAATTTTTTAGTAGAAATTTTTTTTATTTTTTTTTTTTTTTACGTTTTTGAATGAATAAGAAATTTGTTTTAGTTGTTTATCATACAAATGGTGCTAAAGATTTATGTTATTACGAGTGAGTGTGTATTTGAATATGGGGTATTGCATCATTTCAACAACTTTTGATGTAAAAAAAAAAAGAGGAAAGAATATTTTCTTTTTTTTTTTTTTTTCATGTGATAATTTTAGCGACTCGTCAACTTTGTAAACACACATATAATTAATGCGTGCGTTTGGTCAATCAAACTTGTTAACTCAATGTGAGATTGTTTGAAATGAAAATAAAAAAAAAATTCAATATCACTCGCTGAAATTAATTGAAAAATGTTTGCACAAGAAGCAGAAAAGATGAGCGAAAAAAAAAAATTATGAATTAAAAACAATTTTTCGAGATTGATATTATATTAATTTGTTTTATCTATTAATTGATTAATTTATTTATTTATTCATATTCTCTCTTTTATACTAAATTTATTTATAATATTAAAATTTATTTATTTACAAATTATTAACGATAAACATGAACCGTTAAGAAACAATATTTTTTGTTTTCATTTTTATTTTCTGTTATTAATTCTTTTTATAAGAACTCATGTAGAATTCATTTTCTTTTTTATTATATATTAATTCGCTATGGTGTAACATGTACGAGAATAGAATAATGCAAAAAGATACATAGTCATATTTCCATAAAAATAGTTTAATATATAACGCGCATGCACTGTCCTTGGGTCGTAGTTTTTTTTTTTTTTTTATTATCTTATATTTTTTTTCTCATGCAGCGCATTTTTTTTTGTTCGATTCTATTATATAATTATATACTACTCGCGACATGGTAACTATTTAAAAGTATGTAGATCGACAACATGTGTATACATTCTTCATTCAATGCTCCATACAAATACCAAATGACTTATATGGCAAACTGATTAATTAATTAAAAATTAATTTATTCCAATGCTCGTCACGTATTTATTGAAGAACTGCAATGATTGAATGGGGAAAAAAATAGATACATAAAAAATACAATAATAAAAAAAACACACACACACACACACAAAGTAATTGTCGATGAATGACGCATAATAAACATTTATATATGAACTTTATTCAAACGTAAATATTATTGAATAATTATCTTGTGGAATTTTTTTATTTTTCCTTCACAGATTTTTTTTATATTTATTTTACTTTAATTTAATTAAGAATATTATTTGGTACTCCAACCAACACTGTCATCTTTATTAACGCGGGTGCAGCTTTTATTTTATTATCATGTAAACAATATCTTAAAATCATACGTATAATTTTTTTTTATTTACGTACAAAAGGTTTTTCGTGTGGGCGTTATAGCGGCGCTATACAGAAAAGCGAATGAGTAGTCAACATGAGATAGAGAGGGAGTTTGTTGGAGAAAGAGAGCCTGATGAAACAGATCATGACGATCAACGATGGCGATCATCGTGCTGGCGAGAGAAAAATCCAGGCATACTGAGTTTAATCGCGACGTTGGCACGCATGACAGTGCATGAAGGAGAAAAATAAATACGTGACGCGCAAGCATCAGTGTATTACAATTTTACGTGCCCTAGTATGAACAATCGTCTTCAGGTGCCAGAGCTTCGGCTTCCGGCAGGACAAAATGATGGTAATAATCGTATTCTACAATCGACACAGCCATTACTTCTCGTTCCAGCTAGCAACATTCCAAAACGAAGACACTCATGGATCTGTGGGTGAGTCGCACTTTTGTATCAGTCAAACAGTTGGAGAACTTTTTTTCTCCCATCATTTTTCTTTGTCCTCCCTGGTGAACCAATGTGGAAAATTGAATTTCTTCACTCGCACAGGGAATATAAATAAGAAAAAAAAATTTTTTTTTTTTCTTTTTATCGTAGAGATAAATACAGAAGCGATGATATATCAACAGTGTGAGCAAATTTTTGTGTTTATCCTGGTAATAAACTTATGACTTTTACATACAGTTATACCTTACACTTCATCATATTTAACTTCCTGCTATTCCAAAAATAATATTCAAGCAAAATAGATTAGCATAATATATTTTAAGCTGACTGGTCTGAGTCGTATGAGATTATTATATACAGTGAAACATTAACTATTTAAATATTGTAGATTCACCACGTGAAATAATCATTAGAAAATTCTATTCGAATTTAAATTCACTTTTTTAATATTTTTATGAATTTAAATATAAAATAATATTATTTATTTTTTTTCCTCCCTATATGAAATAACGATATTATATATTCAACTGGAATATTATCATTTACAAATCCCTTTGAAGTAAATGAATAAAAAAAAAAAAATACAACTTTTATAATCTTATATAAATCTTCTGTAAATTAGCACACATATACGATATTTTGAATTAAGCTCCATACATATTTACACACAAGTCTTTTGAGCTTGTGGAATATTTGCATTACGATGTATGTCGTTGTATATTTGATATATCAATGACGATTCAGTTAACTCAAAACCAGTACTAATGTTTACATGAGCCTTTAACTGTACACGTGTTTCTAATTAACATTGCCGCAATGATACAAATTAACTCATGAACTATATAATATCTATATTATACACATATATATTTATATTTTTATTTATATGTATATCTACATATACATAAATATATTAATATTTAATGTATACATATATAGAAAATTAATTTGTTCATTGTTTTATAGCATCGACCATGAACGAATTATCATGACAAGTTTGACAACTGTATGATATAAATTTTGTAATTTATAACGTGAATGTCAATCTTTGCTGTTGTAAATAATCAAATAAGTATTGAACTAGAGAGTATATATGCCAGTTTAGCAGATTGGTGAGAGAGCACCAATTAAGTTAGAGAACGAATCTCGGGTGTTCAAAGTTCGTTTAGCTATTCCATGTATTATAAAGTCGAGATTGTGTACAAGTATAGATGGTATATTATGTATGTGTATAAATAAATCGATTGCCACTTTACTTTCTATCACAAGTGAAGTACACTTTATACAATGTGTACATGGATATATATGTATGTATATTTATGTACATGTATTATAAACGTTGGATAAAGTATTTGTGTATATGAAATTGAAAATGGAATTTTAATTTTCAAATTTATTCGCTTGGTTGCTTAATGTGCTGTACTTAATGGGTGAAACAACGGAGATGACAGTAAAGTGAAGAAAATATGAATAGGAAGAAGAAAAAAGTCAGTATAAATAAATCAATAAAATGTAGAACGATTAAAAAAAAAAAATGTTTGCATGAAGAATCAATTACAATTTATCGATAATTTCTAATAACAAGTTTATCGTTTGTTTATTTATTTATTTATTTATTTAATGCACTTATTCTTTATGCATTTTTTATTATGATAATATGAATATGTATATGAGTATGTGTGTTTGATTATTTGTATGTAATTTTGAATAATTTCAAAGTCAAAGATGAGGAGGATAATGAATGGTAATTGAATATCATTAAAATTCATCTTTAGATTTTTATATTAAAACTTGTTTCAATGTACACAATCATATAATTATCGTGATGTGATAAAATAATGTAAATAATAGCAATGTACATTGAGAATTTTTGTTCAATTTTTTTTCTTCAAAGCATTTTAAATATCGAGAAGTGAAAAATAAAAATTGAAATTTAATTTACTTTATAATATATTTTTTTTTTTTTCATTATTTTTTTTAATTGAATTATTTTTTTTTTTTATTAAAAATTGTTGGTTCAGCCAATTGAGTACATTTAACAGAAAGTTAATTAAACAATATTCAAAGTAAAACTTGATAAAATAAATAAACAGATAAAATTTTTTTTGCAAGTTTAATTTTTCTCTGTCTTTTATAACGCAATATTTTTTTGTTTAAATTTTGTTTTTATCTCACTTGTGAGATTTCTTCCTGAAATACCGGAAAGATTAGTGAAAAATAAAATCGAAAAAGAAATAAATAGAGAAATCGAAACCATATATAGTTTATAAGTGAAGATGAATGTTGTGTCGATGTGTATTTTTATATTATAGAGAAAACAAGAAATGACGTGACCTATATAAAAGCTTATAGCTTTAATGGCATTAATGCTCGAGTGCACGCGATTTGACGATTGGGTAAACTGATGAATCGGTACGTGGCGTGCAATCACGGATAGTATTATAATCTGCAACACCAATACTACACACAACACACTCTATATATACATCAGTAGTTAATTAGTACAGTTTTATATCTTCATGCTTCAACTTTCGTCAATTTCACGGTCATCTCTCATGCGAATATTAAATAAATAAATAAATACAATAAATAAATAAATAAATAAATAAAAAAAAATCTATATGTTTCCCCATAAAAACACAATGATCAAAAACTTTATTTTATTTATTATTACACAATATATAACAAACTAAATCAATTGCAAAAATAAAATAAATTTAAAGTAAAATATTAATTTATTAATATAATATAAAATAATAAATTGTAAAATTGTTTTTATATAATACATATTTAAAGATGATAAGTGTTTTTTTTTTTTTTTT
>JAQQBS010000001.1:5171801-5213169 GCA_030347275.1 Microctonus aethiopoides
TGCAGGTGCGAGGGAGGGAACAATGATTTGACAGGTATAATTCACGTTGACATTGCATTGTGCGTTGGAATATGTAGCATCGATCGATAGTTAAATGCGTCAACTAAGCACACATATTGCCATTTATATATACGGACTAGTATATCTGTGTATCTGTGTAGCATTTTGGCTGTGAATTTCATCTGAAATGTGTATGCCAATTTGTGAGATACATGATGCAATTGTCATGAGTTTAACAATGCAATATTCATCCAAGTAAATACTTGAAGAGAGAATCAATGATAAAAATCCTGCCAAGTTTTCAAACAAACAAATGCTGAAAAAATTTATAGATGTGTATATATGTATTTATCTGTGTGGATGATGTCTAGCACCGCGAGAAAATTTTATCGTCTATATACCCGACCTACTTTTTATTCTATAGTTTTTATAACTGTTTCGTTACACACATCGATCGTGTCACCATTTATTTATTTAATATATACGTGTATTTGTATTAATTTTTCATTTAATATCACGACAAAAAATCTAAAATACATTAGAGATTTAATACGTTTTTTATTTTTTTTTTTTATTTATATTTGTGTTTATTTATACACAACGTTGGGTTTTTAAATTATTTTATTTGTATATTTTATTTCATATCACATTTACCAATTAGTCGCGTTATTTGAAAATACAAATTGGTTTGTGATTAAAAAATAAACATGAATGAGAAAATAATATATTTTACAACGTGAAATGTTAATGAATATTTCATCAGATATTGATAAATATATATATATCTGTATTTGTATGTATATACGGGCGGTATATACATGATGAGATTTACGAATGAAATAACAAGGTAGCGTCGCCCGGAGGTATTTGAGGAAACTGACATAGTAATCCCAGAAACAGAAATGGATGCTCCTTTTTTTTTTTTTTATCTTTTGCTATATTTGACATTGATATAGATAATATAAATAATGGAAAAAGCTATATACATCCATGTATATCTATCTACCTATATAGTTTAAATAAGATGTTGATATAATTAATTTAAATGAATTCTATATATTTATTTACATAGAAATTATATCCAATAGTTTTTATTTTTTTTTCTTTCTTTTTATTTTTTTTTTTGACTAGTTTTTTTTATTTGTCCATTGCGTATTGTATTGAAATCTAATTCACCACCTGAATGTAAGTGTCAGTGTGTGTACAGTAAACCGCAACGGAAATGCCGCGGTCATCCGTCTTTTGCTATTCTGAGTAAACAAGGTTAATTTCATTCAGAATATTCGTACAGACTTTATATAGTTTGTCGCGTTGTTTGTTAGACACACGACCTCGGCCTTTTCGATTAATATCGAAAATATATCATTTTAACTTATGTCAAAACTTCTTTCTCTATTTTTATTTACACATTCGCGTGTGACTATAAACGTAACACCAATTGTGATAATGGCAAATAGAAATAATATACATGAAGAAAAATAAATAATATTTGATTTTAATATGGGAAGTAAATATTAATATACAACCGTACATAGTTTCATTATATGAAAGAATATATTTCAACAGAATTAGAAACAATATTTCATACTAACACATAAATAAATAAATAAATAAATAAATAAATAAAATGTACTTTCTATTCTTCTTCGTTTAATAGTTAAATTTTCAATTTACATTCATACAAACACTAAATCTTTTGATTACAATGAATAAATGAATATATGAATAAATTTATTGAAAGATATTTTTTTTTTTGTCATCTTTGAAAATAAAAAAAAAATTCACTTGTTGAAAATTTTTATGACAATCGCGCACAATCTATAAAAGACTATAAACTTGAATATATATATATTAGCCACTAGGTAGCACTAAAACATCTCGTTAAAACTTGCCTCTATATGGTCAACGTGCGTTCAATATTATCGTAAAAATGTTTATTGTGCAATATAGCAATAACACCATAGAGTAAAACAGTAATACTATAGTGCAACAGTTGCAGTGAACTGTAACTGGGACACATGAAAATGTAGTAAAAATTACCTACGTACCAAGAACAAAAGTCTTTGAGAATATATGTAGATAGTGGAAGTAAAACGATTATTTCATGGCATGAGGCCATTATCAACATACGTGCGACAGATCTAAAGTTGGATGAGACCCGAGTGTAGAAATGTCTGTGTTATATTTCATCTCGTCCATAAGTTTTCAATATAATTTTGTTAAATGTGAACAATGCTATGCAATAATCAGGTATCACACTTTATATTTTCTTCTCATAAATATTTTACATAAATAAATGTTTATTTATTGAAAGAAATATTTACTGCAATTCTTACAAATGGATAAAAGTATTTCGCGAATGTAAATGTATATATTTATTATTGAATGAAAATTAATTTCGAAGCAATAAAAAGTAGTAATATACTTTATTATTTATTTATTATTTTTTTCGTGTATTGGAAAGAATTTTGATAGAAATGAATAAATAAAATAAACGACAGCGACTCCAGACGCTTATGGGATATGAGGTTATAAAATAAAAAATATTGTAAATGAAAATGTTTTATTTATTCCATTGCAGCGTGAAATCTTCAGGGGATAATGACAACGGTATCAGTGGGACTGATGAAATTATTTCAAATATTTCCATAAACTTGTGTTGAAAATAAAACTGGTAATAAAATCAGACAGTGGAACACAATGGCTTTAACCAAAACATAAATTTATACATGTGTATTGTACATATAAATATATGATCGATTGTCTGCACGTGACAATTGTGGATAACATAAAATGAAGGAACCCGAGAAAGATAAAATGTTGACTAAAAGTAACGACTCGACTGATTCAAATGGGATGTCAGAGGATAAAAGCAACGATGAAACAACACAAAGTGTAGCACAAATTCATGTGACAAGCTCATCCAATTACGACAATGACATTAATCCTGATGGATCATCAAAACTAACAAGTCATATATCCAGAATATTTCTTGTTTCACGTTGTAGTCCACAATCAAGTTCAAGCACAGAGGACTATGAGCCAGAAACTAAACATCTTCCTGGTGCGTCATTGGGTGTGAATGGAGTTCATCAGGTGGCTGCACGATCAATGGAAAGTTTAAGACATTCAAGAAATTTTTTAAGCGCTGATGAACGTTACGAGGATTCAAGATCATTAGAATCATTAACAACTACTCGTGTAGCAACTGGATCATCAAGTAGTACAACAGGATTATTAATTAGTCCTGTAACTAAAACATCTCATCAACAACATCATCATCATCATCACCACCATCAATATCGAAGTTTTCTCAGTTGCTCGTCAACATCTTCTTCATCATCAATTTCTGGAAGACGACGTACCGGTTTAACTACTGAATCGCGAAGCAGTGAAAATCTCATGAGACGAGAGGAGAGTCTCAACGCTGAGGTTAGACGTGGATTGTATGCGAATACAGCTCTTGAGAGAAAAGCACCAAGACTTCATTTAAGTTTACCTCAAGATGATCATGATTACACTGGTGGCTCTGGACCACCTGGTGTATTTTCACTGACAAGTCCTGGTGGTAGTGACCGGAAAATTCACATACTCAGTCCGCATTCACCTTTACCATTTGCTGATCTTCAACATCAATATTCCGTGCAGAGTTTGAAGAGTAGGCGTTCCAAGGCTCACGTACTACCGAGGTTGGTGTTGCCACGAAGCGAATCTGATGTCTTTTTACAGTGAGTAGAGAGATAAATTATCCCAATGAAAGTGGTTCCAATATTTAATTCGTCACGTGTCAATTCCAACTGTGGTGTGTTTCAACATAATATGTAATCATTCTTATCATCGTACATGTACGTCATTATATTTCTATATAATTAATATTTATATAATACCTATGTCGGCGATTGATAATGAATAAGAAAAAAAAAAAAATAATTGCCTTAAGCAATTGAGAAATAGAAAAAAAAAATTTCATAGAAACTTTAATTCCAAAAAGTTTGTATTAATTTTTTATTTTCTATAACAAATAAAACTTCACAAAGTCTACATAATTTCGAACAAATTAATTATGCCACATAGAAATTTGCATACATGTAACCAAGTTTTTTCTTTCGTTTTATTTTTTTAATTATTTCTTTTTTTTTTTTTTTACTGAGCATGCTCAAGGAAGAAATTATTCGAGCCACAAAAACTTTATTAACTTGGTTTTAACATGTATGACCAAAGAGTATTATTAAAGAGGACAAAAGGTGAACGGGGAATATCTCTTAACTAAGCTACATATATACCCTGCTTTCGATCAAACGTTACGAGAATGGAAACACTTGTTCAAACACTGGTGAATCGATCAACGATAGTTGGCACTGCTGATGATACACTTAATTACTAAAGAACGCGAACTCGTTTATCCACGACTCATCAATATACATACATACATACACACATACATATATAAATACGTGGCGTGAATGTATGTAGACAACAGAGAATGAGTCA
Organism: Microctonus aethiopoides; assembly: GCA_030347275.1. Classification (NCBI taxonomy): domain Eukaryota; kingdom Metazoa; phylum Arthropoda; class Insecta; order Hymenoptera; family Braconidae; genus Microctonus; species Microctonus aethiopoides. The sequence goes on from JAQQBS010000001.1 coordinate 5,176,293, forward strand.
AGTTACATTTTAGTATGAGCAAGCAGAGATAACTCAAATGTTGTTGTGTACCGAGGTCCGGTGTATCACAAAGACCTATTTAGATGCAATGGCACGAATCTCAATTGCATTTACTCTATATATACATGTGTAGAGCACTGACACGGAAAATATATATGTATATAATAATATGTGGAATTGAGTATGGATTCACTTCTCTTATTCATTGTAAGCAGATTTTCTCTGGTCTTTAGAATATATAAATTAATTTTACAATCTGTTTATTGTTTCAATTTCACTTCATGATATATACATATGTGCATTTAGATATGTTTGTTTTATTTATTTATCTATTCAACTCAATTTTCATTGTCTGAATTTAAGTACATTAAGTTGCGTTTATTTGCGTAATGAATTCATTCCCATATTTGCATTATTAATTTTACGATAATTAGATACCTAATTCTCTAATTAATAATTCGTGTGTTGAATCGATAATGAATAATTAAAATTTGAGTTTCCACTGATATGATTAAATAATTTGAATATTTATTTTATTTTAGAAATATACTCAGATAATATAAATATATAATTGTTATTTAAAATTATTTTTTATATTCATTTTTGATGGTTTTATTAATTTTATATTCATATTGCATTAGAGAATAATTGATATAAAGAAAATTGAATACAAATTTAATTTTTTAGATGTATAAATAATTTTTTTTGTTATTGTATTTTATTTTATTTTATTCTTTGTGCTTGTGACAATGGACGCTGCATTATCGTCCGAGTTGTATAAAGCCCGCGAATAATTATCTATCGGTGTGTTCATATTTTGTACTCGGTGCTACCTCAATGTAGGAACTACAAGTAAGAAGGCAGCACTGTACTGATATGAATTAAACCGATGTACAATCATTATTCTTCCAATGACACCAAAGAAAAAAAATATTACAAATTATTATTTTTTTATTTAATTTTAAATTTAAAAAATTAAAACAAATTTTTTTTTTAATCTTTTTTACACATATTATTTCATTTTAAATAATTTTATTTATCTATATGCATTTATCAATATTAATATCTCGCGATAAATGCTCATGTAAAGCTCTTGAATATTTTCTGTGTATCATTTATTTCAAGAGCTTCACTCGTAGTTGCGGTTATATACTCTATCAACCACTCTATATTAAACAGATATCCATGTCAAATAAGTAGCATTACATATATATATACATATATATATATATATGCATCGTAAAGTTGATAAAGAAAAAAAAATTTACATACGCGATAAGAAATTTTTTCATAAAAACCATTTCGAAATAATTCACGCTGTTTTATCGACATAAAAACACAATTAACTTTTCTTCTATTTATCCAATTATATTTATTCTCCCATCTTATACACATAATATTTACACTACATATATTCAACCACTCAAATAATCATCAAAATCAATGAATTTAAAATAAAAATAATATATTTATTAAAAGATAAATTTTATTTCCACACAAAAAAAAAATTGTATTCAAAATAAAACTATATATATTTTCACTCTTTCAATTAATTTATATAAATATATTTAATTCTGTCTTCATAGTGACCGTCCATATCATCTCATTACATAAATATTATAATATTTATATAACACTCGCGCCAAAAATTAATCTATACTGATAATTAATTTATCCCAATAATAATTTCAACTCTCCATTTATATTTCTTATCACACTCCGTTCTCATATTCATATTCAAACACTCTCAATTACATACATGTACATATATACATATATTCTGTGAGTGTTTTAAGTGGACAATACTTACACCCCGCAGTTTAGTATCAGACATTGACGGCGTTAATACAAGTCACTGCGCTGAGAATTGAAACTAGTCAGTATCGTGACGGCACGCGACTAATTCACAACTTCCAACAAATATATTTATTTTTATATACCTATAACACAGATAATTACATTAACGGTGATTGAATATATCCAAAGAATCACAATAAATAATACAATCATTATAACAATTCAAATATTTCATCACACAAAAATCCAAATGGAAAAAAAATTTTTAATTTGCATAAAAATGAAAAATAATTAAATTTATTTTGTCATTTATTTTTTTTTTTATTACTACTACTACTACTATTGTTATTTATTTTGTTTATTTGTTTTAACTAGTGTGTGTGTGTGTGTGTGTGTGTTGTGTTATTATTGTGTTTATTTATATCTATAAATGTTTGTAAATTGATTAATCGAGAGAATGACTGTGACTGATAATGAACGAGTACGCAGTTTTGGTGCCGACAGAAGTGCAAATACCATCGATATGTACTCATCGAGAATCGGGTGGTATGAGAATGTCACTTCCGTTGACCTCCTTCAGGAGACACAGCGGTTGCGTATCAACATTGGCACGGGTTAAGCCCCACCCGAGACTTTTCTATCTTGCTGTGCCGTAAGTTTTGACATTAGATTGACTTGAGCCTGACATTGACATCAACGACGTAGGTATAGAGCGCAATCAAGTATATTATTTTCCATTGCGTGCAATAGAAACTTTTGTGCGTTTATCATCAATGAAAAGAAAAAATTGAATTATAAATAAATAAATAAATACTTGCGTTTAAATTATATACATATGTATAAACAAATGCATATGTTGATTGTGGAATATGGAAAATTTTTTTTATATTTATTGTACCATATTGAAAGTATCGTGAAAATAATTGTCGTGTATTTTTTAATGCGATGATGAATACTCAATTTTTCTTGACAATAAAAAAAAATTATGTTTGAATATATATTTATGTATTTTTTTTTTTTTTTTCAGTTTATTTATTTTTATATATGTGTGTCATGTTGATGTATATGTATAAATGAGAATAGATTGACGAATGAATAATGTAGAAGTAAATAATATGACGCGCCATCACGAATTAACACACCGCTGATGCCACGCCGGCAGTTTAAACCCATTACATAAATTATAATGTACTAGGAGTTGTATATATTTATTAAATATACTTATTATGTGTACATATATGTATGCTTTTTTGTCTTATGATAATTTTGAATTTAATAATAAGACACTATTGGTCAGATAAATATTATTTAATTACTGTGAAAATATTTAAAATGTAATTTTATTTATCTTGAATATTCTTTTATCATTCTAATTTCACGTTAAACTTTAGCATTTAATTATTCCTGTGAATATTATAAATAAATGTAAAATATTTCAAAGTTAAATTGTGAATATTTAGTGTTAGTTTTTTTTTTTTTATTTATTTTTTTATTTTTTTTTTAACTTTGACGTAATTCCGTTGGAAAAACTGTGTAAATATTTGGTTGTATAATAAGATAGAGCGTGCAAGCTTGACGATCAATATCTGGTGCGTGAAAAAAAGAATAATAATAAGATCTTAATTTGGATATTTTAAGAGAGAGATAATTTAAATTTTTTAAATTTTATTAAGGGATGTAAATGAAAGATATAAAAAATAATTTTGAATATTAAATTAATAATGAAATTGACAAAGTTGTTGAAGTATATGTATATACATACAGTACCTAATGTGACTGGATAGCATTCAGTACTATTTATAATCGGTGAATGACAAGAGTTAGTTTGTGGTAGGAAGTATATAATGACCGCTTGCATAACACGACAATCATCATGGGTGCGTTTGTATGTCGATTGCCGGCAAAAGCGGAAGATCGCCATCGAGAAATCACTCTAGCAAGCAACATAAATAAATCGCACACAATTTTCATTGAAATAAAACAACAAAAAAATTTATTAAATAAACTATCATTAAAAAATATTTATATGTATAATTTAAATTTGTTTAAATTATATCTCACATTATACATTTGTCTAATATAAATATAAATAATTATACCAACATTTATTAAATATCTACATCAAAAATATTTATTCCAGAATTTTTTAAGTATTTTTAAATTTTTCAATCACACAAAATTTTTATCATTTAAAAATATTTTTATTATCATTACTAAATAATTTATTATGAAATATTTATATTATGTATACTTGTATTTATATATATTTTTCTAATTATTGAATTTTAATTATCATTACAAACATAAACAAATGATTATTAAATCTAAATATTTTTTTTTCTGTTTGATTTTAAAGTTTTGATGTTGAAAATGGCGGTTCAGCATTGGATGGTGCAGCAGGAGGTGGCGCAGCTTCACCAAGCGCTGGACTTGTTCTCCAAACATTACCACAAAGAAGAGAGAGCTTCCTTTATCGTAGTGATAGTGATTTCGAAATGTCACCAAAGTCCATGTCACGAAACAGTTCAATTGCCAGCGAAAGGTAAATTAAATTTTATTTATTTGTCACATGAAAAGTTACTTTATAATTATTTTTTAATTTTTTTAATTTTATTGTTTATATAAAACTATAACTATATGTATGTATATTGTGTATATACATATTTTTATGGATGCTAATCACTATTGATTTATTGAATCGTCAAAACTTACAAGCGCATATAATGAAAAACATTTAAATTATTTCATAAAACTTTAAAAAAAAAAAAAAAAATAAGAATATAAAATTATTTTTATTTTACTTTTTAATAGAAGACAAAATATTTCGAAATTAATAAATAATAATTATAAATATATAATTATAACAATAATTAATGCAAAATAAAAATTTTTATTATATTCTTTTTCGATTAATAAATTAAATTAATTTTTTTATTTTCATAAACGATAACAAACAAATTAATTAAAATAATTCTCATATTTATTAATGTAGATAAAATTATCCGAGGAAAAAAAAATATATATATATATATATATACAATCAGCAATATTTCATTGATAAAAAAGATTAAAATTATTTATTTATCTTTGTTTTTCTTCTTATATTTATTTTCTTAAGCTGAATGCAACATGTATATCAATGTGGCTTCTATTATATTATTTATTTATATGTACATAGATGCGCGAGAATATAATGTATCAAAGCCTCAAAGCTTGTATATAAATGTCTTTCTTTATACGCGATATAAATATTATATTTATATTTCGAATGCAAAAGTCTCCGTCGAGGAAAAGAATTCTTTACTTCTCAAGTGTTTATATTATCATGACGCCAACGTGTCTGATCCTTCGGTTACAGGTTCAAAGAGACAGAGCCGCCAATCGAGCGAGCGTATGTAATCGATTTTTCTTATCTTATTAACAAATTCTATCTCTTCATTATATAATTTAAAAAAAAAAAAAAAATTTTTTTTTCCCGTTTTTTTTCTTATAATTATTTTTTTTTTTAATTTTATTTTATTGTAATTATACATTTCTATTCTACCTAGCGAGCTTTATTCACACGCCCGCACGAATTTATCGCCACACCATAAATGTTAATTTTTTTCTTTTTTTAATTTTAGTTATTTTATTGTTAAAATTTTTTTTTATTAGGTAGATTATATATTATTAAATAATCTGAATGTAGTTAAAATTTATTTAAATTATATCTCACATTACACTTGTCTTATATAATTTTTACCTACATTTATTAAATATTTATTCCAGAATTTTATAAATATATTAAAATTTTTCAATTTTATAAAATTTTTACATGAAAAATATTTTTGTTATCGTTACTAAATAATTTATTCTTAAATTTTTTAATACATTTTTATAATATTTCATGTATAATTGACACATGACGTTACGAAATCCAAATTGAAGTGTGTTTGTTGTCTAGAAATAAACGTCGCTGCATGAATAATTAATATTTTAAACATGTCAGCTTCACGTATTCACATATGTATAAAATTGACATTTTTACATTGACATTTTCCCATGAGCTTTTATTACTCGAGAGGCTGTATATTTACATTTCTTTTTTATAAATAGTATAGATAGCTTGAAGTTAAATTTTATTAGTTCTTATCACAAGCACATATAATTTTTAATGACGCTTTAAAATAACGACACTCTACCTGTCTTACCCAATGAACACATTAAATAAAACAGCTTATTGTTGCCAGAATAAGCATCGCACTTACTCTCAAAAATATTCCCCTACCCTCAACTTGCTCGTTTATATTATAAATTATTTTTTTTTTTTTTTTCCCAACGATGTTATATTTTTTTATCTCTTTTTTAATTTGATAGCATCAGTCGCGCAATTACTTCCTGTTTTCCTCTGTACAACTTTGAACTTTCTCCATTTTCTTTGTAAATTTAAGCAAAGTTATATTTATTTACTTATTTATTTTTTTTTTCTTTCTTTAATCTTTACATTTATATTAAAGAATGAAATGAAAATAAAATAAAGTTAATTCTGATTGTAAATTTTATGAATTAAATCTCATTATTGAACAAAATTTTTCTCATTTTAATTGGAATGGAGAAGAAGTTATTAAAATTAATTATAGGGTTGTTGAAAGTAATTGAATAATTAATAATTGTATTTTATTTATGGATAAATTTTATACATAATTAAATTTCACGCGTCAAAAAGTCGAAAAATTTGTAATTAATATCAGAATCTAATGTAAAATAATAATTGAAAAATAATGCTAAGCTAAAAACACGCGCATTTTTAATTAGCTTTATTTGAAATTAGTGAATGAAAGAAAGGTATATTTGAATAAAAAAAAATTTTATTTTCAGGATATTTTCTGATCAATACAGGTAAGTTGCTTAATCATGTTAAAAAAAAAAAAATTGCTACACTGACTGCGATAAATCGTATACTTTAACAATAAAAAAAAAATAATAAATAAAAAGATTGAATAGAAATATGGAATTTATATTAAAATATCTTCAATAAATATAAATATAATACCCAATAAATACGAATAAAATCTCTTCAATAATTTATAACCAAAATAAATATTCTTTATTATCAATTTTTTCCTTACCAATACTTTCAAGATTTTAAATCTCATATTTATCTTTCATTTTTAATAAAAAAAAAAATTCAAACACATATACAAACTCTAGACAAAAATTATCTTCATCTTATCATATGCATATAAATAATTCTATGAATTTTATAAAAGTAAATTTATTTATTTTTTTTTATTACTTTGATAACATTATATAATTCTCCTCATACAATTTAAGATCCATCTTCATATACAATATATATGTATATGTACATATGTAATATATATACACAGACATCCTTCACATTAATTGAAATCGTGTCATTTGATGAAAATCAATACGTTAACAATTTCATCAGGAAATTAATAATTATTATTCATAATCTACTTTTACTGTAATTAACATTTCAGTTTTATCATAAAATTCAAGTTACATATTTCTGTAATATTTTTATTTATTTCTAAAAAATAAAAAAAAATCCAAGGCAAAACAACATAAAATTTACAATTTTAATAATAATATCTTTATTATTTGTTTATCTCCATATTTTATATTCAAAAAATTACATATTTATACATTTTAAAATAAATATAAATAATACATTGTATTATTATTCCTTTATTATTATTATTATTTCTTCATTGTCAACAGTAATAATTATTAATAGTTTCGTTCAAAAAACTTTTCTAAATGAATTTTATAATTTGTCATTATTTTTTTTTTCTTTTTTTTATCTCAATTAAATATGGATATACAAAAGGCAATTGTAAAGCCCAGCCGATCAATCAAATTCTCCAAGTATTTTATACACATATTACTATAAATATATGTGATAGAGAGTGACGTAAAAGTAAAATCGTATTTTCCACCGAGAATAAACGGAAATAGCCGAGGGAATACGATAATAGACGAAATAGAACGAGGATGAAATCCGCGCGAGACTTTATCGAGATTGCGCACATTTCCCGCGCAAATCACAATACATACAACGACATTGAAATACACTATGCATTAGTAGTGTGTATGTAATGCATCGTTTGGCCACCTAACTCCCCACTATGTACAATCGACGAATCCCCCGCGAAACTAAAAAGACCCCAGCCAAACCATCAGTTCGACATCGTGGTGGTGAACGAGGGCAATGAAAGTGTCGATATGATGGCGGCTCCCGCTGATCTTTGCTACGTGATTTCATTATCTTTTATTTACCTATCTATCAATTTTATCTCAAGTCCTCAACATTATTAATTCACACGTGGAATTAAAAAGTGTAAAATTTCATTTTATTTTTTATATATCAAAACATTTGTGTTGTATTTATAATATTTATTTTAAATGTGATTATAAAAATTCTGATATTATCATTTATTCAAGCAAGTCATGCGAATTTATAATATGTATAATAATTAATTATTCATTATGCATAGTAATACATTTTAAATTATAAATCGAAAGAAATATTAGGATTAAAAATTTACAAAATTCAATTAATATATATATTTATTATTATCAATTATTTTTAATTGTGATATTATTTTGTAATTGATTATTTCAGACCTAGTATAACGTGAAGATAATACGTATATCACCACTGTCCATTAGTGAATGATTTTTAATACTTTGATCTATAAAAAACACGAAAAACGTCGTAGATTTTCTAAATGTTGAAGAAAAATTGTTTGTTATTTTTTAATTTTTTTTTTTCTTCTATTTTCTTCTACAAAACGCGGAAATTACTTGGGCACTAGGTCACACTGCAGCATACACCATTCACCGGTGAACTGTCTAACGATTTCTCTCCTCTTCCACTTCTAAATATACACAAGAGAGCGGTGATGATGATAGTAGTAGTAGCAGTAGTAGTAGTAGTAGTAGTACGAATGCTGCAGTGGAAGTAGCACCAGCAGTTATATTTCTACTGCTAGTCATAGTAGTAGTAGAAGTAGTAGTAGTAGTAGTAGTGGTGGTCAAGTGACTAAGAAGTGGCTGGGCCTATTTTGAAACAAGAATATAAAGTTTAATTTCAAAGCCAGTCTTCTCACTGATGATATGTCATCAGTTGGGTGTTGTTAAATAAATTCCAAAGAGTTCTAAATTTATATTTTTTCACTGAGATGAAATATTGTTTGTGAGAAATAAAAGATTTAAATTTTAATTATTGTTTAGTAAATATATATAATATATTTATTGTGCTTGTGCCATTAGTTGTTCCTATTGGACAATGACAATAGATAAATTAACGTGATTGATTATACAATGGATGAAAGAGTGGACCACATTGTCAATAAATTTATATAATTATGACATTATGTTGGAGTGTGCGATGCATTATGGAATTATTTTAGCGTAATAAACCGGGTGTATATGACAAAATGTCAGATTCAAGTGGTGGTTTAGAAGAATTATTGCTTATTCATAGTGGTTTAAAAAGATGTGAAGGTGGTATGAGTTCACCATCATTGGCAGGCTCTGAAGTATCTACTGCAAGTGCCATTGGTATTGTTGGCAACTTGGCAGGGGTTGTTGCTGGATTACCACGTACACATTCAATGTCAGCATTACGATCAAGACCACCTAGAAGAGCTGTTTTTTGGGAACAGCAGGGCTGCAATTCGTCTACTAAACGTGATTAGTAAGTTAAATAACTGATGACAATGATGAAGATGACAATGAAACTAATAATGATATACTTGAATTGTATATTTTATTATTATGCATTTATTTTGCTTTTTTATATGGATGAAAGTATTGGTTTAGGATTTTTGATAATGGTTGGATATGATAGGTAGAAGGAAAAAGAGAATTAAATAATTCAAATTGATGATAGGAAGTTTTATTGGTTTGTTTAATTAATCAAAGAAGAAAATACGATTTATCGCAGTCACGTTGAATGCATGCGGTTAGAACAAAATATCAATGCAAATATTACTTTTTTATAGAGTAAATAAAATATAAAACAACATGATATATCATACATATAATATGTAGCGAATTTTTTTATACTTATCAATATTGTATTTGTAATGCAATAAAAAAAAAATGAGACAAATGGAGAAACAACTATGACATGATACACGAAGGAGAACAAGAGACATGGCAAAGTGTGACAATAAAATAAAAAAAGTGTTATAATAACATAAAGCATATACATATACATTTCGTAATAAATAATCGATAATTTTTTACGTTACAGTCATGGAGAGGACCTTATTGTCACACCTTTTGCACAGATTCTCGCATCATTACGATCAGTCAGGAATAATTTTTTGTCACTCACCAATGTCCCGACAAATAAGTGAGTAAAATGTTTTATGTCATTAATTATATGATAAGCAGGGTATGAAATAAGAGAAAAAAAAGTCGCAGGCTTACGCTGATGGGAGGAAATGTTTCAGATCACGAAGAAGCAGCGGCGCTCAAGGAAGCAACACACCGCAGCCACGTGTATTACCACCTGGAGGTATTGAATTTATTATTTATAAAGTCATTATTAGCAACGTAGAGATTTTATATGAAATTTTTTTTATATGTAAATGATCTTTTTTCTTTTTCTATTGTTCTCAATGTTTAACAATGTGAATGAATTTCAGATGAATCCTACATGAAACTTGCTGTGGAAACCATGGAGGAATTGGACTGGTGCTTGGACCAGTTAGAAACAATTCAAACTCACCGTTCTGTCTCAGACATGGCTTCCTTAAAGGTAGCAATCTTCTATTATATACATTTTGAATAATTTATCAAGGGTTTTACTCTTTGATTTCACTTTTCACTGTGCTTATTATATATGCGGAAGACCATTTCTCATCTACGTGTATAAGAATAAAAAAAAAATGAACAAAAAGAAATAGAAAAAGAAAAATATAGAAACGGTTCCTTCTCTTTTTCTTGGCAAAAGTGAAGATTGAGCTTTTCAAACGTCATTCAACTGCTGTTTAGCTTTTGTGTCCTTGAGTCAACGAGCATCTCGACAATATGTAGGTCAGTTGGCCAAGAGTCGATTCGAGCTTTCAACAAAATAACTGAAAGTGCAATAAAAACCATAGATTTTTCTTTAATGTTTTTCAATTTTTATTATTTTTTTATTGTTCCATTTTTCGATCATTATTCAGTTTATTTTATTTTTTTCTCTGTATGTTTACAATATTCACAATAATTATATTGAAAATTCGAGCTTAAAATCTATTTTTTCGTGTCAATAAAATGTTTTATATGAATATTCACACTCTTGGATCGATCGTGCAATAACTGTGACGGATTAAAATAAAAAAGTTGCGGTCTCTTTTTGTCTCCGTCTCTGTTACTTTCATCTCTCTGTCTCGTAACTTTTATATCGTGTAAAAGCGAATAAAGTCGTCTTTCAGTCCATTGTCACGACAGTCATTGAAACAAATCCAATGAAAAAAACAAAATAATAATAATAACGTGACATATTGTTTCAGTTCAAGAGAATGTTGAATAAAGAACTCTCGCATTTCTCTGAGTCTTCCAAGTCTGGTAATCAAATCTCCGAATACATTTGCAGTACATTTCTTGGTAAGCACCACATTAATATTATTAATAATATAAATGTAAATAATTTATTTTGTTTCATATTTTATTTTATTTTATTTATATTTTGTTTACTGTACCGCCGATGATATATAATTTATTTGAATTGCATTCTGCGTAGATAAACAGCAAGAACTCGATTTGCCATCATTACGTATTGACGATGTAGTTGCTGCTGTTGTTAGTGGTGATGGAAAATCATCAAAGAAAAAAGATCGCACTCAACGCGGACCAGCTGCAATGTCTCACATTAGCGGTGTTAAACGTCCGTTAACGCACACCAACAGTTTTACTGGCGAACGAGTACCACTTTATGGTGTTGAAACACCTCAGGAAGAACAACTTGGCAAGGTACGCGCGTTATCAATTCGTTCTATATTAAGAAAAATAAATTAAATACGATTGAACTATATTTTATTTTCAGTAAATTTATTGCTTCAATTAAAATTGTTATTTTATTTTTGGCATTATTTTCAGGTGTTATCAGACATTGACAAATGGGGTATTGATATATTCAGAATAGCCGAATTGAGTAACAATCGACCGTTGACCTGTGTGGCCTACACGTCATTTCAAAGTCGCGACTTACTCAAATCACTTGCGATACCGCCGAAAACTTTTGTTACTTTCATGATGACTTTGGAGGATCACTATGTCAAGGACAATCCTTTCCACAATAGTCTTCATGCGGCAGACGTTACACAATCAACGCACACACTACTCAACACACCTGCACTTGAGGTTAATTTTAAATTTGTCTCAATCGATTTAATACTGCATTTATATGTATGATTATTGATGTCATTTTTAAAAATTTTATTCTTCTGTTGTACAGTCTGTTTTCACACCGTTGGAAATTACAGCAGCTCTATTCGCCGCCACAATTCACGATGTTGATCATCCGGGTCTTACCAATCAGTTTCTTATAAACTCCAGTAAGTTAATATACTCTGAACGATTTTTTGATCAATTTCAAAATACTGTAATTAATTAATTAATTAATTTGTTTCAATTTATTTAGGCTCGGAATTGGCATTAATGTACAATGACGAATCAGTTTTGGAGAACCATCATCTTGCTGTGGCATTTAAATTATTACAAAATGAGGGCTGCGATATATTCGTAAATATGAATAAAAAACAACGCCAAACACTAAGAAAAATGGTGATTGACATGGTATTATCAACTGATATGTCAAAACATATGTCACTGCTTGCCGATCTTAAAACAATGGTTGAAACAAAAAAAGTTGCGGGCTCTGGTGTATTGCTGTTAGATAATTATACTGATCGAATTCAAGTTCTTGAGAATTTAGTACATTGTGCAGATTTATCAAATCCAACTAAACCTCTGCCGCTCTATCGTAAATGGGTTAGTTTATTGATGGAGGAATTCTTCCTTCAAGGCGATCGTGAGCGAGAACAAAATATGGATATAAGTCCAATGTGTGATCGTCACAGTGCAACAATTGAAAAATCACAAGTTGGTTTTATTGATTATATTGTACATCCACTTTGGGAAACATGGGCTGATCTTGTTCATCCTGATGCCCAAGAAATTCTTGATACACTTGAGGAAAATCGCGATTGGTATCAATCAATGATACCACCATCACCGCCATCAGATGATCAACAGGGCAGCGAACCGCATTCAGAACGAATACATTTCCAAGTAAGAAATCAAATTACTCAATATTTAATAATTCATTTTTATTTCTATATCCATCGTATACAAATTAATAATTTACATTCTTCGATTAAAATATTCAAAGAATTTTTCTATAAATGCATGAATAAAATAGATAAATTTTATATATTTTATTTTTTAATACTGCTTCATAGATAATTTTTATTCATGAAAATTACTCATTTAGGTAACACTTGAAGAGGGCGATGAGTCTGGAGAAAATTTGGAAGACAGTGGAAGTGAAGCGGAAGGTGAAGGAGACGAAGCCTCGGCTGATGCTGGGATGTGACGGAAATTGGCGGGTATTTGTAAGAAATTATACGAGAAATTTCAACAAACTTGGTGGCGAGCGCATCCATAATTTTGCGCTTTCCATATAACATTTTGCTTTACTATACATATATTTTTTTTTATCAATTATGACGATGGATGTGATTTGCTTGATGGAAGTAATAACAATTTAAGATTGTCGGCTGGACCGACCTGACGAGCATCAAATATGTATGGCGCTGTACACTTGCCATCATAAAATAATAATTATAAAAATTGCATTATGAAATAATATATGTGTATATGCCGGTTAGGTTTGACGATAAATAATCAAATTTGAAGAGAAAATGGAAGAGACAAAAATGAATCTCAGCTAGTACCTGTTGTGCACAACCAAAGGCATCGGATGAAAGTTTCATGAGCGCGTTAAAAATATTATTAAATACGCGTTCAAATTTCGTAAAGAATGAGAGTGAATATTATATGCGCGTCGGCAGATTATTGTCTTAGAGCAAATTTCCAGATATTTGATGAAATACAAAACTGACATATCACCTGAAAGATAAAAAAAATATTATCCTACGGTAAATTTGTAGCATCGAGTGTGGAAATATGAATTTTCTGAAAAAGAAAAACAAAATCTTTACACCAATTAAACTTTTACACTGGTGTTTATTCTCCACAAAATAAAATAAATAAATAAATAAAAAGAAAACGGTATTCGTGAGACAGATAAAAGAAATATACACCGAGTGTAAATTATACAATTTTCATTTTTTTTGTTTGTTTTTGATTTAAAAAAATCGCCATATCAAGTGTTGTCCGGTCTTTTATCCGAAAAGAAAAATAAATTATGTCTGCTTGAAAATGAAAAACCAAGTGATATTTATAGAGCCGGTCTCTGTGAGGTTAATGTACTATGATAAGAAAAAATAAATATTTTTATTTGTTATTTCTCATAATTTAACTATTCGCGCAAATTAATTTTTTTTTTTTTGATTGCGCTGAATCAATTTAACGTACAATTGTTTTTAACCAAAAAATAGTGATTTAATTGAAGAGGTTGCGTGAATAATTTTTTTATTTTCTGGATTTAATTATTCTATTCTTCTTTTGTGATGTTACTGGTATTTTTTTCTCGTTCTGTTTGATCCCTCTTGAATATTTTTACCCATCATTATCATCTAAGTTATCTATCATTGTATATTCTGCACAATGATGACGATCTTATATAAAGACGGTCAAACATATAAGGAAAAAAAAAAATAATGGACATAAAAAATTTTTATCTAATTAAAAAAAAACATTCTCAAATTGTTTAATGCATTTTTTTTCTTTGTTGATTTTTATTAATTGATGATAGAAATAAAATTAAAAGGCAAAGAAAATTCTTCGGATTGGGGATGTGACTGAAATATCACAAAGGAAAAATAAATTATTGATGAAAAAAAAAAAAGATAAAATAAAAAAAAAAGACTAACCAGGTCTCAATTCTGATATGCATACAACATAGTGATAATTTAATTGTATTATAATTATATAGTTGACGGTACGAATGTAAAACTCATAAACAACTCTTCTGTATTTGTGTCATTAGACGTTGGATTCTATACGATGATGGTGAATAAATGTGTGTGTATTTGAATGTTTTTGGTGCTGGTCATCAAGTTTAGGTAATAATGAAATCTATTGTTACGAATAGAAGTTACAATAATATATTGAAACTCATTTTGATTGAACCTCCAAAATGCGTATGCGTGATCTGAAAATGACACGTTTCAAATAATGAATAATCGCAAATGATAAATTGACTTATCGAGATTCACCTTATTACCCCCTTTTTTTTTTCTTTTTTTCAGCGATTGCACATTAAAAAAAACTATGACGATAAATCTACAGTGAATAAAAAAAAATTGCACTGTTTCCATTTATTTTATCCATTCATTTTTCAAACAAATGCGGCTTTGATGATACGCACGAATGATTAATGATAAATTTGTAAATTATTATTGAATGAATTGTAAGTTCCGGGTTGCCCAGGGTAAAATAAACTGTGACGAGATCAGTAAAAAAAAAAAATCAAAAAGCGCCCGATGAATGAATTTTTTGATATATTTATCAAAATATTTAAACATTGAATTGAAAAAAGAAAAATACTTCTCAAATGTAATAAGTAAATTTGTGTGCAGATTGATGATACAACAGTGTGTGTAATGGACCGAAGCACGCATTCTAAATTATAATTATTAATTTATATTTGCATTTGTCATGCAAAAGAAAATTGCTTCGATGATAAAAAAAAAAAAAACAAGCTTGACGAGTAAGTGATTAATAAAATTATTTACCAACAATGTATAACAATATTGAAGGAATAAAAAAAAGATACATTGTGTTTGATTGCTGGACAGTTAAATAAACATGTATTAATATTGTGTAACCTCGTACGAGATATATGTCTATTAAAACATATTTATTGTCGAAAATTGTGTACGAATTTCTTTATGTAAAAACCCTATCGATTCCCCTTATTACAATGAAAATTGTAAACAATATTATCATTGAGATTCTATAAAAAAAAAAAATATTAAAAGTATATTCTTGGGAAATTAATAAATCATTTTTGTTCCTATCATTCCTAACCTCTGTCATACTTTATCATGTAATTATGGAAAAAAAAATCATATAGATATAACTTAAAAATTATTTCATTGCAATTTTTCATGGTTTGCAGAAGAGCGATGTATTGTAAATATTGTTTTTCAACTTTAATGTAAAATTAATAAAACAAATTTTTTAGGTTATACCACCGTTAAAATAATCAAAAGTATTTCTTTGGCTGAAGAATGGGTTATATTCGGCTATTTTCGGTATTATGAAAATGACGCCACTGGTGATATATTTAAAAACGAAAAAAAATCGTACACGAGCGTTGAATTTAAAATATGCAAAAATAAAATGAAATCCGTAATAGTAATCAATATTCATCATAGTACCAAAATTTTTTGCACATAACAGTCAATTCATAATAAATAAATATAAATAATAAATAATCTACAATTAATATAAATAAAAATTATACATAACCCCCAAATCATAATAAATAGATATAAATAATAAACATTCAATTGAGATAATAATTTATAATATACATCTGCAAGTGTATTAATATTAAACATTATAAATATCCCCTTCTAATATTACATATTACAAAAATATAACAAACAAAATATGTAGCAATTAATATAACTTCATTCAATTGTTTTATATATTCCCCTCCTAACCAATAAATTTTTTTTCATTACACATGCATTATATCTGCATATGCATATTATATGCACCTTCATATGTATTAATATATTACATATGTACACTGTTATACATGTGTACGTATGTACATGTATATACATCTTTGATATGTATGAGCAAGTTAGAAAGTGTAGAGCTGTGGGCGAGAGAGTATTATACCGAGTGGCTCCGAACGTAGCAAACTCTCCCGAAAGTCGTCGCGACGACAAAACTGTGTGACGAGTATCATGGCGGATATAGATACGGAACCAATGTCACGATTACTAAAAATCGCTAACAGATTCAACTGTTTCTATTTATCAGGTATAATATTATTGATTAATAATATATATATTATTATTGTGTAACATTAATTAATCATTTGGGGATATTATAAATGATTATAATGGTAAAATTGTCGGTGTGAATGTGTGTAGATTCATTTTGGAGTGTGTACGTTAAGAGATATTGATTTGGAGTTGTTGTTGGTTCGCCTGCAATATACTGTATAATGAATTAATGTTATTTAAATTCGGATTGAAATTATTAAGGAATTGCTGTGTGTATTTATAAATTATTTATTATTTATTATGGTTGATTTAATTTTATATTAAAAGTAGAAATGATTTTATTTATATTTTGTTATATATATATTTTGGCATTTGATGATGATAAACATGTATATTGTTCTTTTGTTTGTATTTAGTTTATCTGTTAAATGTTTTTTGTATTTATTTAAAACAAACGATTGTAATATGAAGTTATTTTTAATGATGATAGTTTAATAATTTGTTGATGTAGATTAATTTGTTTGTGGGAATTGTTATGATACAACTGTTGTGTTATCTTACATGTACAAATGTGTTGAATTATACCACAAAGGTAGATAAATTTACACTTATGACTATCGCAATATTGCCAAGGATAAAAAATAATGTTGAAAGAAGGAAAAATGTATTGTTGAATACAGTAATTAAGTATTCATGTTATTTGATATTATATTTAATGTAGATGAAATTTTTGAAATAAATCTAAAATAATGATGATGGTTATTTTAGAAAAATGAATTTATTATACTTGTAATTAATGTTTTAAATTTAATGAATTTTGTAGGATTTCGTACTGGGGAATGCAGGGCATTTGTTGTCGACGGCCAACAGGTCGGCCTTGTAAGGCCCGATGTAATGAAAGAGCTCTTAAATTACCCTCAGGTTTGTTCATCAAAACATGCATAAATATCAATGACAAAAACAGTCGAGAATGTATAGATAACAAGTTGATTTTTATTCTTTTTTATTATTTAATGTTTTTTTTTTCTTCAGGTATTTCAAGTTCAACCAGATTGTGTACAACTTAATCCAGCATTTAGAGGATATGCTGAGAGAAGTGCGCGTGTTAATGAAGTATTGCAAGAATGGCGAGCTGGCGGAAAATTTATCACTCTACGAGGATGGAGAGAAGAATATTATGAAGTTCGTGCACAATTCAATACTTCACCTCTGTTTAAAATGGATCGATCAGCTACATGTAAATATTTTCCATTTGATTAATTGAATTTTCATATAATTAATCTGTTAATTCAATCATTTAATTATTTTATTCTAATTTATAAATTTAATTGTCACAGGTTTATTTGGAATTCGAAAATATGGAATAGATATTAATGGATATGTAATGGATCCGGTAAAAGGATTATCAATTTGGCTCCAAAAACGCAGTCCAAATAAACAAACGTGGCCGTCATATTGGGACAGTATGATAAGTGGTGGTTTGAGTGTAGGTTTTGGTATTCATGAGACTGCTATTAAAGAAGCGGGTGAAGAAGGAAGTATTCCCCAACATTTATTAGCAAAACTCAAAAGCGCCGGTTGTGTTTCATTATTTTTCGAAAGCGAACGGGGATTATTTCCCAATACAGAATTTGTTTATGATCTTGAATTACCGGTTGACTTTGTGCCAAGTAACAGCGATGGCGAAGTTGAAACATTTGAATTATTACCAGTTAATGAATGTTTAGAGAGGATACTGTCACCGCACTTTAAAACTACCTCTATTCCCGTTGCTCTTGATTTTTTAATTAGACACGGTTATATTACGCCGGAGAATGGTGAGTTATTTATTACTATTTAGTATTCTAATTATTTTAATAATTAATATTAATATTATACATAAATTATTTGTTTTAAATTCATTTTCAGAACCAAACTTTATTAAAATTGTGGAGTTACTTCATATACCTCTACAAACAATGTATAATTATGTACCGCAACAAACGAATCATAAAATAGCAGCCAATGGTGAAACGAATGAGGCTCTATAATGAGTTAGGTTATAAAAAAAAAAAAAAAAACAATAGACACTAATTTTGTGTGATCGGATGCTATCGATACAATAAAGTAAGCAGCTCTATTCCTTATTATTCCCTCAGTACGATATACCAATGATACGGTATATAACACTTGAAAATATTTATTGTTAGATTATTATTTACCTTTTTTTTTTCTCTGCATTCGCCGTTGCCAATTATATTAATGTTTATTATGATCGCTTTACATTTATTTATTTGTCAATATGAAATTTGAAACAAATCATTTAATGTAAAGTTACAAGGATTGTCTAACTATATTGGTTGATATTGTTTGTTGCTTTTTTTAAACATTAAATTATATATTCCTTCCATTTCTGTTCATTTCGATATTGTCTTAATAATTAATATTTTTTTTTTTTCGATATGAAATGAAAAAATAGATTGAAAAAAAATGTTTATGAAAATGCAAGTGAAATTGAATTTTATGATACGCATTGTTTTATCGCCAGTCGGAGCAAATACATTATATTACATTCCAACAGGATCAATTTACGAAAATAAATCATGTCTGTGACGCATGATAATAATTTACTATTATTGTATTAAAATATATTTGTCAAGTAAATGGTATTTATTGTGTTTTTCTAAGGTGCATATATTTTATTATATATTTTTTATTTTTCTGATGAGATGCTCTGTCATCACAATTTGGAATATTAAATATTTTTAATTTGCACCATTAACAAAAGTAAAATACAGATATTATCGAATGTCCTGAAAGCACAAAAAAAAAAAAGTTTAAAGAAATTTTTTCGTACTATCATGTGCGTTTCAATTAAATGCCATTCAAAATTAAAGTCATTAATTAAATCAAAGAATGGAAAAAAAGAAGAAAAAAAAACGTGAAGTATTTATTAGTGGAAAATCTTTGTACTTATTAAAAATTTTCATTAAAAATTTACATTGAACTTATTTGCGATAAAGAAAAGGTAACAATGTATTTTCAACATTTTTTTGGTTTAAAGTATTAACACAATGATGTGTACTTATTTATTTCTCGTTATTCGAACTGAACAAGTGATCTGATATATAGTAATTACGCAGAATTTTTGTGATGCAAACATTTTATTATTATGACTTGAATATTCAATCCTCAATAAATAAATTATACAACTACTATATGTGCGAGTAAATAAGTTATATAGTGTTAAGCATTTATATTTGTAGTATAATATTATTAAATAATAATATTGTATTATTACATAAGAAATTAATGTACAATTATTTTATTAACGTAAAAATTAACGAAAACAAATTTTGCTGAGATGAACAGAAATTATTATTTTTTTTTTTCACTTGGCGCCGATATAAAAATGTACACACTCAGCCAAAACCAACAAAGTGACTCGAATAAATTAATAAATCAGCACATTATTAATACATAAAACAATTATGAAGAATTAATAAAGAGGTATATTTATATGCCTTTAATTCCAATATCAAAAATTGGACCACATGCAGAACAATAATTGGAGCCCTCGACCCGCCACTATTATTTGTTTAGACGGTACAGTAAATTCTTCAAATTATTATAAATAAATTTTATGAAATTTAATTTTTGTTGATTTTTTCATATGTAGATATTTTTTACGATGAAGTAAAAGATTTTGCTGGTAATGAAATAAAAAACGAAAAGCTTCATTGGAAGATGATTGCGTGTATCAATAATATATTTTTTGTTTGCTCAATAAGACAGCATAAAATACATGAATATCCAATATTTTTTTCATTTCTAATCACATGATTTTCATTTAGACCTGAAAATGGACTCAATAATTACGTTACATATAAGGCTGAATATTAATTTTTTAATTATGCTTACTTTTTAAACATAAAAATACATACTATAAGTTAAACAATGATGATAAAATAAAAATTAATTGATAAAATTAAATATATATATTTATTTATATATACGTTAATGTTATCTTAAAAAATTGCATAGCAAACTTTGAAAAATACTGCAAGGCACAGATTGTTGTAAGAGTATGGTTATTTACAAAATAAAAATAGGAATAAAAAATTAATAAATTTCACGCTAATTTGTACATTAATCAGTGGAAACTTTTTGTGCTGCAATCAATTATGACGCGGTGTATAATTTTTGTATTTTCTTTTTATAAAATTAGTTCATTAACAATATCATACTTTACAATTGTGCGCGATTTTAGATAATGCAGATAAAAAAATCATGTAAATTTTTTTTTTAAAGTTAATATACATTTGAACAAAAAAAAGTTCACAAACTTCATCATCAATTATTGCACTTGAATGACCGGAAAATATATGTATACGAGTTAAATTTCACATGATTCATCGTAGCTCATGCAATGAAATCAGCAAATTGATTATAATTTTGGCAATATTAGCCATACTTTAAATTTAATTTATGAAATCATTTAATAAAAAATATAAATATGTATAAGTATATGCGATTGTGTGCGTTCGGGTATTCGAAAATAGACGAATATAAACGTAATCATAAAAAAATTACTTGCATATAGAGTAATAAAATATTTAGCGTTAAATTTTCTTTCATAATTTTTTTTTATCTTGTGTGAAATTGAAATTTTTTTTTATTATTGATTTATCGGTGCCAATTCGTGTTGACCATTTGTACTGGTATTAGTTGCCCCTATTTGTGCTAGACCAGACTCACGCCACTTACCGTTATCGCCATTTAAATTCTTATCCTCACATATGCACAAAAATAGTGTGTCAATAACTGTCTCGTAAAGTGATATCACGCAATGCGCAATGAAAAATGCAAATACACATACGACAAATATTGGCGCTGCGTAAAAATGAAGTTTTGGATCTTGTCGCATAAATAATAATGCAATACATCCAGTAGCTGCTGTTACAAATACTTTTCCCAGGAATAAAATAAAATCTCCGACGCTATTAATAACTGCCAATTGTACAGCATTACTGACAATCGTTCTAAAAGCCTGAAATAAAATCATTTATTATTTAACTTCAAAATATTTAAAGTAAAAGTGAAATTAATAAATTAATTATACTATTTAATCATACAATTTGAGCAGCATTACAGAAGTTTGTTCCCTCAATGGCAACAACGGTGTAAGCATTGTGATTCATATATCGTATGAATCTTTCTAAGCAGTAAAAGCAACAAATGCAACATTTTAAACCGCACTGTGCGCACTGTGATGATTCCCTGGTCTTTTCAAATCTATAATTAAAAATATAAACAGTTTATATTCACTAATATTTATATTTATTATTTATTTTATTGCGTGAAATAATTTTATTACTCACTTGTAATGTAAATATGTTAAAATCAAACGTGGTAATTTGAAAATTGTTATTAACAGCGAACCACATGCAACTGAGCCCAAATGATAGCTGACTAATTTTCCAATTGCTGAGCACACAGGTGATGAACTTGCATCTTTCTGTCTGCAATTTAAATTAAAGTTGATATGATATAAAAAATAATAAAATGGCGAAAAGAAATCATTATTAATATGTATAAACATACCTAAAATACCATTCAGCCACTGCTCCAGCAATTACTAAATCTTGACAGCCAGTAATGAATTCAGACACCCAAATGAAAGCAATGATATAAACCCACCACATATATTTCACCCATGTTGCGTCAACGTATTCAACGAGAGTAAGTCCTAAGAAAATATTAAAATGTAGATGTATAAAATAATCAATGAAATAATTATTAAACATTTTACAATTGAGAATATTTACTTTGGAATTCGTTGATGGGTAAATTCGTAGTATTTTGTTCTATTAAAGGACTATGTTCAGCTGCTGGACGTAATAATTGAATATTTCCCGACGAATTTAACATATGAACTGACTTAGTACCAGGATAATCTTGAAAGAAAAAAGAAAATTCATTATTTATTATTAAAATAGTCAAAAAATTAATTTTTAAAATGCAATCGAAAGGATAATTGTAAATATAATTTACCGGCTGTTGCGAGACACGATACAACAGTGAGAGCAAATGCATAAAAGGCCAGAAGTGCCAAAAAAGTGAGTAACGGTTGGAAAAATAATCCAGGCAATTCCGCAAGACATTTTGCACTCTCTTTAAACAACGCTGTCATAAAGTTTATTCGTCGTCGTAATATACCAACGAGTAGTAGTAAAATAACAGTGAGAATTGTTGCGATAATTGAGAATGTGAGGAATGCTCGTTCATTTCTAACGGATTCTTCCAATAATTCAGAGGAATCAGTTGCATCTAATGTTTTTTTTATTCCCGCGTACGTCCACCACAATAGACCAGTTCCAGCTATTGTAATTGAATCATTTAATTAGATAAATTGCAGATATAAGAATAGACGTGATATAATAAACAAATTACATAATGATAAATACACACCAATGCACGCTACACTAACAAGAATCATTACAATCCACGTAACAATACTTGCCAGTAAATGGAATATCGCAATCATAAATAAAGATAATACTGTAAAATAAAAACAAAAATAAATATAATTATTATTAATGTTTGATATGTAAACAAATACAAATTTGTAATTGTATGTACATATAATACATACCAAAAGAGAGAAATGATAATACAAGAATTTCACGCCATGTTTTGTATAAATCGCCAAGAATTTGTTCAAGTACATCCCATGAATTAAGTATACTGTATAAATTATAAACAAGATTTGTCGTGACATCTTTCACGGATTTCGGTATACAGCGATTTAAAATTGGTGTGCTTTCATAAATAGGTAATTTAGGACAGTAACCAGTCATATTCTTAGCATTTCCGTTATTACACGCGCTAAAACCACCATGAGGACTATCATGACACAACTGCGAGCCTGTATCTTTATAAAATTTACAAACATCATTCATATTATTCATCGTACGATCAGGACATTTTTTAACGCAAATTTTCAATGACTGTTTTATCTCTTTCATGTCCCAAAAAAATAGGAATCTGAAAGAAATATTTAAAAAAACCCATGTAATTAAACAACTTTTACAAGTAAATATGAATTGAAAATATTATTATACAAACAAATTCTTACGGTTTATCGCTTGTGTCCTGACCAGACAATTCCATTCGTCCAAATTTCGCATTATTTTTCATACCACAAGTATTTCCAAAACTATCATAACCATTTATTAGTCTCAATGGATTTCCATATACCAAAGCAAATGCAGCAATCATAATCTATCAACAATCAGATAAAAAAATAAAGTAAAATTTCATTTAGCGAAATTCAAATATGTAACTTACTCAATAAATAATATTATTAAAATATAAATATGAAAGACAATAATTACTGTCAACATTGATAATAAATAACATAATGGGTTGTATAATAAATATAATACTCACCATAAGAAACCAGAAACTAATAAAAAGACATAACCAGAAGATATCAGTACATCCACGAACTCTAGTAGGTTCAGGCTGTTGCTCTTCATCATCTTCACCATCGCAACACGACATTTTATAAAATTCTGCGATGATTTATACTGAATCGAATACCAATGATGACTAAACAACGTGATAATTAATAACACACCCCAGTGTTAATTATCGATATTAGTCAATACACAGCGTCGATAATAATCGAATATCTGATTCTAATGGTTGAGTCGAATTGGAAGAGCTGTTTGGTTAGTAATATATATAACCACCATACATATAAATATATACATATATTTCTGTATATATTAGTTTAGGGATTTTAATTTTTATAACCATACTAGATTACTTGATATATTACCATGGCAACAGCCAATAATGATACAGCGCGGCAACAATCCTCGAACTACATTGGTCGAAATATTTCACTTAGTTAACGAATGAAAAATAAATATTATTTTGATATTGTCATTACTGAATATCCCTATAAAACTATCATTATTGTTAGAATATTTGTGATGATCCGTATCATATATATTAATTTTAATTATAAATAAAATTACTAATTATTATTCTTTTTTACAGTGCACAATACATAATTAATTGATAAATAAAAATTATACTTATATTTGGAATATTGGATTATAATTCATGATAAATTAAAACAAAATGTATGTCATTTTAATTTTGACACAACGTACATAGCCTCAAAGTTTTTTTTGTGTGTTGTAATAATCTATTAGAAATGTTAACAATGTCGAGAACTAAGTACTAAACAATTGAATAGTTTGTTGGTTTATACATATTTGTTAGGAGTAGTTTATAAATATACATATAAAAATAATTGTATATTAATAATGGAAGATGATAGTGGAAAAAGAATGAGAGGTAGAGGACGTGGGAGAGCGCGTGGAAGAGCTCGAGGAAGAGCGCGAGGGCGTGTAAAAAAAGCTGTAAAGGTAATAAGATAAACAAATAATAAAATGAGATTATGTTAATGAAGGTATTTGTTTTGTTAATTATGTTTTATCATGATAGATAATTGAAAGCGATGAAGAAGATGAAACTCCACCCGTTGAAGACCAACAAATGGAAACAAATGAGACAAATATTGAACGTCCTGAACCAACTGAAGTACAACCAGAGCAACCACCGCTTATTACAGAGCATCAATTTGATTTAGAGGCAGATATATCACAATTAGAAGCACCCACGTTTACAACTATTAATCGTGGACCACCTGAGCCAATGTTACGTTTGAGATGGGATCATCGGGTGAATCTTATTGGTGAAAAAGTTCTCAATCCAATGATTCATTGCTGTGACAAATGTCTTAAGCCAATTCTTATTTATGGACGTATGGTAATGTTAATTTTATTATAATGATACATATATTAATTGTCGGAAATTGTTATTTATATATTTATTTATATTTTAGATTCCGTGCAAACATGTGTTTTGTTTATCTTGTGGTAAACGAGAAGATAAAGTGTGTCCTCGTTGTATGGAAAAAGTTTCAAGAGTAGAACAAACTGGACTTGGTACTGTATTTATGTGTACTCATGGTGGTACTAGATATGGAAATGCTGGATGTAGACGAACATACCTCAGTCAACGAGATTTACAGGTATATAAACTTGAAATAAATATTTATAAATAAGCAAAATGTCTAGAAAATAAATTTAATTAACTTGATAATTATCGTATTTTAGGCTCATATAAATCATCGACATATATCGGGTCCGCCTCAACCAGCTCAAGGAATGCAAGTGGATCCACCGCAATATATTCATCCAAAACCCGAGCTCGATTCACAAATGGGAAAAGTCACATCAATATCAATGCAAGCTGTACGAATAAAACAAATACCATCTCACATGGTACAACCAATAATGGGTAATGATCCAAGAGTTAATTCAATGGTGAATCAATCGCCTGTTGAGCATCGTCAACCACATAGACCGCAGCAAATGATGTCAATGCAAAATTATTCACAAAATTCTGCGCCACCAACAAGCAATCCACCGATGAGAACAAATCTTATCACAGTACCAATTCAAGACACATCAATAGCTCAACATGACATGCATTCACAGCAAAATCATCATTATTATCCACCACCACCGGCTCAAGTCAATTATAGTGGCTACAATGTACCACCTCCTGTATCACAAACACAAAATTATTATGCTGGCGCACAACATACCGGTCAAGTTTCATATCCATCAGCAACATCTCAACAACAGCAATATGTACCATCGGGACCACTTCCAATTCGTCCGTCACCGAATGGTTACATGCAAGATCAAAGTCAATATCCTCCACAACAACAGGTTCCAACAGCCCAATCACAATGGTCTCAACATCAACAACAATTTTATAGATAAAATTATTCACTATTGTGTTTGATGTTAATGAAAAACATTAAATTTATTTTTTGTTATATAAATCAAGTGGCGATGAAAATGAAAAATGATAGAAGACTTTTGATGTTTATAAATTGAATATTGACTTTATGTAGGTTTGTTTTCATTTAATGTGTTTTAAACTTACGATTATTAATTAGCAATTTCAATATACATTAATTAAATATATATAAATATAAACACATAAATGTGTCCATGGACAAAATAAATTGTACACAACAATAAATATCTTTTTTAAACATGTTATTAAGTCTCTTTATTAACTCCTTAACATTATCACAGTGTACGCAAATCATTACGATGAAAAGTGATACGATAATTAATAAAGAAATATGAATTAAGGAAAATTGTATGAATCAAGTGTACCTGTGCTATTGCAATGAAAATAAATACGTGAAAGATTGTTTAACTTGCTCATTCATTAAATGATAAAAGTAAATAAACTAATTCTATACATTTTTCAATTATATTTAAATTTATTAATGTAAAATAAAAAATAATTTAACTCCACAAAAACACACATTTTTATTCTATTGTTCCCCAATCCGGTTTTTATCAATTATCAATAATTTTTTTTTCTTGCAACACACACTCGTACATATGAATACAATCATTCATTTCCTTTGTTTTATATCTCACAGTGAATCAAAAAATACAATGTTAGATGTGGTCGGAAGACGGAGTTAATTTATGTATTTACATGAGTGGGATATATTTCTATATAATATGATAATTTTGTCTAATTTTATACAATAAAAACATATATTGATATATCTATATTTACATCCCATTTTATCATTGCATGAAGAAAATAGAAATGATAAAATTTTTTTACCATTTTTTAGTAATATCTGAATATTTATAATATACTTATTGATAACAAAAATATTTGTGATACGATATTATTGAATAATTCAAATGCAATTAATGATTTTATATGAAAAAATAAATTTTTGTAAAAATTTGTTTTTTTTTTTCATCTAACACCACAATTTAATTAATGTTATAACAATATAACTAAAATGTAAATTAGTAACATTTCCATATGCAAAATATGGAAACTAATCAATATATATTTTACCATTTTCATTTCTGCGATTTGAATTATTATATAACTGCAATGACGATGAATGGCAAAACGGGGCTGCCTTTTATGAGACCGAACATTTTCATAACTTTTATAAATGTGTGTATATATAATATTTATATTCGTAAAAACATATTACGAATTGTAATTTAATAACCGGAAAAAACGGAAAATAATAGAATATGTTGATGAGATATTTTGACTAACAAGAAAATTTCTCACTTAGAATTTCATGCTTTTCTTTCATTTAAACTGCATTCACTTTTCACATTATTCAATATTTAATGTATCCACTGATGATCACGTATTCATTGAAGTTTGACTGTGTTTATTAGTATTTAATTGTGGAATTAATGGAGATACAAGTGGTTGAGATGTAGATGACTCGGGAATTGATATTGAAACTGCATTTGAAGCCGGGGAATGTTTTTTACTCCTCTCTTGTTGCCACGGTCTCGCATGATCTTTACTTAAACGTTCACTCAACGCCTTCAATGCAATTTGTCTATAAATAATAAACAAATTCAATATGAATCATTCAAATTTTATGAAACAAAAATGTTCTAAATAAATTTATTTAATTTAAAATAATATTTACCGTCGTCTTTCGCTATCTTGTGGATCAATTCCAGGTAAATTGATGACTAGACCAGGTGGAGCATTGGACATATCAAATCGCCTAACTACTTTTCTACACAGGCCAATACGGACAAAGAATCCATGTACAGTATTACTCACCACTGCTATAGGTGGTTGCAATACATTTGGAAAAAAGCTGAAACAAGAATATTTTCAATTTCAGAAGGATATTTTACATTTAAAAGTAAATAGGAAAAAAAAAAATATTAGAATATCATCAGTAATTTTTGGAGAATTACCTGGCGAACGTAAAATTATCAGCCATATCACCCCTGGTGCCATTAGTGTGTCGTTGATAAAATCGCAAATAAATCCACGATACAATAGTACCGTTAAAAAACATAGTCGGCTGTGTTCCCTCCAACAATCCAACGATCCAAAATAATAAACTAAAAATCCACATTGTCAATGGAATGTTTCTATTAGTTATTTTTCCAATTGGAGTCTTGAGTAATATATGATCAGGCATTATTTGTTTCACAGCAACGCAAACACCTGTAATGTAAAAAAATAATTAATTTATAATCATCAAGTAGTGAATGATTAATTATTGCTGATAATAATAAAATAAAAAAAGTAATTTTACCGGCAATATATCCCCATAATCCATGAATATGTATATGAAATAATAGATCTGTATCACCAGAGCACATATAAAGAAATAAATAATATAAAGCAGATAATATACCAACGAGAATATTAACAATTGCAAAAAATGTCATCATTTCCATTGCACCCCATAATGGTTCAATGAGTTTTCCACATAGTCCCACTGTTACAATATTAACACACACTTCCCAAAAATGAATTTCCAAAAAACAAAATGTAAATGCTGTCCATACCCAAAAGGATGGTGGTAATAGATAACCTGGAGTAACACTCATCACCATTGTCATCTGTTCACTGAGAAATGTACTACTGCGATTTAGACAATACGACAATAATACAACAATGCATATAAATTTAACACTGGTACTTGTATTACCAAGTAATGCTGCAAATTGTTGGCGCAGGTAAGGGATATTACGTCCCAGACCTTTCATCGTAGCCATTTTTTGCAAACTACTCCTATTATTACTACTATTATTGCTATTATTTTACTATTATATATTCAGTGGGCTTAACCTCTCTATATGGTAATGTTTTTTTTTTTTTTTTTTTGCCAAACTAAATTATTATTATTATTCACTCACAGACAATTAATTATTTATTTTTAATTAATTTATTTCTAATAGACACATATGTATACATACAAATATATGTATAAGCAAATGTATTATATATAATACCTAATATGTATTTATGTTACGTGTTGGTTGTGTACAATGAATAACTACATAGTACATACATAGCACATAGGTTATAGGTACGTCATACATAACAATTAACAACGTATATATAGCATGTTCATTTTATATATTTTGTAGCTTGTAACAATGATTGATAATGAAGAATATTTCATTAATTGTAATAGTTAGGTGAGGCCACTTTGATTCCATAGTGAACCACGTTGTGGAATATTCGATGTATAGGTTAGGTGATGAATTCGTTTGAAAATTTGATTAATTTTTACATAATACTTATTTTAAAGTTAATTTTGAGCTTTGAATTTGATAAGTTTTACGAGAAGCGATCGGAGTTAGTTCATATAATGATTAATTTGAATAAAAGATAATATTTGCACTTTATAAATGATATTACCCCATTAGCCAAGTGCGTGCACCGATCGTGCACGGTGCATGCACCTAGTGCATTTTCATGTAAATTCCTGTATAGCCTTTGGTGGAGTGCACCAAATGCTATTGGGGTATGTGAATTTTTTTTTGAATAGTCGATAAAGTAGAGTCAATTTCTACTTTGAAGATGAATGTAGATGTCGCAATATCTCTGTTCATTAACTGCCAATTCTTCTTTGTTCTTACATTCAAATTATTTCTCCATATTCCAGAGGAAATTTCATGTACGCTCTATTCATAGTTTTATAATTCTACTGTGAGACTAATTTTTAATATTTGCGGAAGAGGTTAGTGTAAAAAAATGCGTTAGATATTTAGGGGTAATTAACCATCTCTAAGTAGAGCATGCTATTTACTAGTGTGGATGAGTAAATATAAAAATATGATGCATTGTTCAAATACTCTCCACCATGACGATTCATTCTTATTATTTTTATGTTCACATAAAAATTGTGCACAATCTTATACACTACTTCTTGATAATTTTAATGGTAATATACATAATTTAGCAATGGTTTCACTTATTTTTCTAATTTATTTTAGGATTCTAAGAAGAAATTGATAAATCCATCAACCTGTGCTATTAAATGATGTCAATCTTCTTGGAGATCATCGCCCAATACCTTATAAATTCAATGAATCATGTTCCTTCCAACAGTTGAAATATCTGTGAGTGCCACTTTCAACCAATAATTAATATAAAATTTTCTTTTTCTCCATTGATCATCAGAATGTATACAGCTAATTTGTTGGTGTTGATGATGATGATAATTATCATAAATAATTATAAAAGTTTCATTATCATTTGTCATAATTGTCACATCTTGCTGATTATCCGTCGGATGCAAATATTCAACTCTGCTGAGAATGAAAATTTATTATTTAATTCAATTCAAAGCCATAATATTCACGATTTATTACCGATACTAATATCATTTACAAATCATTTACATCTTGAAGTAATTTGCAATATTGAGATAAACACAATTAAACTTTTGTACTTAAAAAATTGTATAAAAAAAAATGTGCTTATACATTATACATGTATATATAAATACCAATGGAATTTTTATCCGTCATATTTGATAAAATTTATGAAAGAAATCAGCGGAGCGCATAAATAAATTTCACGATAGAATCACAGAATATGGAGTATACTCTGTGAATGGAAGTCTCACGACGGTGGCGGGCCATTTATACAGCCTTCAAGCACAGAAGCTTAATCTAATTTCGTATAAATCCTCTGCTCGTAGTTCTCTTCGTCTCCCTTATTTTCAGTTTATTTCATCTCTTTTTCATTCATTCTCTGATTCCGACTCTCTCGACAGTTCTTAACAACGACACACAGATTTTACCTATACTATATTTAACTACAATATAACGGGTATATGTACAAAAAATATAGCGATAATATATCATGCAAACAAAATATAAATATATCATAAATAATAGTATGTATTAATCTGACTAATCGAGTGACGATAATTGGTCTTTGATATGTCCATACATATCCTATAGATGTTTTATAAAAAATCAATTCATTCAGCCAACTTTGGATGAATAATAAGAGTTATGTGATGTGATATTTATTTCTATAAACAGGTCAAAAATCATTGCCTTCTTGTAAAAGTACCTATAATCAATTGTTGTATATTTATTTCCGTCAAAGAACCTTCGTTATGACGTTATTCATTCTTCGGAAGCCAAAACCCACGAGCATAGGCCAAAGAGCAAAATAGAAGAGTGAAAATGAAAAGAAGAATTGAAAAAAAAACTATGCATATGGGGAGTGTAACAGAGACAGAATGAGGCGGTGCCACAATACAAATGAATAGACCCCAAACACCCCTGAATACTGTCACAACACGCCCCAGATGTAACATTATGGGGAGATTCATCGACGACCTTATATTAATAGCGTGTTTATAGATTAGTGATTTTTGTAACACGACAGGTAGGCCATCCTTCTTTTACTAACTTCACATAAGTATACAACATGTTGACAAATATACCGAAATAAAATATTATAAATTTATTTTTCATAGATCACATTTGTAAATCTTTTTATTTTCATTTTGCTTTTTATTATAGATGCTGTGGATATATGTCAGAATGCAAGAAAAATATTCCATGCCATATAAATGATGAGACATACAAAAATATGGATGAATGTTTATTTGCATATTTTGTTTTTTATACTGCCTTGAAATTCGATTTCGATAATTATTCACCTGAGAATCATAGCAGATGGCTGGACATCATCATCATACTAGGGATATTTGAACTACGAAATAATGAATATGGTGAATTTCATGGAACAATATATATTGTGAATTTAAACTATATAGAGACGAGAGTTTATACATATATTTCGTTCATATTTAATTTGCATTGAATAAATCGTATTTTCGGTTGAGTACCCAAGGCAAACACAAACATTACTGATGTGTATATGTATGTATATAAAATGATCCATCTTGCGCGGCTCAATGCACGCATGCTCACGTGGTCAGTTTCTTTCTCTCGTTGGTTTATTAATTTATGATTCGATGCCTATTGCATATGAAAATTAGAAATAATTTTGCATATGTACAATAATACATGTGCAAATCATTTGCAATTCAGTTTACATTAAATATTAGTAAATTATTTTACTATCAAATATATTTGCAGTTATATTAAATTCTGCATAATTGAAAATTTTGTATAAACAAAATTTTCATAAAATTATTTAATTGAATTAACTGCGTAATCAATCAAACAATAGTTTCATTATTTATTAATTGATATAAATGATAAAGTTCGAAATAGTGATATTGTAATGTAATAATTATTAGATTCAAAAATTTGTCAACAGCTTTTTGATCATTATTATTATTTTTTTTTTATTATTTTGATAAATGATAATTAATGCAAGATTAATTATAAAGACTTCATTGCGCACTTGTCGCTCGAGACGACATATGTGCTACTATTAAATTCGCTCCAACATACACGCAATATTCACAGTTGCAAAGTTAATTAATGCATTAGCATATCGACTTTCTATATGTGTGAATATATGTACACATATCCGTACAGAATTTCACGAATTATATACTGTATGTATATATTTATGGAATATACATATCTATTAGTGCCATAAACTATAAGCAAAGGATTTACTATTGGAAGTTGTGCATTTTGCTTCACCCTCATCTACTTCACTCACATGCATATATCGTCTTTGCAATATTCTCACAAATAGAGAGATATTAAGGAGAATTTCAATCATGAATATATATTTTTATTGTACATGCTAAAATTTCCTGATTATATCTTACGATATAATAAACCACAAGGAAGAATGCATGAAGAAACGAAAGTGTCTCAATGAAAAATTAAAAAATAAATTAAATCAAAATACTTCAGGTGTGGAATAACTTTATTATATTTATTTATTTATTTATTTATTGATTTACTTATTTTTCAAAATTTTATTTGTTAATGTCTACGTATTATATATTTTATTTGTACACATTTCAGGTATATGACGTGATGTAGTAGAAGGGGTTTTTTTTTGTGACGTACCAATGTGAACACACTAAGTGCAAAAGAGTGAAATACGTTGAATGGAAATGTATAAAATAAAGTGAGGTAACTATATAATAATGTGTCTGTATATATATACGTAATATCTCACGTGTATGTGAGAATGAGATGGAATAATGAAACGAGAGATGGGGATATACGTATATATATACATAGCACAAAATCAGAATGGTGTCATATGCGCCTGCTTGCATGATAAATGTAGCGATTTAAAATCGAAATTTCTCTTTCGTGTGCATGAAACCCCGGACGTTTGACTAATGGTCTCGCATTAACTATTGGAGCATTATAGAATATGGCGCGGGTTAAAAATTTTTTGAAAAATATATCTCAGTGACCCGATGATCATAGAAATAATAGTTTTTTTATGTTTGATTTCATCTCACTGTCTCTCTCAATACTTTATTATTTTTTTTTTTTATTATTTCTTATCTCTCTTTTCCTCTCATTCGTGCTTTTGAATCACCAACACTGATCATGTATATCTATCTCTTCGTTTTTCTTGACTCACACACGTTGGTAAAACATCAAAGTTTTTTATTTTCACAAGAGATCAAATCATTCATGACACACTAATCGTTTTTTTTACCCGCTGAGTCACTGCATCTTCAAAACATCATTGTCACAATCGTACAAACTGCACAGCCTTATTTATACGTTTATTCACAACATAAAATACACATACATACACACACCACCCTTAAAGTATCTATTCCAAAACGATTTATTAATTTTTTTTTTTTCATTTTAAATCCTTTCATCAATTTTCATAGGACAAAATTGTCAATCGCGCCCAATGATTCAAACAAACATATGAATCTTAACATTATTAATAACGAGTGCATTGAAATGAATCGGTGACGATTAACAACACACTGTCACACTTAAGCAAAAAAATATAACTATAAAAAATAAACAAATGAATAAATAAAAAAATATCTGATTATAGAAAAGAGTTATAATGTGCGAGGGATATCTAAATAGACTAGAATATAAAAAAGAAAACTGGTTAGTAGTTACATGTTTGCATGGTAGTTTATGTCTGTCTGTCTGTCTGTCTATCTTCCTGCTCACATACATATTACAAAACCATATAGAATATTCTATATGTTTTTTTCTTTTATTCTTACTACGCCTATGGCTATTGTCAACGCTGCTCAGTTGGCGTGTGCTTTACCAAGCGTGAAACACACCCATTCTTTAAAAGGCCGTGAAACGTCCGTACGGAAAGAGTGTGTGACACCTCTTTTCTTTATATAACATTATGGTGTATGAAATATATACGAGCGGTGTGTATCATGGGGTGCTCATTAAGTCTCATATAATACAATAAATATACAAGTATATACATATTCGCTGTGTGTATGAAGTTTGGAGGCTTGCTGCTATACTAGCCCATAACACAAGTATATGTATATATAAAATGAAATAAAATATCTAACTGATATAAAGAGAATGAAATTTAATTTATACGAATATTATATGCAGGGGAGATAAATGAGAGCAGGATAGAGAAGGGATAAATACAAGGAGTATTATCGTGGTGGGAGAATTAATATACATATACTTATGTATAAGTTACTCTGTATGTATATGGATATACCCTAGTATATATGTGTATATATGTATTTGTATATGTATATAGAAGTCAGACCGCGTGACCGAATTATAATCCCTCGAGTCTTTTTTCAGCTCTATTATCATATTATTAAAAAAATCTCCGTGAAATTAAATGAAAATCGGCTAAATGCCGCGTGCCATAGGCCACACCATTGTCCTCTCAAAATTTAATAATATTAAGCGAGCAAAGTTTTTTACTTGCAAGCGGGTGGACGAAAGAATGGATTGTGTGCGATCGCTTGAATCAAATATAAAATTGTCTGGCATTTGAATATACATAAACTGCAGACATTAAAAATTTTAATATACATTTCATATATACAAATATAATAAACTCACCCTCGTTTTTATCAGTCATTTAATAATTAAATTTTATTTAATTATAATTATTGGTAGAATTCAAATATAATTATTTATTTACATTCATTATTAATACGATAATTATTTCTTCTTTTTCAGAAATATATTAACAGCTTTATACATTTGTATACTTCATTCGGCTATACAGATATATGAAATGAAATATAATAAAGTGTGAGCAGAGCTGGGATACCAATGATGATTCTTTGATATTAATACGACAAAGTCAAAGGGCGTCTACAATATAAATATGCATATATGTATAGATACATCAATAGTACATAACGAAACGAAATTGGATGACGGATTGTCCTGCTTGCACATTCGAAAACGGAAGTAAGCATGCAATGATGGATTACGTATATGAAATATACATACATATACGTCGGATCATGAGCATTGCCCACCCTGAAATCTCATGCAAGCGGTTCAACTGATGTTCTATTATTGCTCACCTATCCTGCACATATACAAATATATATATATATATCTATATAAATATATGTGTATATAATATATACCTACGCCACCGCCACCTTTATATATTTTCCACGAGCCTTTTTATGTCGTGGCGCATTGGAGAAGAGAGACGACTCCATTGTCCTCCCATTGTCGTCCATACGACGGTATAATTCGCCAATTTTATGGGAATTCTCTGCACGTCATCAACCAACGCTATCATATGCCTCGGGGAATTATCTGCCTCCGTTTTTTTTTTGTTTACTAGCCCTATTGGAGAATATACTTTATAGGGCGCTGTAAAAATATAAATGTTGGGCAGTGATAG
Source organism: Microctonus aethiopoides (assembly GCA_030347275.1). NCBI lineage: Eukaryota > Metazoa > Arthropoda > Insecta > Hymenoptera > Braconidae > Microctonus > Microctonus aethiopoides. The sequence continues at coordinate 5,212,958 of JAQQBS010000001.1, forward strand.
AGCGTGAAGACTGATTGACGATTGACGATATTTGCGACGAAAAACGCATTCAGTTGCGTATACATACATGTATATAACCAATATATATATAAATGAATTGATCGACAAATCGACGAGTCACGTCCGGTTTTAGGTCTTTACTCATATGGATATGTATGTTTAATATATATATATATATATATATATATATATATATATATATATATATATAT
>JAQQBS010000001.1:5217706-5301750 GCA_030347275.1 Microctonus aethiopoides
CAAAAACTAACATTTTTTTACTCGAGACTCAAAAAAAAAAAAATAGTCGGTTTTTTTGCGCCACCCTAATATGTATGTTTTCAAATAAAAAATAATAGGAATTTATTTATCAATTTATTTATTTTTTCATTTTTCTCTGTTTCAGATATTATCCATCATGGGGTTACGTGCACATTTGTGTTGCACATAAATCGGTATTGCACAGAACAAGAAAGTTGTGCGCGAGCAGGGATGAGATAAGGGCCGAGAAATATATCGTATATATACATATATATATATATATATATATATATATAGTGAAGGCAAGGGATAAAGGGCTTTTGTGGTGCAGCAGCTGCTATTGACACCTCGATACTCTGACTGAAATGAAAGGGACTCGTGCGCGCACAGTGATCGCAACCAAGTAAACTAGAGAGAGGAGCATTTACTTCTCAACAATTACATGCACATATACATATACATATTTATGAATACATATTGCATGATACAATGATATACATGATGATGTCATAAGTCGTGCAAGTATATATTATATACATATACATACATAATCTGAATGCTGAGATCATTTGGGATAATTGTGTTATTGGCATTGAGCCATATTAATATGTACCTTCTCATTATATGTATATAAACGTAATATATACGATAATATGATAGTGTGCAATGAGACTTCCCGCTGAGATATGGCTTGTCGTTCTCATTTTCATTCTCAGCTTTCTCTCTTAAACACATTGCGCCTGTTATTCAAGTTATATATCTATACGTACATCGTGCAAATTAAGCTCATCTTCACTGCCAGATGTGAGTTTCAGCTCTCATTCTCCATCATCGCGCCTCGACCAAAACGAGTATTAACGAGCAATTATACTTGGGCACTCAACATTAATTATCCAGTGAGAAAAGTCATGCCTTTTGTATTTGCTATATGAAACATATATATAATATAACCTTTCCGCCGGATTCACTCGATTGAACAATTAAGGCACGAATATTTTATTGTATATAATAATATATACAAATGGGGTGATATATAAATCCAAAACAGTTTCATATGCTTAACATAATATGTATAATATGTATTTATACAATTCTATTGTTCGTTGAACAATTAAATATAAATCAACTAAGTGCGGCTCAAAATGTTCACAGTGAAATATTCAAGTTTCATATTACTACTATACATAATGTCTTTTGGAATAACAAAAAAGAAAAATTAATGAAAGTAGACAGTTATATTTGTAAATACGATTTTTATTTTCTTCTTTGATGTGTGTGTGCTTTATATTTTATCAATTGTATTGTATATTTGTATTATTTATGTATGTATAATTGTAAGTACTTTGAGTATACATATATACGGTGAAGATCATTACATATATAAATAAATATATGTGTATGAGACACCAATAATACTCGATGGCCGATTTTACGGCACGCGACAACCAGAACACATGACAAGAGTAATTCACCCTTCATATATATGATAGAAGCCTACATTTACGCGATACGAATAGTGTGGCAGTGACATGTGAGACGAGTGTTTCTGATTGTCGTGCGACGTACGTACCATACTCAAAGACAGATACACTGAGAGAGTCTCTGATGATATTAGTGTATGATATATAGTAATACAATATATTTTATTATGTTTGAAAACTGCTGACTTTGCGCCGCCCCAGCACTCAATCATCATACATGGGTATCTTGATATATACATATATATGAAGCTTCAACGCGCGTTGGAACGGACGTCGCGCGGTGAATTAAATTGAGCTACACGTCTACGTTAATATATATTGAATTTTCTAGTTTCAATCAACTCATTCTGTTGCATATGTATGTTATATACGTATGTATAATATGTACAGGTGTACAAAATGTTTGGACTGACGTATTGTATGAATATTCACTGGACCCCGCGGGCTGACGAGTATATATTCCATATCTCCATTAATGAGAATATATAGCAGAAATGAGAAAAAAAAATAAAAATGATATTAATTCTAATTAAAAGAAGAAGAAAAATATTTAACATCAAAAAGAATTTTTTAAAACTATATCTTGCATTACACGAGGAAAAAGAATTAATTGAGGTAACTAAATTTTATAATATATATCAATTAAATATTTATTTTAAACATTTAATATTCATATATAAAATATGTATTATTTATTTATAGTATGTAGATTTTTTCTTTACTCAATGAATATTTTTTCTCACAGTGTGTATTATTATCTATATTCATTTCTTTTTTTTCAGACGATGTAGACCATGATTTTATCGAAAATGATGAGCTCTGTATGTATTATATATGGGATACATATGAACATATACTTAGATAACTTGAAGAATCTCCACCCTTCCAAGATCGTTATTATCGCATTATATGCTGTGTTAGAACGTGCCCAACAATAACCAGTTGTGAGTATATATATATATATAATATATGTTTCTATATATGTATATACATATAATAGCTTGGATATAAGAGCTTTAAGGCTCTTTCATCTTATCGTGGTATCAACGTCAAACGCACCAGCCGCGCCGTTACCACTGCCGTCGCTCGTATCGCTAGCTGCTTCGCTCTCTGACTCCAGGGTTACCGCCCATTCTCATTTCAACCTAACCAACCCAGAAGCCAGAAGCCAACCACAAGATTTAACCGTATAACCGATCTTGTTGCAATGTCTATTAAGTATCTACAATTTATAAGTAAGAAGATATATTATCTGTATTTCGTATATATAAACCTATATGTACGTAAATGAACCCCACAAACACACATTTGTTAGCATAATCATCGGATAATCACATATAAATACGGATATAAATTAAATCTATTGTACAATTATACATATAATATATACAGCTATTGTATAAAGTTCTATATAGTATTCATACAAACAAGTAATTATAATAATTTATCAAAACAATAATATCGAGCTCAATGACATATAAATTTAATAATTAAATGATAAATTAATTTGATATATAAAATAAATATTGATTTAATTAATTTAGCTTGTATTGTACGCTAAATAATATAATAATTTTATATACACACAAATAATATACGTATATAAATATATAAATTGAATCACTGTAGCATATGTGCTCTCAAGTGACCGCCTGTACATAACATTTATCAATGATATATATCTGTATATGTCATACTCACTTTATACGTCATGTCATTGAGCAAATCTCGTCGATATTGGTTTCAAAAGTGCGCGATTTAAGTGGGATATGACATGGTTATTATATAAATATATACACGTACACACATATATATAAATGAAAGATAAAAAATATATCTTGGCACGTGACCAAACGTCCCTCGAGGATTATCAACTGTTGGTGCGCGTAATTTTGTTATAGGCAAACATGCGTTCAGGCAAATTAATTGATCCCAAACGGCAGCATGCTTTCTCGTTGCTGACGTTTCCCTTTTCATTATTCTATATCTTTATACATACATACATAACACACATATATACATATATGCATATAGAAAAAGCTCATGTGATATAGTGATATTACGAAGAAGTAGTAAATATATCATGGACACATATATGAAATTTTGAGAGTATAGAATATATGTATATACAAACTCCATATCATATATGTATATCCATATAGCCATGTAGAAATATATATATATATATATATATATAATAGCAAGCCGGGAGCTGAGATTCAGTGGGACCCCCCGTACGCTCAAGCTCGACTCGACTTGCGATTATTCAATTCATCGGCCTGTCAAAAACACCAGTGCACGCCGGCTTCCCTGGCTGTTCGTATATATATTCTTCCTCTCATTCTCTCTTTTTCCTCACTCACTCTTTCACATTCTCATTTCTCTCTACTCTATGTATATATGTACAGTGTGTGTGTATATATGTATGTACTCGACTCTTTCTCTCTTGTTCGCCCTTTTTCTCCTCCCTTCTCATCGCTTGCTCCACCTCCACGCCAAAACCGAACCGACGAAAGCTTCATGCTCACTCTGTGTATATGTTTATTATAGATATGGATATGTATGTGTGAATGTATGTATGTATATGTGCCACCCTCATTTTCCCGACGGTATAGTATCGTTGTATCTCACTCTGTATATTATATCTCCATGTCCATTTTTACTTTGGCCCCTTGTCGTCCGCCCCTTGCGGCGCCCACCCGTGGCAAAACGATTAGGAGCAATGCGCTCCGATAACAGGGATTTAATATTATTTACCAATTTCACCTTATTTTCCAAGCTCGCAATCACCCCATTTTCTTAATGCAATGTATTTTTACCTCATGTTTTTAATGTTTATCGTAAAAAATTATTTGAGTATGTATATATTTATCTGTAATAATTATAAGTGATGTTTTTTTTTTTTTTTTAATAATTATTGTTGGAAGATTGATATATTTGTTGTAGAAATTTGATTAATGAAGAATTTTCGACGTGGAATATATATCAGAATTATTTTGATTTATTTCAATAATTATTTTTTTATCAAATTTAAATGATATTATTTATAATTGACATTTGTAGATAATTGGATAAATGAAATAATTATCATTGACGTATTTCAAAAGTAATTTATATAATAATATAATACTACAAAATGTCAATGCATGAATTAACATTTTCAAGTGATGAATAAATATGTTAATTTAATCATTATTATACATAAAATTAAATGTGATAAATATTCATATTTTAAATATTACTTTGTATTAATAATGATAATATAATAAATTTAATATTTTCAGATCCATATATATATATACATGAAACGCAAGAGATCGACGGACAACCATAGAGCCATATAATCACAGTAGAGACGTGGAACAAATTGAATGCGGAACGCACGTGGTAAATATAAAATGAATTTGACGGACAATCTTCTGAAAGCAATTGATTCAACAAAGTGAAATGGAGGTCCAGGATGCGCTATATGGCGTTCATATTCGACACGGTTACATTATACGCTCGTAGAAAAATATCATATATACATATATATGATATAATATCTATCAAACATATATAGATATACATTTAAGTGTAACAATATATAAGGTAAAGCGCGTCACGTGTTCATAACTGCTCCCTATATCGGTATAATAATATTATTGGCAATCGCCACTCTTTCGTACACTGTCGCGTCTATATATACACCCTCTCTACCATATACTATCACAATTGAAATAACCAAACCCTGCACACATACAACCCTACTTCATTTCAGTCTAGTCTCTCTTCCTTAATTTTTTATCTCAATTTTTCGTAAATTTCTCCATTATTAATAAAGAGAACATTTTATTCATATATAAAATCTACTCAATGATGAAAATTTCACTAAAAGCTGCAAATTATATTATATCTTTTATCAAATATCTCTTTCATCTATATAAATATGTGTGGGTTTGTATATAAAATTGTGAGGAAGAAAAGAACAAAAAGCGATGTACTTCTATACATTCCACACATTTTCAATTTATTTAAGCGATATAACCCGCTGCTGGCTCTTATATATATAATAATTCTCAAACTATATTCTCTACTCGGGCGATGTTCATTTCATTATTTTTCCTTTGCTTTTATCGTTTTTATATATATGTATATAATTTTTTTTTTTTGTCCGCCACTCTCATTCGCGGCTATTTTCATCTCTTTTCCTTTTACTTTGTCTCTTCGTTATACTCTCGCTTTAGAATATATATTTCTGGAGTGCCGCACCAACATTGGCGTATCGGGCGAGAGGGTGATAAGTTGCGACGCCGTGGCGCGCCAGCCGGCCAACAATTCTGCTCTCACTCACTCTAAATTTCTCTCCACTTCCTTTATCTCTATTCCTATCTTCGTTTCATTTTCTCCTACACAATAATTCGGTCTTTCTCTTTTGCTTCCCTTGCTGCTCACACACTCACTTCACGATTTACCAGGGGAATTCGCATAGTATGGAGGCGTGGTTCGAACTCTCTCCCTCTCCGATAACGCAATGAAACGTTCTCGTTGGCTCCACGGTGTTTGCCCCGTCCTTGCTCCTGGACCACCACCTACAAAGGCTGTAAGAAAAACTCATGATATGTATATATATTTAATAAATATATACACATACATATAGTACCAAAAATAAAGAGGGAATTTTTTTTTATTTTTTTTTATTATTTTTTTTTTTTTGAATGAAGAGAAAGAATGTGAGACAGAGGGAAAGAGTTGGAAGTTGATCCCTGTGGGACCTGAAGTAGACGTACAACGTCACCGCCACTGACTGCCGATTTTGCGGTGCAAGTTGTGGATAACAAAGGATTTAAAAGAATTTTCTTTTATATATGTATGAATATAACTATATATATATATACGTATATATTATATGTATGGATACAATATAATTAGTGTGATGTGAGAGAACAGTATGTGTAAAGCAATGGAGCAGCATTAATTATTAATTAGCTACTGTAATAGAAGCCAGGCGCATTAGTACATCGATAATTAATTATCGTTGTTTGATTATCAATTCAATAGCAAATATATAATTATCTACGGCTGACTATACACGAATATATTGGAGTAATATATCGAGATGAATTATCCTAAATTGAATGATCAAACGAGAATGAAATCAGCCATGAAGAAAAAGAAGAAAAATAAATAAATAAACAAAGTGAAGGAAGAAAAATTCTTTTTCCCCTTTTTTTCTTCTATCATATATATGTATATATCATGATTTATATGTGTGTATATTACTTTCATATAGAGCTGCACTGAATCTCAAATCATACCATTGTATTTTATATCATCCAATTTAACATTCACTTTTTCAATATAAATATACGTATAATATATATACATATATAATTTTTCTTTTTTCTCTCTTTCTCATCGTGTATCAACGCACACGATTAATAAATACATACATATAACGTTGCGTTAAACGGCTAAGCATTACAAACATCAATGATTGTATATAGGTGGCGAAAGATAATAAAGTTGATAAGGGTGTAGAAGCTGTTGGTCGCGCGCGCGGGTACAAGCCCTACCCCATCGCAAAATACTCGATGAAATACACAGAGGGTGGCAGAGATTGGGCGTGGCCAATGTCACCCCCGTTGCTCGAGGATTGGCCAGTGGCGCGCGAGGTATCGTCAAATAAAATCCAATCGTTGACTGAAGGAATGCGAATATCTCTCGAGCTTTTTTTTTCCTCACCCCTTCTCTCACCTCCCTCTTATTCTCCCTTTATATATACATATATATTTAAATTTCGCATCACACTTATGTGCGTTTTCTCTTTTTGAATTGAGAATCTAGCTCCCCCCACTGCCACTACTACCACCACGTGTCAGCATCCCTTTTGTGTCTCTCAATCTCTCTAACTTGCTTTATCCTTTTGCTTCTCGCACTCTTTACCTTTTCTATCCAACTCTTGCGCACGCGTATATGTAAATATATACATATATATATACATGTCCTCTCGCACCTATTCTCTGGGATTTTAAGGGGTGTGCAACGCCGTTTGATGGGAGTATGATTTTATTACGGCATTACCGAACGAGCCAAACCTCGAATTGCTCGGCTTATAGTCTGTATTATCTCAGTGTTCTATAAGAGGGGACAAAACTAGTATATATAAACGGGGGGGTGAGAAGGAGAGGAGAAATAGGAGGATATATAGTGGAAAGATTTGAGAGTTAGAGGGAGATATCAGATTTATGCTATATAGAGTACAGAGAAGTGTAGAGCAATCCAACCAACCCCCTGATTCTCCCCACTACCCCTTGAACAGGGGTGCTGAGGCATCGCGGGCGAGAGCCTCCCTCAGTGGAATCAGGATAGGGGGGACATCATCACAAACGAAAGGGAGAGAGAGAAAGAGAGAAATATCTATCCTGACCACCTATTCATTCGAGGTCTGCACACTCAGGCCATCATACCGATTCATAGCGATCGTCAGTGATGTTCACAGTTGGTGTTTTTCTTCTTTAACCTCAATTGTCCTTTTACAGTGTGTTTGTTTTATATTAAACTTGTATATAGATATAATAGGTGAATTATATTTGTATAATATATTTATTCTATGTATATTGTATGTATAAAAGTTAGTGATAAAGTGTATTGTATGGAGATATGCAAGATAGTGAGTGCGATAGTTGGAAAAAGTATCAATTAATTATAATTCTAAATCAGACTAAAGGTTAATAATTGATATTTATATTGAAAAAATTAATACTAGATATTTAATTTTTTTTTTTTTTTTTTTTTTTTTTTTTTTTTTTTTTTTTTTTTTTTTCATGTGAATGTAGAAATAGGGAGAATAAATTAATTCTCTCTGGATATATAATAGGTGCAGTACACGTGTGTGAGTGTGTTAATTGTATGTGTTTTAGATTTATATGAGTAATGATACCCTCGTCGGCTGCGATGTTGAAAAATTTAGATCAAAGAGCTGCATCAAATTTTCTAATGGAAAATTTATTACAAAGTAAAGCAACGCCGGGTAGTGATTTTAGTTTGACTTTAAATTGGGCAGCGAGTTTAATGGCACGCCAACGTGAGAAAGATGCTGCTGTGGCAGCCGCTGCAGCGGCAGTTAATAATCTTGGACATCATAATCAAAAATTACGACGATTGGATATGGATGGCAGCAGTGGTGGTGGTGGTAGTGGTGATGGTGAAGAGGACGGTACATTTTCACGAATGGATGTAGAATTGGAGATTGAAACTGAACCAGAGACAGATGGTGAAGTGTCCAGCTATCGTGACCAATTAACGCAAATTAGGTCTGGCGATAGAGTCAATGTTAATGATACACGTTTTCATGATGATGAACGAATATCTGGCGATGCGGATATTACTGAGAGAGATTGGGTGAATTATGATAGTGTTGGTAATACAACAAGATTTATGACAACAATTAAAAAAGAAAAGAGGACAATCAATGAGAAAAATTGTAATATGAATAATAGTGGATTGGACGATCAGTGTAATAGAGATCCAAGTCCTGTTCATTCATTTACGTCATCTGTCACAGAACCTTCACAATGTATTCCACCAAAGGAAAAGCCTGAACTTAAATTTGGCGTTAAAGCTATACTTGCGGATAACTATGACCGTCGTCGAAACACTGGTTGGTACATAAAAAAATAAATAAAATAATATTAATTAAATTGATATTAATTATTAATAATTAATAATAGATATCTATTATTAATTATTACTTATATGTATTTATTATACGTATTATAAGTATTATTTATATACGTAATTATAACTAATACGTATCTATTATTAATTATTAATAATATCAATTTAATTAATAATAGACACGTATAATATAAAATACAAAAAATAAATTTGTATTTTGGTGTTTTTATATTCGTAACGTTTGAATTTTTCCCTCGCCACGCGCGATGTTAGCGGCTTATTCACGCTCGAAACAAAGCTCGCTACAAATCAGTGTCGAGACCAGACTTGCACCCAATGTTACCCTAAATCTCATCCGCACACCCTCAAGACGAGTCGCAGCATGCGTGCAGGCGAGCCTCAACGACTCAAATCTCTCGCTTATACACCCTGATGCTAACGCTAGACCTTGTTGCCGGGGTGGAGTCCATGGCGTCAGCTGTTCCGCCACTTAGCTTCACCCCTAATATTAAGCCCTTACGATTGGTGCCTATAATATTAGACAAGCGCCAGAATCCAATGACGTATCAAACCCCACTATAAAAACAATATCTTTTTATTATTATTTTTTTTTTCTTCTGTTACTTTCATTTCAATTACTCGCATATAAAAACAACAATTTTTCCTTCGTAAAATCAATTTATCGTATTCATCAATTTCATGAACACACATATTCTTCTCTTTTATTTTTCCAATTTTTTTTTCTTTCATTCATTTTATTTTTTTTCATTTTCACCTGCAAACAATTGTTTTTATTCTTTTCGTTACAAAATTCATTTATTCATTTTCTCTTTTTACCATAACTCCATTTATTTATCTCTCTACACATATTCTCCACACTCATTCCATTTTTATTTTGTTGATTGACACGAGTCGATATAAAATATTCTACACATATTTTCACCAATGATAAACGGACGCGTGGTTGAAATATGTTTGGTACACGCGGATATCATCATACATATAAACACGAATGTTGCATTTAACATTGGTGAAATTGCTGCACACGCGTCCCGTGGCAGCAATATATATATATACATACATACATACATACTGTATAACAAAAACAAAAAGGAAAATATATACATGGAGATATGAGATAAATGGAGATACAGAATATAGATGAAGAGGAATTGGGAATGAGCGAGTGAGTAAGTGAGGTAAATTGGAAGGGTTTGAATGTGGATATATGGAGGACGTGTATATGTATATATGTATATATACTGCAGCAGCAGTATTATATATACGGAAGAAACTCTCGTGCATTTGTCGGCTACGAGCCGGGATGCATTGACCGTGTGCCACGTGCATGTGTTACATGTCCCTCTTGCAATTTGACCAATGCCACACACTCGTCGCTCCTCCATTCCCTCTGTATATATGTATATATATATGCGAATATATCCACATATTATCACCATTTCAATATGCCATTGCCGCCACATAGTTTACCCTTCCAATTCACGCATCTCCCCCGCAGTTCCCTTATCTACATTTAACTATATCTATACACGTCATGTCGAGTGAAATTCAAGCTGAAATAATTGCGTGCGAAAAAAGTGATTGGTAAAACAAACTTCAATTTTATCATTCCCATACCCAAATGTTATATGTATAACAAATGGAGATTATATAATGCCAATTTTTATTTTTTTGATGCTTTGTAAAATATTTTTTTATTATTGCAGCTTGATAAAAATTTTTTAAAGGATCATCAGCGTTTGGAACAAAAATTATTAATGTCCTCCGGGTGAGATTGAAGAAAATATATATATCTATCTCGGTGTCTTTATAGATTTGATGATGATGTCTCGCGTATATGGAGGGACTTTAATCTCTTGAAATAACTGCTTAGAATTTATATACACATATATGTGGTCAGGAGGAATTGTAGATGAAGGAAAACAATGTAATACAGAGCATGTTCTTAATATGAGAGGCTGATTTATATACAGTTATAAAATAGGAAACAACTGTAATAACACACACACACACACACTGCATATGAAGAACAGAGTAGTGCGTATTATAGAACAGAGAGAGAGTTGAGAAAGAATAAGAAGGAAAAAAAAAATGTTGGTTGTTTTTTTTTTCTTTGCTATTCAGTGTTTCCGTTGAGGCTTATTATTGAGCTCATGGGCATCATTGAAAGAGCTTTGCTTATTGGTCGGTTGGCAAAACAACGATAAAACCCGATGAGTATTTTATGGGTCTCCACATGGTTATACAATGGATTGCCGCATTGTTCACCCGCCCTGGATCATCGGGATAAACTTCATACAAGAAACACGCCTGTTTCACCACCCATTATTTTATATTATTTCCAAATGCGCAGTGTGTTATTCTTTGGGCACTATTTTTTTTCTCTTTCACTCTGTATATATATATATATAATATAAAATCGAGCTCTTCTTCGTCGTCTTCTATTCTCATCGGCGTTTATATTTTTTGTCCGGAGGCAAATGGGCGTGGAAATGAGCAGTAAAGTGTCGCCAATAAATAGGTACATTTTTTTGTTACTCCATTTATTATACACATACTCTCTTTTGCTGTATAAACCCACGGGGCATTTGTTGGTTGATCTATCACCCTAAATCCTATTCAATATATATACTTTAATATAAATTCCAAATATAAAACCCATGCATAAATATATAAATGTAAATAAATAAATATATAAATAAAATATTACACTTCATTGATTTGTTTTTTTTTTTTAATATATGCTTTCAGATAATTTACAATCACTTCAACCGTCGGGTGGAATGCCGCCGGTAAACACACCACCAGGTTACTCGCACAATCTCCAAAGTTCACCACCAATTTCATCCGCGTATGTAGTTGGAATAACTAAACCAATTGCAAGACCAACAGCATATCATCCACATCATCCGCCGCATCCGAGTCATCAACCAGGACCGACGCAACATCATTTTTCAGCGCACGCACATCACACACTGCAATTATTAGCTTGTGGTGGGCCATACTTAACCGGTAAACAAATTGAATATAAATATAATTAATTGAATTATAATTAATTATATATTTAAATCATTTATTTACAGGTAATTAAAATATACAAGCGCGAAATACGTGTCTCAGTACTTGAATTGTTTCATTTATTAAATTTTACTAATGCATTTATATATGTACAATTGTATTTACATTCTATATATTTATACATATATACTAGTGGTTTATAGATATGTGTATTTGTATATATGTTCACGGCCCGGGACATGGAGTGCATATCAAGTGCAGTGAAAGCACCCATTCTGCATTGTGCGTACATTATGTATATAATCGTGTATATATAGATGAGAATCAACGTATATACATATACATAATATACACGGTAGTGTGTATAAGCCGTGCGGCTGACTGCGGCTGCTATCCGAGTCCAATGTATACGCATGCAACAAGTGCATGCGTGCAAATATCATTGGGCGAGATAATATCCTCATGCTCAGCTTGACAATGCACATATGTATAATCTGATGAAGAGCGTGTATGTATATTGTATATGTATATATTTATCTAGGTATGGAATTTGAATTTATACACTGGAAATTCACTTGGCCGTTTATTTATTAACTACAACTTGACATAAATCTAATATACATATTTGGATAATTACATTTAATTGTATAGATTATTGTTATAATTTATTATACATTGTTGCAGGATATTTTGTGTGTGTATTATATTTATGTTTATTTGTTTTAATTATGTTTGATTATCAGTGAGTAATCCTGCGAATGGTGGTCATTTATCACGTACACCAACAGTGGCTGGTGCAACATTTCCTGGTGGAATGCAGCATGGAATTGGTGATTTAGCTGGCATGAGTGCAGTGTGCTTTCCATGGGCTGGAAGTGCACGCGGTAGACCACGAAAAGGTATGATGAGAAGAGCAGTATTTTCGGATCATCAAAGACGTGGATTGGAAAAACGTTTTTTACTTCAGAAATATATCAGTAAACCAGATCGAAAAAGGCTTGCTGATAAATTGGGCTTGAAAGATTCACAGGTTTGTGGTTATTTATTATTATTTTTTATATTAACAAATTTATTGTCATTCATATTGCTTTGATTTCTCATTTTGTCTAATTCCAAGATGAATCAAATTAATTAATAGTTGCTTGGATTTTTTTTTTTTTTTCAGTTTTTATTTTTTATTTAGATTTGAAACTGGGATGCAGGTTGTGTGAAATATTGCATGAAGAGAATAAATGATGAAACATGAAAATGATAGATTATAAAAATATCATATGGATATTTATAAAAAAAAAAAAATCTCTTGACCTATTTTTTATTTTTTTTATCTTACACGAAAACTCGTATTTTTGTTGGGCACACAATTGATTCTGTCCCACCCATTTCAAGCTACTATATTACATACAGTTAAGATATATGTATGTACATAAACATACATATATATATTTATATCATGTTTAATTCACGCTCCGAACGCCATAGCTCAACTACCATTGGTTGAAGCTTGTGTGGCTTCGCTTGGCTTATAATTCTCATCCTTACATATACACAAAATCACATTAATATATACATGAATACGTATATATACATGACTATTATCTACAGAATTTATGACTGACAATGTAGAACTAAAAATTTTTATGAGCAATATTAAGAAAGCTTGAAAAGATTATAAAGATTCACTTTAACTTTATTTAAATTTAGACAGCGTCAAATTCCGTCAATTAAGAAAATTGAAATATATAAAAGAAAAGAATGAATAAAAAATAAAAAATAATAGAGTTCAAAGTGCATATACATATAATAATAATAAAGAAAAATTGAGAAGATGAGAAAAACAAAAAATGTTTTGCCCCCCGGGCTCGTTATCTCTTTAATAATCCGAGCTGACGGCATATGCCAGTTATTTTTTTCCTTCCTTCCTTCCTGAGAAGATGCTGTCGACGCATCCGGACAGCAACTTCTCAGTCTTTGAAATTGAAGAACATTAAAAAAGAATAAATAAATATATATACATATAACCATGGAATATTATAGATACAATGTATTCGTAGGTCCATGTTATAATACTTATTCTCTTTATTTAACAATTAAAGTATCTCTATTATACTGATAGATAAAATGACGAGTATTTTCTTTTTGTCTGTCAGTATGTATATAAACAAATACATATAGCAAAATGCAACCATATGCATTTTCCCACGAGTGTCTGATATTGAAGCTCATACATTGAACAGATCGACCATTAGGATTTTTCGTATTGGTTGGGGTTTCTTGATGGGTATATAGAGTTTCAAAAATTCCATCAGTCAAATCAATTTGCAGCCATTAGTTACTTCTAAATATTTATCTTCACAGTATCCACATATGTATTTCCCTTATTAAACAAACCTCAAAAGCTAATGTCAGTTATATTTAACAAACTATCTATACATATTTAATATAATATAAAAGTACAATAAAATTAAATGAATAAATGTAAACATATAATTTTTCAGAGTGACATTACCAAAGGAAGATCAGCAAAGCTTTTGTGTTCAAGCAAATATATATTAAATATAAAAACAAAAGCCACAGCACGGTGTATAGTAATCCTCCCCAGTCATCGTCGTCGACGAGCATAACATGAATATAACGTTACGGCAATATCTTGCAGCTTTCAACCAAAGTGCTCGCTCGCTTTCACTCTCGCCCCTCGTTTATATATAGTCAGTGGGCCTTCTTCTCTGTCTGTCTTTCATGCATTATGGATATTTAACTTTTGAGACGCACCGCTTGCCTCTGAAGGTGGTAGCTAAGAAACCATGAATATACAATACTCTGATCTAAAATGCATACATATATATGAACATATTTTATATAGAATATATCCATACATATATCTTGGCTCAAGTGGATAAACTTTTAGCTTGTGATAACGTTGATCAATATACGATATCAAATTATATATATATACGGACTGAAATTTGGAACACGAATAAAGAAAAAAATATAAATACAAATAAGTAAATAAATAAATAAATAAATAAATAAATAAATGGCAAGTGTATATAGTGGAATAGATGTAAAAGAGAGCATCGTGCATGCTCATCTCAACAACCATACACGTCAACATATTTACAAAAGAGATATCTCACGTTATATACAATATTTTTGAAAATATATTGAGATGGAAGTTGTTCAATATAAGCAATTGAGAAGTTTTGGTATGCACAGCTCACATCTTTTGCCATAATAAATATGGAATCCCCTTTTCTTGTCGTATTAACATGGGAATTCACCAAATCGTCCCTCCCTCATACTTATGGAATACATCAGTCGCAGAGGGGTAGTAGAGATAAGAGACCCAAGCAACGTATGGCAGAGGGTAGTTTTTACGTTTGTAAAATTTTCTCATTTTTCGACACCTCTTCTGCTCTTCCTCCTTTTTGATTCTTCAATTCCACAACTTTTCCATCCACCTTATACATACAGATCTCTATCCTCACACCTCTCTTTCAACCAACAATTTTTTATCATCACATTTATCCGCGTCCCACCGTAGACTATAGAGGGTTAGTCCTGAGGCCGACGTCATAATCGATCGTCTTTTATTAAATGGCACCAGATGGTGAGCAGCTCTGCCGCTGTTGCCGTCGCCGTTGCCGCCGCGGCCGGGCCACACGAGCCGCGACGGGCCATGGCCCGAGAGCATCGTCACGAAATACTCGCTATAATATATATATATATATATATATATATATATATATATATATATATATATATATATATATATATATATATATATATATATATATATATATATATATATATATATATATATATATATATATATATATATATATATACATAAAGGAAACTCAAAGAGGGATGAAAGAGTGAGAGAGCCACCGGGAGGACCTTCTCTTGTTGAGTAAAACGATGGTGGGGCAGTTAAACTTGGAAACGTACGTGAATAAAGCGCGCACGGGGAATTACACTCTAGAAGCGACGACGACGACGACGACGACGATGACGATAGTGGTGTAGTGGTGGTGGTGGTAACAGCGGCTGGCAATATAGTGGGGCTCTTTGGATAGGCCGAGGGTGCCGTGTGGCTGCAGCCAATCGTTTAACGATTACCCACTCGCTCACTCTATAACGCGATTCAGATGTCATTATGCTTAATCCAAGCTATTCTGGGAAAGCTTTCACAGGGTGATAAACTGTCCCAGAGAGTGTATATATTTCAATCGAGTGGATATTATAGATAGATAGGTTAATGGTATAGGTATAATAAATACATATGGATAATTATATACTTTCAATTGTAAAACGTTAAAAGTTTTAACGCATCAACTCACTCGACACCATTTACTCTCTCGGATTTAGAATGTATTGTGTGGATTTCATCTGTACGTATCTGTTTCTTGTTGTTATTTTTTTTTTTTTTTTTTTACTGTTCCCTCAGCCACTCGATGCGCTGACTCTTCGTTGCTTTTGTTGGTTGCAACGTTGGTGCAGCTCACACGCGGGTATATGTGCCGGTGACGGGAGACAATCAATCACTGCCTTCAGCACTTCCGAGAGCGTAAATATATATAATGAAAGAGAGGTTGATATATATATTTTGTGAAAGGCGACAAATTTAGTTCCAATGCCCCGTGTATTATGCCGGAAATAATGTTGGCTTTTGCGACGATTTGCGACACCCGAACGATCTTTATATGTCATAGAGTTGCGGTGTTTTTCATCACATATCATTATTTTCGTTCATTTCAATTTTTTTTTTCCTGATGGAAATTTGTTTGGTTTGAGTTGCAATATATCACGTATAGGTTTTGACTAAGGGTGGAGTGTATGTATGGCGAATATGTATCACACACATATACATGCGATGAACAGCCCGTCAACCCAGAGGAGAGAGTATATTGCTTCGCACCGCGGTGTCATCTGCACTCTCTACACACTCTCTCTTCACCCCTTTCAATGGAAAATTCGTTAAGTAGATTGGTGTAAAATAAATTGGTGAATAGTGGACAATATAATTGTTTACACCTATATACGTGTATATAAATAATTTTTTTTTTTTATATAAAAATCCTCACGATATATTGTAAAACAATTCGTTGATGCGTATTTAAATTTTGTTTAATTGAATAACAAATCAATTAATTTTATTTCATTTTTATTTCTTCAATTTTTCTTTTATTCAATGAATATTATTTTACTTAATTTCCGGACGTCATGTTTAAAAAGGGGGAATATAAAAGATGATTTCAACGATTGTAAATGGTAACTCAAGTTCATGCATTTGACGTTTGTATGTTCGATAATGCACATGGTCTTTAATCCCGGAAATAAGGGCGCTGTCTCCAAGTGTGTGCCGTCGACTCCATCAAATGCTATTGGGGAGAATTGGAAAAAAGGTGCAGAGAGATATACATATATTTATCAATAGGGATGGGGATATTGCCTTCAGGACTATATAGGCAGTGTTTTCGATCCAATAATTGGGGATCCCTCCCACGTTTCTTATTATCCCTATAAGTAATATATGTATATAAAACCCAAGCAATAATTCACTCGTTATATGATGATATTAATTATAAGTATTGTATATGAATTATTGTCGGGTTTCAATTGGATTATTATTTATTATATTAAATTTTATCTAATGAATTTGTTTATGTATATTTGTTTACAGGTGAAGATTTGGTTTCAAAATCGACGAATGAAGTGGCGAAATAATAAGGAAAGGGAATTAATGGCGACGGGTGGTTCACGTGAACAAACATTACCAAATAAAAATAATCCAAATCCAGATTTGAGTGATACTGATGGTGATCGGCCAAGAATTGATTTACGTGATATGAGTCCATTGGGGAGTCCTCAACGACAGGATGAATTGAGTGATAATGATGAGACCGATGAAATTAATGTTACGTGATAGAAGCGAATTATTTATACAAGTAAGAGATGTAATGAAATCGGATTTTGAATTATTAATTTCGTGAATTTAATTTACGTAAAGGAATATTGATGAAAACAATGAGGTGAAATTGATAAAAGCTTATGAATATATGAACATCATATGAAAAATCTGTAATATATTGTAATTAGTTATTGATGTATATGTACGTAACTCGAAAAGTCTATTTAATTTATTCATATAAGGATATTAAATGAAGAATATGAGGGAAAGTTTTACTCTATAGACGCGCAATTGCTGTGTCATATTTAATTAAGAATTACAATGAGGTGGTTATTTATGAGAGAAAGAACGAAAAAAAAAAAAAAAAGTGAGAAAGAATGCTACCAAATTTAATTATTTCGTCGTGATATAATCCATGTAATATAATAATGCAATAAAAAAAAAAGACAAAACAAATACTTATAATCTTTTTCTTTTTTCACTTTGAATAATTTATATTAATATACAAATAATTTTTTCTATTACTTTATACATTTATATTTATATACTCTCTCGCATTCGTCTTTATTATTTTTACAAATAAATTAATTTATTATATTAAAAAATTAATTCGTTTATCACAAAATAATTTACTTATGTTCAAATTTTTTTTGTTTATACAGCTCGATAATTTTATCGTCCATTGTTCATGCGAATTTTTTGAATCATCGTATTTTCACTTGGCTCTCTGCTCCCCTTAATTTTAGCCATTTCTTTACTCCATTTTAGCAACCAATTAGTGTCCATTGAATTCTACAAATAAAATAAATAAATATAATCCAATAATTAATTAATACATTTATATATGTATAAGTATAAATGAATAAAATGATTAACCTTGTTTTTTCCATTGTTATCAATACTTGTTGTCAATTTAGCTACTTCACGTTCTTTCATTTTTTCAATATTAAATTTGGCAACAGACTGAGCCCACGGTCCATATTCACCTCTTATTGCTGAATCCAACATTATTTGTCGTCGTCTCTTTGATTCAGTATTTCCAATTGGCTCTGTTTCCTTTTGCGGTCCAATTTCAAAGAGCACCTGAAAGTCCGCGTGCTCACCAAGTCTAAATCCCACACCAACTCGAGAATCTGTTCCTATTTTTTTTTTTTATCATATATATTTACAATTGATTTAATAACCGTTATCCAGAATTCAAATTAGATACTCGCGTGCCATGAGTATTAGATTATACAGGAAACAAAAAAAAATCAATGATACATTCCACCTTGCAGTACAACGGTGAAAGTTTTTCGTTTTCTCTGACGTAAAATTATGCAAAGGCGCCGAGTATTTATTATATTGATATATTCATACCTTTTTTTATTGGTGGAATGTTGGAGTAGATGAGTGATAATATGGTCGGAAGTTCCTCAGGAATGATTAATCCATTAACATCTACAAAATATCATCAAATATTTTCATTATGTTCATCAGCACTTTTAATTAATTTATAAATCCTTAATGATTTTCATACTATCGAAGCAATTATTATATTCTTTTTAATTAAACAACTATGAACTATTTTTCAATGTTGTAACTGACTATATAAAAAATATATACGCTCGATGGAACAACCAGGTGAAGGCTATTATCATACAATTTTAAATACTCACATGTACCACCGAGTAAGATGATGCACACTAATATCACCTTGCTTCTTCCCATAATTTATATATTTATATATTTATATTTATAAATATCCTGGTCAATATTTTCACTTTCAACACATTGTATTAATGATAAATAACTATTTATTGTTTTATATTTGAATATAATATCTTTTTTTCTATTCAATGAAGAAATGAAAAGTACTTTTGAAATATAACTTATTCTATCCGGTGGCACGTTGGATGATCGACTAAAGTAAACTAGCCGTGGCCATTCGTCGTCATATCGTCAATGCGTAAACACGACAGCAAGAGGTTTTCAAGTGAAAGGAGTAATGAATCGGAGATCGAGGTCAGTGTGCTTATAAGTATAGAGTTGCTCGATGGACTCTCTCCTTGTATTTCCTCGTAATAAGTATATAATTCTTGCTGCTGTTGTTGCTGCATTTTGTTAATCAACTTCATCCAGTATACTGTAATCATAAATGTAAAATTATTTATTCAAGCTTATGGATAATTAATAAATAAATGATTGCGGCGTTTGAAGTCAAATTTTTATTTGTTTACGCCAGAAGTTTATTTAATATAAGTAATTATATATCTTCAAGTGGATCAATCATCAAAGTCTATCATGGTATTTATATCAGAATGATTATTAGCATCACTTGATGAATTATAAATCTTCAACTATGTATTACGTATTTATGGATATATTATACTGCATGTATAGAAGTGAAGTTGGAGGACTATGAACTGTTTGAGTGGCGTAACTGCAATATGAGTATGAAGACATACGCTCCATGGAACAACCGGGTGAAGGACATTGCAATATTCAGATTTAGATACTGATCATATGTATCAACAAATGAAATATAATATATATGAGAAAAATATTAATTATGTTTGGCTTTATATGTATGGTTGGTATAAATCAATTGTTTTTGTGTAATAAAATTATTTTCATTCTCAAGATACGATCATTGTCCTCTTGTCATTTGTTTGTAATTGTCAATTATTGTTATAAGTGAACTTTATATTTACAGGTGAAGTATTGAAATAATGTCAGAGTGAAGGGTTGATTGATTCAAAGAGTTTGATCAGTGTGTATAAAATTGTGCCAGATTAAAATGCCAAGTTAACAAATTAATCAACCTCTATCAGAATCCCAGCCATATTTATTACGCTACTTTATAATAATTTTTAATTCGTTTCTCTTTATTGAATAATGTAAAATAGTTACACATTTAATTTAAATGCTTCATAAATTTGTTCATTATTTTCGCATTATTAAATAGAATTCTTCTTATTAAATACCGCAAAATTAAAATATCTCCAATCAATAAAGCATTTAATTTACATCAAAATCACAATTTCCAATTAAAAAATAAAATATGTAAATTTCTTTTCATTACAAAAAAACTTTCTATACAAATTAATTTTCGACAATTAATCTCATAATTAATTCGTTATATTTATTCCTTCAACATTTCCAATAATATTTAATAGAACATTATCATAATTCAACTAAATATAAAATTATCCAAAGATAAATAATAATATCCATAAACAATAAAATTTAATAGAACAATATTGAGCTTATACATAACCTCTAAACAAGTATACATACATCCTCGATACATATTACCCATGAATATAAATATTTATATCATGTGACAATATATAGGTACACATATCCAAGTGAAATAAAAAAAAGGTTATACATTGCACACCTCTATACAGTACAGTGCTCGGTTGGCAATGAATTATCAACGATAAAAAATAAAAAAAAAGGTGTAACGGTGTGGGCTCGCCCGCACGGCTGTGCAATTGGCAATATATATTTACATACATACCACATACATATATGCCTATATACTTGTATGTATATCGACACGTAACACGACACGTTGCGGGATCGCCCGTGGCGGTCGTCATATACGAATAGTCGAGTGCTGCGCTTGAATGTTTCATTTGTGTACATGTACATTTAGTTGCAACGCTCATCGTTAGCTTCAAGGATATTTCTTCTTTGACTGTATACATATTATTCCACATCTTTTCTCACTGCTCTTTAACAACAACACAATCACATAAATTATCATTCGTGTCACGACGTGTATAATAATATTGTTCGTGTACAAAAAAAAAAAAGAACAAATAATATCTATAATTTATTCAAGTCTAAACTTCTAAAAATTCATCTTCATTATTTTATTTTTGTACTTTTTTTTTTTTCTTATTTTACTTTAAGTATTCTTTATATAATATTAAATAACTGAATTGTATTTTTTATTTACAGGCAATATTTCATGTGGATATCATGAGCTATGTTAAATAGGAAGAGCTACAATAGGAAGTGATAACGACAAGTGTATATGAGGTCGTGTTATATGGCCACAAATCGTGATACACAAAACGTATCGTCAAGTGTGTTAGCTGCTCACAAGTGTTTTCAACTTGCTAGCGCTTATTTTCATAATCATAAAACATCACGAGCCATACCAAATACATATAAGCATATGTATAACGTATGTTTCTAAGTCGTATATATGTGAAGAAGAAAAAATAGTACAGTCTTTCATGCGACAATGCCAACATCGTTTATCAGCCATTGCTGCTTCTTTATATTTATATTTAATATTATACGTATTTAATTATCTGGTGGTGAATGTTGTACGACGAGATATTTGGACCGTGGGGACGAATAATATTGGTGGGAATTGGCATTGGTGGTATATTATTTGCAATACTTATCATCGTGTGTTTCCTCACGCCAGGATGTCTCGGATACCAATGTTTCAAGCGACCAAGTAAGAGAATTATTAATTATATTATTTGTACATTAGTTTTTAATTATTGATTATCGACATGTTGAATTGATGGATGTATTGGATTATGAACATAATGCTGGTGGAGACAGCTGCACACAGGTGGTTGCACTGTTTTGTTGTGTATTATTATATACACATTCATTACAAACATATAGGTATGTGTGTACATGAGTTTATCACTTATACATCCGCAGGTATATAAATTGACAGCAATGTTTAACTTATCTTTTGTTTTTTAATTTATGTATCAAGGGGACATTTCGTTGTTCTTTTTTATTTTTTTAATTAGATAAAAGGTATATTTGTAAATTATATGGCGTATTAATATATAGGCAATGTAATTTATTTTGTAAATTTTATTAGAATATTTTTGATATTAATATATGTACATGATTTTTATTTTCTTAGTGAAGAAAAGTATTGCTTGATGTTTTTGTTGCTTGATAGTTTTATTGATCGTTAAAATTTATCTTTGGAGTCATTGGGGTTTTTTTATCTTTATTGAAAATGACAGAGTAAAAAATATGGGTATAAAATTTAGGTAGAATAATAATGTATGAATATGTAAAAATAAAACGATTGAATTTAATTTGAAAGAAAAAGTAATAGGATAAAATGAGGCGTAGAAATGTAAATCTATTTTTGGATATGAGTGATGTTATTAATTAATATGGATTTGTTATCAATGAGCATTGTTTCGAGTTTGGAATATAATTGTGTAGAGATTAGGAAAGTATTTTATTTATGGATTTATTGGATTATGAAATTTAATTTATTCAGGAAAGAGGAAGAACAATACCGACACACAACACCAGGTTGATCAACAAAATGGTAATATAAAGTTGGGTGATGTGAGCTATCGATCATGGCGTTTAGGAAGTCTTTATGAGAATGGTAGCATTTGTGAGAATGGAGAATCACCGAGAGATTCATATGGATCAAATTATGCTGAATTTGATCCTAAAAAAAATATATCCACAGCGGTATTTATAATTATTTCAAGTTAATAATTGATTTGATTTGAATTATTAAATCAAAATTGGTTTTTAATTATTGTAGAATTTAGTTGAATTTGGAAAACAGAAAACAGCTAAAAAATTGAAAGAATTTCCAACAGAATTGACATTGAGTTTACAATTTATACCAAATATTGATGAGCCTAAAAGCTCCTTGGGGCGATTTGTTATCGGCATTGAGGTAAAGTTATATAAGTGTTTTATAATTATTTTGTTTACACATAGAAATAAAAGTCAATTATTAATAATAAGATAATTGCTCAAATGTTTAATTATTGACAGGCATTATCAGGACTTCCACCAAAACAATATAATTGCACAGTGGAGCCTTATGTTGTTGTGAACATTGTTAAACAAACATGGACACAACGAAGACGAGATGTACTGCACAGTTTTAAAACAAGAGGAATTAGACACACAGCCAGTCCAATATATCAGGAAACATTCGTGATAGCTGATGTTAATTCACACGAGGCAAAGGTGAATATTGAATTTACCAACACGCAATATTCCATATATGAAAATGTTACAAGGCAATTTATTTTTTCTACCTTGTAAATTATGAAATTTTCATTTAGGATTGGACCTTGGACATTTTTGCAAACGATCACGATCGATATGCAAATCATACTGAACTTTGTTCACTTCGAGTTCCATTAAAAGAAGTTAAAAAAATATTTGCCAGTCCTGAAATTCATTTATTCAATTATAAAATGAAACAATCACATTTGGTAATGGGTTTCAATAACATGATAATTGTCTAATTAAATTATCAAAAGAAGGTATAATTAAATTTGTATTCTCATTGCAGGAATTTGGAAGCATTTTATTAGGAATTAGTTATCTACCGACTGCTCAACGTTTGACAATAACAGTTATGAAATTGCAAGATTTAAAGTATCCACCAGCAAATCAATCACCGATTGAGTTCAGTATGTGAATTAATTAAACTATTTATTCATTAATTTATCAATTAAACAAATAATTGTATTATACAATACAGATCCGTATGTGCGAGTGCTTATGTTAAATGGCAAAACCGGACGAAAAATAAAGAAGAAAAAGACGCGAACTTTACAAGCAACAAATGATCTTGAATTCAATGAAACATTGACATTTGAATTGTCATTAAATCAACTCGATGGTGTACAGTTCCTTGTTGTGTTGTGTAATAAGGTAGTTAAACTAAAGCCGTAGAGCGCAACTTGAAAAAAAAAAAAAAAAAAGAAAGAATACTAATGTATTTGTGTGATTATTTGTTAATTTTTAGCTCATGATTGATGAAACAATTAATAGTGACCATCAAAGCGACAGCGAGGACTCTGTGAACTTTTCCCATAAACAAAAAGACATATCAATTGGAAAGATAGCTCTTGGAAAAGGTGTTCGAGGTGGTACTGAGCGATTACATTGGTTTTCTGTTCTTCAAAATCCACGAAAACTCGTCACAGTATGGCACACACTCAAATAAAATATTTCCCGTCACACACATCTACAGCAATACTTATAATAATTTCAAATAAATTTAAAATACAAATAATTAGTTTTAATCAGTGTAAACTTAAATTCCAATTCAAGATTTACATATATACTTGAAATATTTTTTAAACAAAAATAATAATTTACCTTCAATACATAGATTACCGACTGATGTTAGAAAAGTTTTTTCTACTGTAATATTTATTATCTAACATCGTCACACAGAAATGATGTCTCTAGCGGTAAATTCCTGATGTAAAAAAAATCCACATAACCTCAAAATCCAAAATTCAAACCTAAATATATAATTAGTAATTAATAAACAATATTATTCATCTCAATATCATTTTCCCTGTTACATATGATTAACCTCAATACCACAATAAGTAACTTTCAATATAATTCTCATAAAAATCAAAATAAATCGATTGAATATTCGGCAATTGTCGGGCGCTCTCGGTTCACACCGTATTATCAAGCAACCCTATTGGTCGGCCACTCGCCAATGTAAAAAAGATTGACTTCGATGTTGGTGAAAAAGCAACGGAGCTCAAAACACATACTCGGAGATTCGGAATCACCTGCCAACCGTAGGTGCACACAATATTTCCAACTGACAGAGCACAGGTGTGAGAGAAAAACATGAAGTGTGCGTGTGTATATGTGTCTCGTAATAATTCTCTCCTGCTTATTGCTCAGTCTGTATTGTGACTCGTTGCGCGGTCGTCGTTGGGTTATCGATAGGCAGTTGTTCATCGTATGTGTTCCCTAACGTTTCCTCGTGCGCCTTGACAATTTTTTTCATATACATACATACATATACACATACATATATACATACATGTATATACACACATAATAATTATTTGTTTTCATGTCTGTTCAGCTATTGTGCTTATTAGTTATTTATTAAAATTAAATTACAGGCGAAAAGAGAGAAATCATACAAATATTTATCCAGTTGGACCACAGAAAATATGTGTAAAATGTTAAACGCGCGCGTGCGTGTATATTAAAGTACAATACACAAAAGAAAGGCATTTTTGTGGTAGCAGTTTGGAGTATCCTTTCATCATCATCAACATCAATAAATACCTACCGTCAACATTCTAACCTAGCGACTGACCATGTAAAGCTACTTTGGCTAAGGTAAATTTATTACGTGGGATTTAATTTATAAATTTTGTCACTTGGATATTATTAAGATCATTATTTGAATACAAGTTTTTCTTGTTTGGCTTCAACTATTTATCACGTACGCATACAAATACAGTTTATCGCTGTGCGTTCGTTTTTTTTTTTTTTTTTCTTAACCTATTACGTTTCACTATCTCGTTACAGCACTCTTTCTTCATTACTCTCATTCACTATTTTATATTTCATTTCACTCATCTGTCATATCATTTAAAGGCACGTCTGCAGCAGTTGCCTGGAACTGAGACCAACAAAAAAAAAAATCAATGAATCATATTCATCCTATTAAAATGATATCTATAATACATGAAATATATACATGAGAAAAAATACTTATTACCAATTGATTTCTTCTATTATCAGTACCTATTTTTATGTCATGGCTGACTGATAATATACTTGTACAATCGCACCTGACAATTAAAAATAACATTTAATAGTGAGATATCAGAAAAAATGGGTCCATTATTGTGGATTATTATTTTTATTAAGCCAAGAGGTTATTGGAAAATATATAGACTACATAGAAACAAGCCAATGCGATGGAAAAAAAAGATATAATATGTATATACATATATAAGAGTGTATATATTTGCTTTTGTTGGACTGGCAAGCGCTCGACATACGTATTGAAAATACTCTACACTCTGTGTAGAAAAAGTATTCAAATGGAAATAGCCATTTAAACGAGAATAGGCTATGGTCTCTCTCAAATGCCAAGGAGAGAATTCCATTGAACTCGACACACTCTGCATTGATCCACACACCTTTGACGTGTGGGCTTCACAAAATTATCTCTAACCTTTATTTTTTTCTTTTGTTGAAGAATTGTTTGAGGAAAATAAGAATATAAGTGAACAACAGAAATAATTTTCTATATCAATGACCTTCTTGTGGATTTCCTGTGGTTTTATCTGAAAGTGGTTTTTCTACTACTAGACATAACCTTATAGTGATTGTACAGGTATAATGAATTCAAATACGGTCAATTCAATGCCATTAATATTTTTTAATTTCAGTTCACCATAAAATTATTCATTTTTACCGTAAAATAAAATATAAAAATTGCTCAGTTATATTATCGTTTGATGTTTCGTGATTGTTAAGTGGTTTTTTTATTATATTTTTCTTTATCTTTATCGCCGTCTTGCGGTCAATCACTTGGAAAAACTACTACCGTAGACCTTGACAATGGTAACTGGTTATTGGTCCACAGGTCTACATTATACGCCCTGTGAGTAGTATGTAGTAACATTGGCAAAGTGGAAAAAAAAAAAAAGAATATAAAGAGGAATACGAAGAAAAACTTGAAAATGAAAAAATAAAACAAATATAATAATAAAAAGTGGAAGATTCACGCACGTAAAAGTTATATAGTGTGCAGTCAGTTCACGTATTTTGAACGTGCCATATATGTGAACAGTATAGTCGCAACAACTCACTGACAATTACATATTCGACTG
Source organism: Microctonus aethiopoides (assembly GCA_030347275.1). Lineage (NCBI taxonomy): Eukaryota > Metazoa > Arthropoda > Insecta > Hymenoptera > Braconidae > Microctonus > Microctonus aethiopoides. The sequence goes on from JAQQBS010000001.1 coordinate 5,245,432, forward strand.
TATATTATCATCGAACATCACGAACCATCTATGTATAAGAAGAAAGAGGAGAATTGAGAATAACAAAAAGGAGTAGGTTTTATATATTGTTGCCCATTTATTTTTTCTTTCTTTCAATTCCAAAAAAGATAATTAGATGCCGCATTGCATACTTGTGTAGGATGCACAAGAATAGAGTGAGATAAATTATATATTCATTTATGGATTAAACATTGAAAGAGGTGAATTCTATTATTTAATAGAAAATTTAATCGTCTGTTTGTAAAAACGTTTGTATACTAAAGAGATGTTTTTTTTTTCTTTCATTATTTTCTAGAATATAATGCGTTTATCTTGTCTACGTGGCAGAAACAAAACGTATTGAAAGACAAATCGGTTCTCGTACATGACTAAAGCTCCCAACGTTTTATTACCAGTGTTATATGGGAATATAACGCGTCCAATGAGACTCTTCATAGTTATGGTCGAGCGTGTATAAAACCATGTGCTGTGCCTGGGTCATCTCCATTCTCACGCTCCCGATATACCGCTTCTCTTTTGCCTTTAGCCACCTTCAGCAAATCCAAGATGTTAACCTTTAGATTATTCATTCTTTTGTATATTCATTTTTATTTTCCGTTTACTTATTTTTTATTCAATCAGTTTATAGTCCATACAATAATGAATCTTTAACTAACAATTGTTTCTTGGATATATTTAGCAGATATAATTATATAGCGGGACAATTTTATTGCGATGAATTTTTTTCTTCGTTATTTTTTTAGTTTTACTGTTCGATATTTTAACGATAACAGTCATTGAATTATTGGGATATATTGATGAATATGGTAATTGTTATATGTAAGATGGGCTCTCGCATGGATGCATGTCGTTGATGCGTGTAGAGCGCATCGAATTAATGGAATGACGGTCCATCATTACTTGGACTGGTGAATCGAATGAGTGGACTGGGCTGAAAATCCGGCCGTGCCAATTATCCACGTGTGTTTCAATACATATATATTCTTGCTCTTTATGTATATGGACTTGTATCTATATATCTATGCGATTATTATTGCTACTGTATATATGTAAGGTCTCTTAAGAATAGAATAGATCGTTTGGTGATGCACCATTTGTTAATAGGAACGATTTGTATCGAATCTTACAGTTGATAAAGGCAAGAAGATTGAAAAACTCATGGTCAAAATAGTTGATGGATAAGACGAGATATGAGTCATTCGAAAATTGACAATATATATATATATGTGTATAGATATATATTTATGACTGTGACCTTACTGAAGAAATGACTTTAAAAGCTCGCAATCAAATAATAATTGTCATTTGATAGAGAGTAGCCGGCATAAAATGACTTGGGAATTTTTTTTTTTTTTTTTTATCTTTGTAATTATTATGTTTCAATTAAAGATAAATGTTAATTTACTTTACTTTTGTTTTCTTTTCTGTAATCTTAATTTTCTTTATTTTTATTATATTGTGAAGAAATGAAAATAATGAAGTTAATATTAATTTTACAGACATGAGTAATGGTGTCGGAGAATGGAATCGTGACGGACGAAAAAAAGAAGAGTGAGAATACAAGTGAGATTGGACAATGATGGATCCACCATTGACGAGTAAAGTTTTACGTGCTCCTAGTCTAAAACGGGGCCAGGAAAATATCAGAATACAGGAGAGAGTGAGTACTTTAATTTCTTAATTATAATTAAACAAATGATGAATTATAAATTTAATAATCTATTTTCATTCTAAAATATATAGCTATTTAAACTTTGAAGTTTAGACAGTTTCATTATGTGTCAAGCTACAGAGTTCATAATGCATAAATTTTTATTTATATATTTTTTTTTTTTTCATTGGAAGAATGAAATTTACATATCTACGTACTTGAATGTGTTGTGCCATAATTCAATACCGATAAAGTGGACTTTTATCTTGGCAATCAAGCGCATTTATTACACAGTAATAATTTCACATTACCGACTGATAAAATGCTTTCAACTTCATGCGGCTTTTAAGATCGGTAATGGGCGCCCTCTTTTCTCGTATCGACTAGATTAATGCTTAATGCAATTTTTCATCCAATGCCAATCAAGCCCAAGAAACTAGTACATGCTACTACTAATGAAGTGAAGGAAGGAAATTACAATTTTTCATTAACACAAATTCAAGATTGCAAAAAAGGTGCGGCTAATTAATCTGCCATAATTGTTTGTTTTTAAATTCAAGAATATTCATAGAAACAAACAAGGAATGGGAAATAAAATATATTTTATTTATTTTTTTCTCTTTCTTGTTTCCTCTATTTGTTTAAATTTCCAAATGGAGAGAGATTCAAGGAGAATTATTCGCTGAATATATACGTGTGTGTCTATATTCGGATGAATATTTCAAACGAATGCCTATTTAACATCATACCAAGCCAGCTGCGTTAGTTTCTCTCTAGCACGCGTCTCTGACGTCGATGCGATTTCCTGTACCACACGGAGTAACGGTACGATATCTATCGATTGTTTCTCCGCATGTGGCCTTCAATCGTAAAAACGAACTAAAACATTAATACACACACACATGTACCATCATTGAACTCATTTTCAACAAACTTTATTGCCAAATGCATCATTCACATAAGACATTTGTTGGATTATTATGAATGACATGATGAAAAAGAAACAAATTTTTTTTTCACTCAAAATAAATATGATGGTAAAAGAAGAAAAAAAAAAAACATTCGTTGAATTATGTGATAAATATATCATATTTATCGTACCATTGACTCCCACATTATATGGTGCCAGTTTGTACCTACTGGGCAAGTCCCATCCTGCAAAATTGTTATATTAAAATGAGCCATGTGTGGGACGATAATATTTTGTGAAATCGAATGTTTTCATCACGAATGATGAACTAACAAACCATTAATAAACACTTACAAGAAAAATTGCATTTAAATTAATTTAGGTCACATTAAAAGCCATCAGGATATTAATCAAAAAAGAAAATAGAATGCAGAAAAAATTGTATTTACCTACAGGTTATAAACTCTTAAAGAGAAGAAACAAATTAGTGTATATAAAAGTCGTTTATATTAGTACAGAAGATCGAGCCGCGTGCGGCAATCAACAGAGTCCATGTACACACATAAATATATGTGGATTACCTGCATTATATGTTTGTATATGTGTATGTTTCAAAGCGCGAGAGTGAGTGAACGAGTGGGGCATAATGTGTGTGCTTCGAGCAAGAGAAACCATCGTGCTCAGTATGGAGCTGGCAGTCGTTGCTGACTCTCGCGATCGTCTCATAAATTTCCACCACGTCGTCGTATAAGTACAGTAAAAAGATAAAAATAAACTAAAACAAAAACAATTAATAAAAAGGAAAATTAATGTATTGTCTAGTTTGTATCTGTGAACGATCAGAGTGAAATGATAAAGCCAATTACGTATATAATTACTATAATGATTGCCACTGTTTTATTTAGTTTGGTATCATACGACGAGCAGTTTACAATAAAAAATATCATGTTGGATACGTTGGTGTGAGGATTAAAAAATTCTAAACAAAAGGATAATTCATAATATTTGAAAGAAAAAAAAAAAATAATGGCACTTATTGGAGCAAGGAACAGTAGCCCCGTTATACGTGACAGGGAGAATATTCCAGCTTATGACGTATGTACAAGATGATAATTCCATCATATGACTGCGACGATTGCATATAAATTTTATTGAATGACATAAAAAGAAAAATAATAATAAAACAAAAAAAAAAAAGAGATACTAAAGCACACGTGGATGCTATATGTTTATTTAAAAGCGATATCATGACTAGTACATACTCTCAATGACTTATGTAAATATGTATAACCATGCAGGCTTGTTTATTTCAAACTGATACAAGACTTTATAAAAATACAACTGAAACATTGTGGAATAAAGAGCCTTGATAAAGATCCTACGCGTTAAAATTGTCATCATACATAGTAATTTTATTTTACATATAAAATAATAAAAGAAAGGTTATATTATATTAATGTTCCTTGGTGTAGTTGTAGGATGTACTCGGCCTAATTCTTCTCTTTTGTATTATATCTATCCTGTCTCATAACCGTATAAATAAACCGTACATACACATTCATTGTCTGACCAAGATGACACTCCAGGGCAAAATGATAGACTGAACTAAGAAAAATAAAAATGAGAATGAAAGAGAACTGGTCATAATAGCTAGATTGTGAGATAACTGAGGTAACTGTGTCCAGGGTTGTTGTATCTGCATAGTGTATTATTATTTTTTATATCCCCCCTTACACTTCAATGATAATTCTCGCGATTAATTTGTAAAAGAGAAAAAAAAAATGCATTTTTTTATTTTTCCCAACGTGCCGTTATAATTTTATCTATGTCTATGCACACAGAATTTAATCTTCTTGATGTAAATGAAATGAATATACACACGATGTGGATGGTGAGGGGTGTGGCATGTGGCACGCCTGACTTGTCATTTAGTTAGTCAAGTATATAGGTATATGTTTATATTTTATATGTATATATATACACATATGTATCCTATTCGTGTAAATTGATAGTTGCGTGTGGGAATACAAAGTTGATTGACCAATCCCATTTAAAAATAAGACTCCCTTTGAATTTTTCATTCATTTTTATTTTTATAATATCCATGAATTTTTTTTTTTTATTTATTTATTTAATTCCAATTTCATTTCTATTCTTACGTAATATTATGGACACACGAATAATATATTCGTGAATAATTTTTGTTTTTATTTAATGGCACTGCGCCAACATACTTGTTTTTCTTGTTATTTAATCTTTTTCTTATTTCATTATTTTTTTTCTCTCGCTGTCTTTCAATGTACTAAATAATGTTTATATATGTTTGTGTATATGTTTAACATCATTTATGTCACCAGAATAGGAGAAGAATTTTTTTTTTCAAAGTCTACATTTATATATATATATAAATATGTGTGTATGTATTTGAAGAATCGTGAAGTATTGTCCGTCTTGTTAAAAATTGCGCAATTGTCGTAGATAGAAGAGCCTTGCTTCTTTTACCGCGGTTTCGCCGACTCCATTACGTCATATATGTATGTATATACATAAATATAAACAAATACATATGTGTATATATATATATATTATAGTGGGGATGCGCCTTCTTGTACTATATTTATTTTTGTATTATATACCTGTCACATGTAAATTTTCTAGTTTATCTTTCTTCATTCTTATTATATTCTTATTGCATTTAAATTAATTTTCCACATACACGTGTGACGTCAGTGTTAAATGACGATAATGCGCATATATGCTAAATACAATCCTCCATCAGAATATGTACAAGGTCGTGGTATAACGTCTAATATCATCATCGCTTAAAATTGCATCAACTTGAGACCGGTTTTCGCTCTTCTGTTCCAGACTAATATTTGCGATAATAAATTATATGTGTTTATATGTTAATAATTATTATCGCAATGTCGGATGTAAATTTTTTTATTATGTCATTAAATTAAGTTGAGAATATAAGTATGTATATAATAATAATAAGTGTGAAAAAAAATAATGATTAATTATTGGGAAAAAAAAAATATTTATAAAAATTAGTGCAGCTGTTGTCATTGATTTTTAATAATGTCATGCATATAAAAATATTATGTTTACATATGTATTGTATATGTATATGACTACATCATTCATGAATATTTTTTTTTTGTTCATTGAAATTTTGCTGCGTAAATTCTGTCTATTTTGCTTCCAGCCATCTACCTGTCGTATCTGCTCACAATTTCGCCCACATTTAATCATCCCACGTTAATCGTTCAAGAGCGCGTATCGAATGCGTGGCCTATTGGTTGCACGACCCACGTTTTTTGTATTTAAACATAACATACATTATATGTATATGTATAATATTACATACTTTGTTCATGAGAGTGTACTGCAAGCCGCGAATTTTTTCATGCCTACTATTGAACAATATTATGCTCATATATACTCTTGTATTTTATAAATTATTACAAATGAGCAGCAAATGAGGTTAATGTTTATGCGGTAATCACGTTTCAGGATCCAATTTCATTAGCTTTTGTATTAATATACATATATATACTCTAAAAATAAAATAATATTCTTAAAGAAATTGTAAAACTTCAAAAGGAACGAAGATATATAATGTAAATTATAAAAAAAAAAAATATTTTTTATTCAAATTATTATTTTTTTTTGTTTGTTAAAATATATTTATAATTTCTTCTCTTGTTTTAGTGATAGTTAATTTGTTTAATTATGCTAATATGTATAAAATAATATTATTTGAGATCATAAAAATTAATAATATGTATTTTAATTATTTGAAAAAAAAAATGTATACATATAAAAGATAAAAATTCATGATTTGTTACAGATTAAACTGGAACGTGTGTTGGGCGTGACTGTATCAAGTAACGCGGCATTGGCTTGCGACACCACAAGTGAGCTGGTCGCTTATCCTGCAGGGTAAGTCAATTATTAATCTGTTTTTTAATCCTGTTCATTTATACACAACCATTTCCGCCTTCATCAACAGCTGCTGTTCAATTCATCATTCATATTCATTTCTTTTTTTCACTTATATTTTTATTTTTCTTTTTCAGTTGAAATTGACAAGACTTGCATAACACATTCATTTTAACAACACACACACACACACAAACATTGAAAGCAAATCAATGAGAGTATAATAATATACATAATGTGGCTGTCGATAATAGTCAATAATTTTAATGATCACTCTAACTATTCAGTTATTAGAATCGATGGACACCGAGACAAGGAAGAAATAAAAAGATCATTAAACTTAAATATATATATTGACAATCAGGCGCGAGAACGAGGCCAAGAGCAAGACCAAGACCGAGACCGTGATAAAATATATATACTAAGTGGTGTGCGTCTCATTAAAAGGCTTTGATCCTCAATTGATGCAATAATCCTAATCATTTATCATATATATTATTATTCCAATCACTTAATAATAATTTATAAACACTTGGTGTCAATATATAAATATTTCCTATTAATCAATAATAGAGAAATTATATTAGAGAATTTTTAATAATTGATATAAACAACTCTCTCATGAAATTATTGAGAGAGAAAAGAGTAGAAGAGAGAGGTCGTGCGAAAAGCTCACGTTGATATCTCCCCTTCTCCTTTGACCCAGTAAATTGTAATTGACTCGCGATCTCTGCCAAGTTGCAGCTGAATTTCAGATACAGTCACGATTATATATATATAAACATATAGATATACATGTATGTATTCAAGTAAAGTATGTATTATATGTATGTGTTTATATTTCTTTTGGATCTATACTTGTGGACACGTTGGGTTGCTCACTCATTATTTGTGATAGACAACTGACAATGTTGCGAGAGAGCTCAAGCTCAATGAGAAGGTGAAAATTGTCCCAGACGAGTTCTCGCGAATAAATATATATACATATACTTGTGTCTATGTTCGGTTGGCGTGACGAGATCGTGGCCGCGGTCTCATGGAGAAAGCCAAGTCTGAAATGCCTGCTAGATCCTCCGGTTCTTGCTTTGCCGGATAATCTACCATAGGATACTTACATTTTATAAGAATAAAACGGTTGAGCGACCTCATGTTCACTTCTCACACTTCACACGCACACATGCATACGCATTATACATATATTATTTATTTATATTTAAATATGTATGGATAGGATGTTAATTTGTTATGTTTGCGACCTCATGCAATTAATGCCAATGATTTTGCTTATTTTATTTGCAGATGCACCGTTGTCTTGTTCAATCCACGTAAGAATACACAAACACATGTATTGAATGGATGTAGAAAAACGGTGACATCGTTGGCATTAGCTGGAGATGGAAGACTATTGGTTACTGGTGAATGTGGCCACATGCCAAATGTACGAGTGTGGGATATATCTGATCCTCATAATGGCTATCAAATTGCAGAATTTCCCAGTCACAAATATGGAATCAATTGTGTTGTAAGAAATATATTTGTATTATAATTATTGTTTTATAATTTTATAATATTTTATAATTCATTTGTTTTTTTAATATTTATTTGAGATTTTATATCGAGTTTGAGGGTGATATGAGACGATAATGATGTGTAAAGATTTGAAATGTATAATGTTGTGTAGTGAAAAGAACTGCGAGAACTAGTTAGGTAAACAGCCATTTAAGGTCAACATATCAAGAACCGTTTTTGTATGTTGAGCAACGGAATTCTTGGTTAGATTCCATTAAAACTTGTCACTGAGACTACTATCGTGAATTGTAATATTCCATTATCCGTACATAGTAATGATAGCAATTACGAGTTTTAACTTTTACCAATTTGACGATTTCGGAATTTCGTGAAAGTTTTGATGCAATCTCAAACGTAAAATAGTATTTTGATTTATATCTAGAAATATTTATTATTAAAAATATATTTCATTGAATATATTTTCATGAAAGTTTTTTTTTTTTAAATTCAATTACCAATATATGTTGATGCAATCAATTTTAAATTAATCAACACATTTTATTTATTTACTTTTTTTTTTTTTTTGCTTACGCTCTGTCGGTCTTCTGTCTGTTAAAATTATTATTAATTCATGTTTGGCTGAATATTGAAATCTGATATAATATTTCATTATCACATTATACAAATCACATTCATTTGATTAAATCATATGATTTTTTATGCAACCAATTAAATTATACTGAATTACCCAATAAAATAGTTAATGATAAAAATATCTCGGTAAATCCCCCTTTGAACTTTAAAATATCAAGTTTATCTAAATTTTTTTTTTCTTATTTTTCTAGGCATTCTCACCAAGCAACAAATACGTTGTTTCCATTGGCTCACAGCATGATATGATTGTGAATGTGTGGGATTGGCGGAATAACGTGAAGGTCGCGTCAAACAAAGTTTCAAGTAAGGTGAAGGCCGTGTCATTTGCTGAAAATGGCAATTATTTCGTCACAGTTGGTAATCGTCATGTGAAATTTTGGTATTTGGAGTACACACGAAGCGCTAAATACAAGGAGCCAGTGCCACTTATGGGACGATCCGCTATATTGGGCGAACAACGGAACAATGATTTTGTTGATGTAGCCTGCGGTCGTGGCGAAATGGCCGATTCAACTTATGCCATCACAAAAACTGGCTTACTATGTGAATTCAATAACCGAAGACTACTTGATAAGTGGGTCGAGTTGAGAACAACCAGCGCAAACTGCATGGCCGTTGGTGAAAAATTAATATTTATTGGTTGCGCTGAAGGAATTGTCAGATGCTTTAGTCCAACGACATTACAATTTGTTACAACATTACCTAGAACACATTATTTAGGTGTTGATGTTGCTCAGGGTTTGTCTATAAGTCATATGTCTCAATATCCAGCTAATGCACGATATCCCGATGCTATTGCATTGGCTTTTGATGAAGTGAATAATAAATTAACTTGTGTATACAATGATCACAGTATTTATGTATGGGATGTAAGAGATATTAGACGAGTTGGAAAGTCACATTCGTTTCTTTATCATTCTGCGTGTATATGGGGCGTAGAGATGTATCCAAATGACAGTGCTTTAAATAATGCTATGCCGCCTGGTAGTTTTATAACGTGTTCAAGTGATGACACAATACGCGTGTGGAATCTCCAAAAAGAATTGACGCCTGACCAAAGTCTCTACAATCGAAATATTTATAGTGATGAATTATTAAAAGTCATTTATGTTGATCCTGAATTGACATATTTAAAAGATTTAGATTTGGCTGCCGCAGGATCAACAGAAAAAAATGACGCGTCATATGATGGACGTAATGGCGTACGTGCAATAAGAGTGAGTCCTGATGGAAAACAACTTGCGAGTGGTGATCGTTCGGGTAATATTAGAATTCATGATATTGCAACATTAGACGAATTATGTTTAATAGAGGCACATGATGCTGAAGTATTGTGTTTAGAATACTCAAAATATTCTGGTAATTCAATAGAATCACCGCGACTTCTTGCCAGTGCATCGCGAGATCGTTTAATTCATGTTTTTAATGTAGATGAAGGATATAATTTTTTGCAAACATTAGACGATCATAGTTCATCAATAACTGCAGTGAGATTCTTCAGTCAAACGTCACAAAATGATAAATTACAAATGGTATCATGTGGCGCTGATAAAAGTATAATATTTAGGCAATTTCAAAAAATGCAAAATTCACCACCACAATTTATTCGGGATCATAATGCCCAAGGTAAAACAACACTTTACGATATGGAAGTGGACTCTGGTCAAAAGCACGTACTTACAGCATGTCAAGATCGTAATATCAGGGTATATAGTGTAGCTACAGGAAAACACAGTAAAACATTTAAGGGTTCTGTTGGAGAAGATGGTTCATTGATTAAAGTTGTTTTGGATGCATCAGGAATTTATGTTGCAACATCGTGTACTGATAAAACATTGTGTGTGTATGATTATTATAGCGGTGAGTGTATGGCAACGATGTTGGGACATTCAGAATTAGTAACTGGTTTGAGATTTAGTTCAGATTGTCGTCATTTAGTATCGGCAAGTGGTGACGGTTGTATTTTTATTTGGCGCGTGCCACATGACATGGTGGTGACGATGCAAGCGCGTTTAGCACAGCAGGCGATGCGAGCTGGCAAACGACCATCACAAGTGCCAAATGGATTAACAGCTCAATTGGACAATGAAACATTTGGTTCACCGTCACCGGATTTTTTCGATCCAAATGCAAACCCAACAGTTCAATCAGGTGGTATTGATTATCGATTTAGCGTTGGTCAACTTCCGCATTGGGCAAAAAAACAAATTACTACAAGTGCTACTAGTACTACTACTACAACTACGGAAGAGCATTTAACATCGAGTGTGCGATCTGTGAGTGTGGACATGCCAAAAGGCCGTTGGGCACAACGAGTTCAGCAAGCTGATGGAATTACGGTTAAATCTGTTTACGATAGTGATGAGATTATACCATTTCCGCCAACGCGTGGTGCAATTGATTCGGATGGCTGTGGTGGCGGTGCTGGTGGTTCGAAAGACAGTTCTATTGATAGTGGAACTGAAACAAAATCTAATAGTGATTACAGACGGGAAACCATTACCGTTAAACGAGTATGTATTTATTAACTTTCTTTTTGTTTTATTTTCTTTTTGGTTATAATTTATGGTTAAAAATAAAACTCTATTAACACTTGAGAGACTGCTGCAAATACTAGTATGCCAGCATGATAATGCTTATTCGCTGCTTTTTTTTTAGGAAAATGTAGATGAGAGTGTGTTTATGCCGTGTCCCGATAGTTACCGGGAGTTAACGGAAGATACAAAACAGGTACTAACCAGATATATAATTGACTTAAACATTCGTGCGCAACTAATAAGTGCAAATAGTCTTAGAAATTATGAGTATCATATATACTTTACTATAACATCCTCTTTTACATTTCCTTTTCTTGCATTTGTAGTATTCCTTTATTTTTATTTTTTTTTTCTGATATTTGAATTTGATTTTTGTGTTCTTTTTTTTTTCTTTTTTTTTATTTCTGCATTGCACAATTCGATGTGGTAGATGACGGGTGGCAATATAACGATAACTAGAGGTAGCAATGCCACAGAGTTCATTCGTCAATCGAGAACTCGACATCACACTGATGACAGCAGTCTCGGCAGTTTTAAGTTTGAGGTATAAATTGCATATTTCCTGTTCGAGATAGGTTCCGTGACTCTTAAATTCATATTTTACCACATTACTTCATTTAATATATAATAGAATGATAAATTGCATTTTATGATAAATATTATTAAAGAAATTTAATAAACGGCGTGATAAAAATTTTTTAAATTGAAAAGAAAGTAATTTTTTTATTTTCTGTTTTTATCTATTCAGGATCAAGAAAGTACCGAGCATGATGGTGATGTTGAGGATTATTCTGAAGGTGAAAATGGAACAACAGGATCGGAGAAGTCTCATCATCATTTAATGTATTATCCACCGCCTGAAGATATTGTTTCAAATCAATTTAAAGTTAATGCCATGGATGTGGAGGAATTGCGACGTTCTGTGAGGCGCGGTAAGAAAGCGCGAGTTGGTGATAGCAATCGCGGCAATGAATTAACTGCATCAGGCAGTCAAGATGATTCGGATTCAGAAGGTGGTGCATCAACACCAAGCGCTGAACGCAATCCATTGTCAATGCTGTCAGAAGCAAGCTCTGAAGGTTTTGATCAAGTTGCTAATCAAACTAATCGTGAAAAATATTTGAAAAATGCATTTGAATCATTAAGCGGCGCTGACGAACCAACAAATCGAAAACATACCAGTATTAGTTCGCAATTTCACGGAAGGTTTGTAGATAAAATAAAATATTTATTGGTTAGTATTTGAAATTTTCAATAAATATGTAATACTTTATAATAGGCTTAGCGGTGGAAATGGTGAAAGTCAATTGAATAAATCTTGTCCAACGCCGATTATAAATGCACCGAAAAATACCAAAGTCAGTTCAGATGTATCAAAGAAACGCGAAGAATTACAAAGACGAATTGAGGAAACGAGACGAAAATTACAAAGTGTAAGTAACAGTAATAAAGAATAAAGTCAAATATAAAAAGTATGATTGAAAATGATTAAATTTTATTGGTCGTATTTTTTTAGGTGGGTTATAGGTCATCATTAAAATCAAGTCAAAGTATTGCTGATCTAAGCAGCCATATACCGGATCGACATCATCGACAAAATCGAATTGGTTCAGGTAATAATAATAATAATAAATGCGGACAATTGTCGCATTATACAAAACCAACTAACTTATGCAAACCTATACCAAACCCAAATTTCCAATTAAAATCACAAATTTTTACTAACAATGTTTCTGGTTTGGGTAATGAAATTATCATGGATGAGATTTTAAAAAAACCGATTGACCAGCGCTTGCTTAAAAGTCAAACAATGTTTTGCATAAATGAACGTTCATCTAAATCAACGTTGAATCGTCCGTTAACGTTAACATTAAAAAAAACTGAAAAATATAAATTGTCCGTGAATAAACCGAATCAATCATTGCCAGAATCGCCAGTAAGCGAGGAATTGAAATTGCTCAAAAAATCATGTAGAAAAAATGCCAATGGATTTGTTAAATTTGCTAATAAACGTAAATCATGCAGTTATTTTATCGGTCTTGATGATAATAATGAGGATATTGAAGAAAATATTACAAAGTCATTCGAAAGTTTACCAGTAATGAACAAAAAACAATTATCTGATGAAGATAAAGATGAAAATGATAATGATGATGACGATGGAAATGGAAATTTTAGCGATGATTCATTAGAAAGCGATTATAAACCACCTCCACGTAGATGCGTTAGCGAATATCAAATAAATATGTATACAGAAATAAATAGCGATAATAAAAGTTTCTTGACATATCCAAAAAAGAAATTCAATGATTCGCAAGAGAGTATTCTGTCTGATGCATCGGGTGAGGTATTTGACTGTGCACACTATGACAATGATCGGCATTCCAGTGCAAGTTTCTTTTTATCACGAAGAAAAATGCAAGCAACACAAAGTCAAGAAAGTATTTTAACTGACGGCACTGATGACTATCAGACATTTCCATTACGTGACAATGAAGATCATAGAAGTACCGAAAGTATTCTATCTGATGATTCAGATTCTTTAGTTAAATCTGCACCATTGGAAATGCTTTTTGATTCACATTATAAACGAAAACGTCAAAATTCTGAAACATATAATGCAAATCCTAATAATGCAACATTAGATAATACTAAAAATGATACGCCATCGAATTTAGCCGTTCCGTCAAGGACTGTTTTTCGTTCTAAATCATTGCAAGACACTAGATTAAGTAATGTCCAGAGTCATCCTATTAATTATACTGAAGAAAATTTTCGGCCTAATCGTACATGTATTTATTATGAATTTAATGTTGATGATTGTCAAGAATACAGCTCAAAAGTCCGTAATTCACCGCGCAATGATGGTGCAAGAAGTAATAGTTTAAAAGAGCCACATTCAATGTTAATTCTTGACAATTTTGTTCCACACAAACCACCCAAACCAAAGCGTAATTTTTCACGCACACAAAGTATGCGTAATCGCAGTCGACCTGCATGGAATAAATACAATGTTGATATTCAACCGCGACAAACAACTGAATTAACTAGTACATCTTATTTAGATAATGAATATTCAAAAAAATTGGATAGTAATCAAACTGATTTAACGACAAATGATCCAAAGGTTACTGAAAGCCATTCATCAACAAGTAATGTACCTTCGCCAAATAGTCAAGATGCCAATAAATTATCATCGCAATATCCATCGTCAATGGACAGTAGAATTAATGTAGAGAATATATCAAATGATAAATCAGTTGATGTTTATAAACATGATAATCAACTTAATCAACCGATAAAATTGGAAAAATTTTCTCGATGTGATGATGTTGATGGCGGTGATAGTGGTTTTGAAAATCAAATTCCCACAAAAGATACATTTGAAGCATACGATTCTTTAGAACCAAATGGTACGTCATCGTGTGACGTTTCAACATCAGATTCAACGGAAAAAAAAGATTATGGAAATTTAAATACCACTATTGATATAAGAATGACTCGTGCAATTGAAGGAACTGTTAAATTACTTTCGAAAGAATTTGAAAATTTAGTTAGACGTGAACAGCAATATTTTGAGAGAGATAAATATGTATGGCGTACTCAACAGCGCGATACCAATGAAAATTTTGCTAAATTAGAAGCCGAACGTGATCGATGCTCAATATTAAAACGTGAAATACGTCCAAATTCTGGTGGTGAAGATAGCGATTGTGCAATGGACAAATCGTTTATGGAGAGTGGCTCATCAACGCCAGGTTCAAGTTGTGCCAATTCACCTAAACGCATTTGGCCACCGGCATCCCGATGTCAATTGAAGTGGACAAAAACTCTACCCACTATCAGTCAAGATGTACTACCATCAAAATATCAATTTGCAGGTATCTCAATTGACCACAGAGAAACCATATCGATGTATCGTATTATTCGAAGTTTATAGAAAACAGTCCAAGCACGTGGCGAGCTTTATTTTTTTTTTATATCATAAATATCATGAATGAATTGTGAATGCGAGCAGAATAAATTTATTTTATTATCGTACACGTGCATACAATCATGAACACAAAAATATCATGATAGTTGCCGCACATTGAGAATATTTTTTATTATTTTACTTACGTTATATTGGCAATTTTTCATTTTTATTTATTTCAATTATTAAATAATTGCAAATTGCTTCAATAATTTATTATAATTCATCATCGTGCATGGCGTTCAGGCAAAAAGGCATCCATACAAGATCTTTTATTTCCCATTTATAAAACTTCCATCCTTTAGTTCCTTTTATCAAAAAAAAAAAAAAATTAATAATTTAATCAAACCATTTTCATAAATTAAAAATCAAAAATAAAATCTTTTTATCATTCATTTTTCTTTGATTTTGCATTTTAACATTTTGATTAGAAAAATTATTGCGAATTATTAGTAGCGCATAGTGCATGTGTGTTGCGTGTTGTCGACAGTTGGAACAGAGGGCAGATTACCATCGACAATTGTACCTGGCACCGAGGATGATGAGGAAAACAGTGGCATGAGACGTGCGTGCTCGTTAAGCGATCTATCAGTCAGCCCGCCAAACAGGTTACTGCATGGTCCGATACAAGGTATCCCTCTTCAGCTTGCTTATAATCATCATCTTGAAAACTCCCGTTTCTATATTAATTATTTTATTTAAATAGTTCTGTCACTTTTTTTATTATGCTTCAAGCAATTCATCGGACATGCTCTTATTAATTCAACTATTTACTTATTTGTTTATAAACTGAATAAAGTATAAATACACATGTGAAATAATTATCAATTAAATATTAATGAAATGATACGTAACAGTTTCAGGTAAATTAAATGCCAAAAATTCAAATATATCATTGCGAAATGGAACTGGCAATAATACAAGTGGTGGATTATCATCGAGATATAATTCAAATAAATCTCATTCAGCTCACATGACTCGAAGTAGCAGCGTTGGTGTTTTAAATCAAGTAAATTATCACGAATTAATTCAACACAATTAAATAAATTGAAATATTTTATTAATAAAAAATTATTTAATTGTGTTACAGCAAAGCGATTCGGAATCCGATGCTGGAATAGCATCGAGTGGTAGAAATTGGACTAATCAAACGACAAATAATAGAATGAGCGGTTTAATGAGACCTACAATTAGTTCACAGAATAAAATTAATCATCAAACAAAATCAAATTTATCGTCAGGCGGAAATTTACCTATGGTCTTGAGAAGACGTGGAATGCAAAGTGCTTACTCGAGTGGTATGTTTTAATAAACAAATGTTCTTAATTTTATAATCTAATCATTCATTAATACTTATTATCAATTGTCTTTCTTTAGTTAATCTTAGTCAAGTGGGAAATCAAGAAGATTCTAGCTCAGAAGACACATCATCAAATGGTAATAGTGGCAAGCCAGCCTTACCGCCAAGACCTAGAAGTATTAATATTGAACCTGCTGTTAGGTAAATAAATATGATGCTTTGTAATTTTTTAATTTATTCTTCAATTCTTTAATTTATTATTTATATTATTATTCATTTGCTTAGTTTAAATCCTGCTGGAGTGCCAATAAGACGATCTGGATCAAATGCTGCAATTGCCAATGGTCGATCTGTTTCATTTAGTCAGAGCAGCCCCAGGCTCTCTAATCGCAATCAGTTGGATCCAAGTCCACAGGAACTGCCAGTTAAAGATACTGATCGTTCAATTGATATTACCAGTGCCGAGTGTAAGTTATTTTATGCATATGTTTATATTCATAATGAATTCACATATAATATAATTTATTATCTGTACTAATTAACAAGCAATTGCAAAAAATTAATTTTTTTCACTTTATTCACTGATGAACTTTAATTCAAGACAATGTGTATTTACAGTAGACACGGATAGACGATTAGGTAAACTAATGACACCTATATGAGAATGCCGGTCATGTGAAAAAAAATTTTAATATTCCGTGTATTTCAAATTTGTAAGTGATCATGCTGTTGAATGAAAGAAATTTTTTTTTTACGTTTTTTCTTATTGATGATTCAAATTATTTAGAGATAATAACAATCAGCGTTTCAACGCGTAATATCATCAAACATATTTCATGCTATCAATTTTTGTAAGTCAATATTATATAGTTTCATTATATGGCAGAGTTTACATGAAAATCAATAGAATAAATCAGACATAAAATATTTTATCAATTTTTTAAATCATATTTTATATTCTTAATCATTTAGGAATTAGTTGAAAATAATTATTTGTTATTTAATTCGATTTATTTATCTTTTTATTTAAGATGTTCAAAGCATTTATTAAGTATGATCTCATTACGGATTTGATATGATAACGAAATTAATGAAATTAATGTGCATGAATGCATGAATATAGAATTTTTTATTACATAATGTTGAATTAATAATTGCACGATCATAAAAATAATTCAAAAATTTTCATAATTAAATTATTACATCGTTGTGTTAAAATATTTAATAAATATTTGCAGTATCACCACAATTGTGTAATACCATTGCGGACGAATTGACACGAACGGCTGACAATGTCGTACAACTTTATAAACGACTGACAATGGATAATTCTGGTAATGCAACGACAGAGACTATTGATAGAGATACAATGTTACGTGGCTTGGAATCATCGGTGAATGAAGCAATGCGTACACTACGACTCGTTGCCGCCAGTACGAAAAATAAAGATTCAAACATCAGCAATAATGAATCATCATCTGCAAATGAAGCAACCGAAACATTTCACGAATTATTAGCCGGTCAAGATGAAGGTAAAGTTGTTAATATGATGCAACAATATTCAGAATTGTTGTTGAATATGATGCAACAAAGAATGGGTGGTACCCAATCAAATCATGCGTAGAATAATTATTAAAATGAGAAAAAAAAAATTCGGTTTTAAACAGGAATTTCATTAAAATTTAATCTCGATAAATTAATTGAATTCGCCGTGTGCTTTTCAATTAGACGTAGGAAATGAATATTTAATTGAATTTTTATATTTCTGTCAGTGTAAATGGAATTGAGAGAGTTGAATTAAGGGGAAATGTTACCGGTGATGATTGCTCGATAATGACAAAGTGTAATTGTCATTTAGAAAAACGATAAATAAATAAAAAAGAGAAATAGTGAAAAGCTCAATTTATTTGTCAAAGATAATGAGCGATTTTTTTTTTTTCTTGAGCCATAACGAAGACACAGCAATTATAAACGTTGTACAAGTCACTACTTAAATAATATATCGCAATTAACTTAAGAGAAGCTACATCATCCGAACTATAATATTCCCACTCCAATAATATGTCACATAAAATTTTATATAATTTTGCAATTATGTCATAATGCGGAATATAAGAAAGAAAAACTTGCATTAATGATATATTATGTTTTCTCATTTTCACATAACGGGAAAATAATACCTGCAAGATATTCATCAATGTCGGAGAAAGTCAATAAATAAATCAATCTTTTATTCGTTACATAATATATATTGTTGCATTCCGATATCAATTGCAATAATTATATTTTATTGTAAACAATTATGTGTCAGAAAAATATGAAGAAAAAAAATGTATACTATTATTATTCACTACCTTCAGGCCATATGCCAAGAAAAATGCCAATTTACTAAAGACTCCTAGGCTAGAATTATTTCATATGCGTATGAAGTGGTATTATAATGTGGTATTAATGTACGTCTTTTTTTTGTTTTAATTTTTTTTTTTTTTTGTTTTGTTCATAATTATAACCAAAGGCTGTTTGTAACGACGATTTACTTCAGAGTAATAGCGTAGCCTCCTCGTTATTTTGATGTTGTATTAAGTTTGCAATTAGTTATTATTTGATTAGTGAAAATGAAAAAGAAAGAAATCAGTGTCGTGTGACGAATGGAGAAACAGTAAATAATTAACTTATGAATTGAATAGAGTATACAAAGATCAAATACATTTTCTAGCCAGTTCATCAATAATATATTCAATTTCCTTTCGCGTGAGAGAGAGTGTGTGTGTGTGTGTATATATATAAACATGTGTTTCATTTAAGAAAGAAAAAACTGCAGGTTTGTTTTTAAAGACAGTCTGCTTTTGCTCGAAATATTTTTGAATGTGAGAGGAAAAAATTATTGAGACTATTAGTTTTGATGTATTTAAACAAATCATTCAGAAAAATATTTTTCTTTTTTGCAATAGAAATTCTGTATTTTTATGTCCGAATTTTTACTGGATAGATTAAAAAATTAGGCAGGGAATTGGCGCATACCGAAAATATTTTTGCACGCAAATATTTTACATAAACTTTAGAAGAAAAGAAAAACAGTTTTTTCATGATAAAATATCTCATTAAAAGTCTGCAGACTTTGAAAATAATAAATAGGATCATCATGCTCAACTATTAAGCAGTTGAAATTGTTCAATGCTATAGGCAAATGACAAAATGGGATAAATTGAATGCATGAATCTAGCGAAGGGGGAAATTTTTTGACATGAAAAATGTGTATTATTAAAATTTTAAGTAAAGAATTTATTAATTTATTCATGAAATTTGGCATTATTGATGCACAGTTTTTTTTTTCTTTTTCATCAAGATGAAGCCCATGTTAATAATATTCTACGTGCCATTTTAGCATACAATCTTACCTAATCGATATTAATACATGATTAACATCTTAATCAGAAAAAAATTAAATTAATTAAAGAAATGATGAAGGCGTATTAAATTAAAAAAAAAAAATTATGTTTTCATATTTTCTCTCACCCATTATTTATGCCACTTTATAATCCAAATAAATTTAATAATACACATTGATTATGAACATAATTACTGATGAGAAAAATGAAAATTATTGACGTATGCATTTTATACATGATATTTTCTAAGAAAAAGTATTATGACTAGAATATAGAAATCATAAATAACACCGCGAAAAATTAAAAATAAAAACAGTTTAATCGAATCTCATAAATTAGTAAGTTGATGATCGAACCGTCCTCGTTGGAAAATTCTATTTTATTCTATTGTAAATTATGTTTCATTTCGTTTTTGTAATCATTTAGTTAATCATTAAAATAATTAGCATGTTCATTCACACTATTTCGACCGCAAAAGAAATTAATATCAATTTGTGTTTCTTAATTTTTGTATATAGTGCATGTCTCCAGAGCAAGAATAAACGAATTGTTTTTGAAAAGAAAAAGATAAATAAATAAAACGAAAGAAAAACTTAGTGAGATGCAACCCATTTTTATATAAACTTGTAACTAATTGCATCACATGTTGTATATTGTGTTAATAGTAAATATTATTTAATATTAAATTTTTCAATTGTCTATGAGGATGGGATTAATTGAAAAAAAATTTGTGAAAAAAAAAGTAACATGTTTATTGTACTACCTTATAAAAAAAAAAAAAAATGTAATGAAAATTTTAATTCAATTGGTGATTTTAAAACTGATATATTAAAACCTTTTTCTCATGCGTAATAATAATGATTAAACAATTTAATAAAATTTTTTTCTTTTATACTTATAACTACACAAATTATAAACCTTCAAATTAAAAAAAAAACTCGACTTTAAACTTAACTTTGCGTTTCACATATGCCATGATTATATTCTTACAATTTTTCATATGTAAGTATATTGTATAAGAGATTGAAAAAAAAATTGTACCAGTTCTATTTTTGTTAATAACTTAAACACTAAGTATACAAAAAGAACAAAAACTATCGTACTATCAAGTGCTAAAAATCAGCGTAAAACGTAACAAATTAAACGGACGTGTAATGATAATCAAGAGCAGTTGCAGATAAAAATGATTGCTAAACAAAAATTTCTTCATCATTACAAATCAAATTAACAATAATTAATGTGATATTATATGAATGCTAAAAATTATTCATATATAAATTAATTAAGGATTTTAAATCTTCGTTGTTTTCTTCATTAATTGACTTTCGTTTTTTTTTTTTTTTTATATAATTTCATTTTTTGTTTCTTACGAATATAAATTTCATTATTTTATCTTCCATTTGCTTGTCCCATTTCTTCAAGCTATAAACAAAAAAAGTAATGATAGTTCAATATGACGATTTCATTATTTTATTTTATTTTTACATACCTCTTTTTCATCATCTACCTCATCTTCATCATCGGAGCCATGAACTGACGCTGCAGGTGTAGTAAGACGAGACGATGATGGCGATGGAGGTTCACTCAATGGTCTTGGATAACTAAATCGACCGACACTTTCATCGTCTTGATCTGATCCAAACTCAGGATAAACTTTTCTCAATGCTTTAAGTCTCGCTTGACGATAATACTTTAAAATAAACAGAAAAATAAATTATAAAAATAAAAAGAAAATATATAAATAAATAAATAAATAAATAAAAATAAATACGTACTGCTCCAAGATTCCTCCAATCGAGCATATCACTCAAACGCTCAGTACGATTTCTCTGAATAATACGTTGTCGTCGACTGAGTCGCGCAAAATCAAACATATAATGTGCCAATTGTTGAACGCTCGATTCAACATCAATAAAACGACGATCAACAATATAAATTCCATAACTCATTGGATCGGCAATGTGCTCTTGCATAAAGCAACCGAATCCCGATAAATTTGTTGTAATACTCGGAATGCCCATGACTGTACATTCAGCTGGTGTATAGCCCCATGGTTCATAGTACGATGGAAAAACACCTAAATGACATCCTCTGACAAATTCTTCATAATCCAAACCAAACAATGGATTTGTTTGTGATAAAAATTCTGGATGGAAAACTATCTATAAAATAATATCAATTTACAATCAATTAATTGCATTTTTTTTGTAATGATATTGTATAAAATAAGAATTTTTTAGAGTAGAATTATTACTTTAACACGATCGTGAACGGTGTTGAATAAATTGCACCTTCGAATGGCACTTAAAATTGGATCATTCCAATCATCAACAACATTGTGTGTAGTTATTGGCGGCTGACCATTTCGTTGTAAAGCATACAAACAACTGTAATATAAATTTTAAATGATAAATAATATATGTTTATCCATTTATGCATAGATATAAATTAGAAATTTTGTATATTGAATATTAGTATACCGTTTAATTTTAATAATTTCATCTTTTAAAAGCATATCTTGAGCTTCAGGTAATCTTCCCGTCAAACAGGACTCGTACATTCGTTTACCAATATTTTGTTGTATTGCATTTATTGTATCTCGAAGTGATTTCGTTACCTGCAAAAATATTACCGTTTATTTATGATTGATTGCTCATGATAAATATTTATATAGCAGTTATTTTGTGAATTTACCGCATGTCCACGCAATGATTCAACGTTGAAGTTATTTGTACGTGCTGGAAAAATGAGGAATGCAACAACAGTAACGTCTGGCTTTGATGATTTTAAATAATGATTGAGTCTTGCAAGTGCTTCAATAAATATATCAGCGCCTTTATTTCCAAATTCATAACGACCAGCCGTGAAATAATACAGAGTTTTATCCAAATCAAAATCAAAGTGTCTGGAAAAATAGTGAAATATTAAAATTATTAAAATTTTATATAAAATGATTGAAAGTTAATAATAGTTTTTATTTTAATTTATTGCTTACCCATAGAAGTGACCGCGAACAAATTCGTGAATTTTTTCTTTACTAACAGCGTGTAAATTTTGAAATTCATGAAGTGCCGAAAATTTCTTAACATTTAAACCATTTGGCGTTATAATATCGGGTTTGCGTTTGAGCAAATTTTCCGCTTCAATTCCAGTAATGTCCGAGACTGTTGTAAACACATGTGCAAGATGAGTCGCAGCACGTTCTAAACAATATCGATGATAAATTTGACGCTTTCCCGCTTCTTCATCAACATTAAACTATAAAATAAATATAAAAAAAGAAATTAAAAAAATATACATATTCAATTTTTCTACAATTATAATAAAATATTTGATTCAATTTATCATATAATTAATACCTTATCTAAATTATTATAAAAATCTGTTTTTCCGGCACAAAGATAGCGACCTAAAAGAGTTGCGTGCGTTGTAAAAATAGTAACGACATCGACATTTCGTGTTCGTAATGCAACAAGACCAACGCCAGCTTGCCATTCATGACAATGGACCAAAACACGTGGTTGTGTGCTTGAATATTCCTCAGCAGCTTTTCTAAATTGAACAAAAAATTATAGAATAATAAAATAATCACATTTGTCTATAAGGAAAAATGAATATTTATGATAGCTATATTGAATATAAATTCATTATAAATTTAATAACATACCGGAATTCAGATATAAATTGGCACACGAGATAGCCCAATATAACTGCATCATTGGCTTCAACATCTAAATGTGGTATGCCAACGTTACATGTATTCCATAATTCTTGTTTATATTCATCTAATTTCCATGCCGCACTGCCAATATCAAATAAAATTACTCGTGGATTGCCATCAACTAACCATGTACCAGTGATCACCTAAAAATAAATTCACAAAAATAATATTTATAATTATCAATTTTACATTTTAACTATTTTTATTTATTTTTTTGTTTGTGAATAAATATTTTACTTTGTATCCTTGATCTCGAAGGCTTTGAACGGCTTTTCGGAGTGGACTATCAGGTGGAAATTCTGCTTCTTCAACTTCAGTTCTTGCACATTGTTCTTTAAAAGGTCCAATCATGCAATATTGATCGCCCAATTCTTCAGTTGATACATAAGCCTTTGATCGAATCACCGTATAAATGCCACCAACTTTAATAAAGTATTAATGAATTATTTCTATTATCAATAATTTAATTAATTCAATTAATGTATTTATTATCTATTTAATTTGTTTTTTAAATTTTAAATTGTATTTTAAATACCTTTGTTTGCAACTTCCCATGCTACTTCAAAACTCCATCGATTTTCTTGTTCAGCAGAGAGTCCTCGATCCAAGTGTATTGATAGATCATGACTGCTATCCATCCTGTAAAATCTCCTCGAAGCTCGTTCCCGTGACATTTTTTTCTAACAAAAAGAATTCACGAAAAATAATGAAATTTTTAATTCATTAATATATATAATATTTATATGATAAATTATTAATACAAAAGCAGATTATTGTCATTCAATAATTTAATTCATCATCTCAATGACCTTTAAAACTTTGATCGATCGATTCAATATAAATAAATGATATTTAATGTCGTAATAAATATTTAATATAAATTAATAAAATTAATATTTTCGAGATTTCATATAAAATTATTCATAAATTTAAAATTTTATGTCATGAAGAAAAAAATAGTAATAAATATTATATACTTTTATGAAGTGACAAGTGTTAAAATTCTCTTGCTATATTTAACTAAAAATTATTTATACATATTGCATAACAAAAAATATAATTAATTGATATTATACAGATGAATATTCATATAAATAAAATTATAATTAATTAAATAATTATAACTAATAATTTAAAAATGAGTTTTAGTCTGATAATATTAATTCAATCATTATACTCCAAACTATATTTATGATTTATATTAATTATTTAAATAAAGAATTACACAATTTTATTTAAGATTAGATGAATTAATATCCGACCAAGGGTCGCAATATTTATTCCTATCTGTATAACAAAATATATATTTTAACCAGCACCAATAAAACAATATATATAATGTTAAACAATGTAAACACAATAATAATACAATTAATAATACATAATATTTAAATCAACGCACTTTACACAAATAAAGATGAATTAAAAAAATTTTTTCTATATTCAAATCAACAAATAACAACGTTAGACAGTGAAATTATTATGAATATGATGCTCTGACATGTATTCTCTTGAGTAACGAGAGCTACTCTACGCGGTGAAGGTCATAAGAGCTTGTAAAAGGTCATACCGGCCGAATCTTTCGGCTGTTTTCGGTTTGTATTTATATATAGAGTGCATTACTCGTGTATGGAGTCTGCACTCTCAGACCATCACACGTGGCTTGTTTGGTTGCTGTCGTTGCCCACGCACGCATTTCTCAAGAGAAAATTACATATTGCTTCTTCATTTTCTCTATATGTATAATTGAACAATTTAATATGTATTTTTTCGTTCATATGTATGTATTATATAACATGTGTTGTAGATGGCGCAGAACTTGTGGCACAATTTTTATTCGGCAATGGCCCGCTAACCTACATTTCTCATTGCGGAAATCAGTTTTTTGCAATCAATTGGAAAGAAAAAAAAGTTGTGCCTGGTTCATGCTAAAAACTCTGCGAAATATCTACGCAGATTCATTCATGTATTATCAGTTAATCCAATCAATGACCGGGTACTGCAACGCCACCTAATGGATTCTAACCTCAAATTAATATTTTTTTTGTATCACTGTTGGTAATGAAGAGTTGTGTGAAATTTCTGCTTTATCTACAGGATTTATGTAGTTATAAAATGAATAGTTTGATATTTTTTATTTAGCGCGTTAATTGAAGTAATATTGTTTGAATTTATTGTTACGAAATTTCATTGTTCAATATTTATGTGTAAATGTTAAAAAAAAGAGACTGTGAATTTTCAAATATGCAATTATATAGCTTCTAAATTAACCCAACAATAAACATCCTATATTCGCTGATGCACAATTTATATCGAAGGACATCCGAATTATATATATCCTCATCCAAGTCTACACACTAGGCGAACGAAGACGAAAGAATTTGTTCGGATAAATTCGCCCGAAAATGTTTGGCGTTCGATGATGTGAAATTCGCTTCGCTGTCCACATTGTAGAAAATTGTGTAACATCCATATTCTCGATATGAATTGATAAATTTTAAATAAATAGAGTGGCTTCAGTCCATAAACAAACCCGATCGAATGCGAACAAAAATGTTCGCCAGTGTTTGTCAGGACGTCCACATTAGCCGAAAGAATTCTTTCGCTACTGTTTGTTCGCCTAGTGTGTGCACCCGGCCTTTGTTTATTTATTTTTGCTCTTTCGTTCATAATAAAAATGGCGACTGAAGATGGTGCATGTACTACTTTTCGAGAGCGTTTCAATACAAAATTTCAAAAGCTATTATCAACAAAAGCGTTGAATTCTTTTTATTTTAGTAACGAACAATATTTGGAAATAATTAATTCAGTTAAAAATGCAAAAGAAGTTAAATCTAAAACTACTTTACAATACCGGCGCTTGAAGAGGTTTGATTTGTATTTGGTAAGTGGCGTCGAAAAATTGATTGCTCCTCTATCTTCAAGTGAGATGACAATTAAATATTATGTGACCAATGATGAGATGTTTGATATTTTGCATGAAACTCATTTGGCTGTTGGACATGGAGGAAAACACCGAATGGAAAAAGAGTGTAAAAAAAAATATAAAAATGTTACTCAAGAGGTAATCAAGTTATATTTACGACTATGTGAACCATGCCAAAAAAAATTGAAGTCTGCCAAAAAGGGAATTGTTGTTAAGCCATTGCTGATGTTTACAGAAATGAATAGTTGCTGTCAAGTAAATTTAATCGACATGCAGTCTAATCCTGACGGTGAATTCAAATTTATAATGGTCTACCAAGACCATTTGACAAAGTTTATACAGCTACGAGCCCTAACGTCTAACACAGCCATCGAAGTTGCTCATAAGCTTTTGGATATTTTTTGTATTTTTGGCGCGCCGTCAATTATTCAATCAGACAATGGACGCGAATTTGTAAATCACGTAATTGAAGAATTGTACTTGATGTGGAGTGATATAAAAATAGTTCATGGTAAACCTTACCATAGTCAGTCTCAGGATAGTGTAGAAAAAACAAATCAGGACTTACAAAATATGCTTATGACGTGGATGAACGACGAAAATTCTAAGCAATCTACGCGTTGGTCAGAAGGTTTAAGGTTCGTTCAGTTGATGAAGAATAAGGCAATACAAAAAAAGAGTTTTGAAGATGTATAAAAGCCAGGGACAAGTACACAAGAAATAAATTTGTGTGAAAGTTATACTATTCAATGAAATATAAATGAAAATAAACGATCTGAGAAAAATTCAAACGTTCCTTCAAATGTTCTGTTGGAGCTGTCGTTAGAGTCCAAATACCAGATGTTGATAGAGGAAAAGGAGAGTTTCTATTATCGAGGAAATGTTCTCAAGGAATCAGTTTTCTGAGTATCAGGATAAACTGATTTATATTGTAAATATGTCAGCCGAAATAAAAAGCTTACGAGAACTTGCTAATGAACAGTTGCTTTCAGGTGAAGACTATAAAAGGTGTAATTGCAAAACTAAATGTGCCACAATATTTATTTTAATTTACACCATTAGTAAATTTGTAAATTATTTGACAATATAAAATTTAATACATGTTTTTGCTTTTATAGAGCTATTATGTTCTTTTCTTATATTTTTATTAATAAAAGTTATCTATGATCTTAGTTTTTAATTTTAGTAATTAATCTATAACATAATCCCGAATTAAAATTTATTTCACTTATTATTCGAAATTTATACCCAAAACGTTTGGGTAATACTAAGTAAACCTGTGGGTAAACCTAAGTTTATTCGAACTTCCAACCTTAACCGTAAGGTCGTAACATATACATAATTATCAGATTGGGATAAAAAATAATTGTTTGAAATAAAATATAAATAAATAATCAATTTGAGTATCTTTATCGATATCTTATATATTACAGATATAGAGGACAACTACCCGTATTTATTATTTAAAAAAAATATGAAATACAACAAATAAAAATAATTCATTCCATATAAATTATAAATAAAATAAAATATTACATATTAATTTTATATATTATCAATACGAACAACATTTTCCTAATTTCAAAAAATATTTTCAAATGATTAAATTAATTATTAAACTCAAAATCGTCGCGCCAAATCACAGTAATATAATTATACGCATGTATATTTCACATAATGATTCATATATACACATATATCGCCATCGTCATATTATTATACATAACAAAAAACATATGTGCGCATATTAATAAATATTTTATCGTCAATTTTTAATCCATGAAAATATGTAGAAGCATAAAATATATGTGGGTTATATTGTACATAAGCGATAATAAATTCATTATCGTCGTCACATGATACTTTTAATAAACATCTGACTATATAAATAAACGAATACACATATTACATATATGTACATGGATGCAGTACTTTGATGCTTTAGGGGGTGGTATTAAATGAAATATACACGTGATATGATAAAATTTAACACAATCATTATCGCATTTATGAATTTGATCATCACATCCGTCCACGTTCATATAAATAATTAAATGAATGCAAAATATCCAAACATATATATGTATAAAAATATATATGCATGTGTCTTACATTAGTAGATAATATATAATACGTAAATACGAACTAATATAAACATTAATATATATATAAATAAAAATAATAGGGGATTTATCAGCAAACAACGTCGTGATTCATGTTTTGCAAAAGATAACTTTCAGGAAATAACGCTCACTACCATGACGTACATAGTCCAATATTTATATACATAAGCATCTGTATGTATGTATATATACATATGTATTCATATTTTCACACTGTACAGTTGGGTTTGTGTGTACAATATATCCCTTCCATTATGTACAACT
Organism: Microctonus aethiopoides; assembly: GCA_030347275.1. Taxonomy (NCBI): domain Eukaryota; kingdom Metazoa; phylum Arthropoda; class Insecta; order Hymenoptera; family Braconidae; genus Microctonus; species Microctonus aethiopoides. Next base: position 5,274,355 of record JAQQBS010000001.1, read on the forward strand.
ATATATTATAATACTCTCGGTACTTCTCGGTTTTGTGTCATAGCTTTTTTGAGCTACGTCGTGAAAAGTTGAGATTGAGTTTGTCGCTTTGTTTTGCTTCGATTATTCAAGGTGAGATATTTATTCTTATTTATAATTAATGTATTTTATACCTTATGCTTATTTATTGTTAACTAAATATTGAATTTATTATATATTTATTATTTGTCTTTGGTAAATTGTTTATTATTTGGATACGCGAGAATGATAACTGAGAGTTGTAAAATTGTAAAAATATTCTGAACAATGGAGAATTGTTACATCAGATTATAGTCTTGATGTTTACTTGATGATAAATATGATTGAGTGGATTGTAGGATATTTTTAAAAAATATGTAATTAGGATAATTTTAAAAGTAAGGTTATGTGCGATTGGAATTTGTTGGTAAATTGAGAATATATATGTATATTCATAGCATCCATCGATGTAACAAAGAAAATTTGACGTTGTGTATGTTATTGCGCATTTCTTTGTTGCTTTGATTGTGACACATCATCATGATATGACAGTTGTATGTATTTAAATATTAATAATCTGTTGATAATGTGATGAGTTTAAATTTATTTTTGTTTTTTCACAGATTTTGTTTTTATTTTTTCATCAGTTAAGATGAAGAGTTTGGTGATTGTATTTCTGGCTGTTATTGCCTTTGCTCAAGCAATCTCTTTTGTTGACCTTGTTCTAGAAGAATGGACTACATTCAAGGTATAACTAATAATAATAAATTAATAATAGGAAAATTAATAAATATAATTAAGAATAAAATTTTGTATGGATCAACATAAATGAAATATTTATAAATTTGATTTAATTAACTATCATTAATTGAAATAAATACTTGGATCATTTTTCAAATCAAGTTTTAAGAATATTGATAATTCTTTAGTTTAACAATTTTATAATATAATTTTTAGCTTCAACATAAAAAAACATATGAAAGTCCAACAGAAGAAAAGTTTAGAATGAAAATTTTTATGGAAAATAAATATGTAATCGCTAAACATAATGGAAAATATGAAAATAAACAACGTACCCATAAACTTGGCATCAACAAATATGCCGATATGGTAAGTAGTAATTAATAATGAGAAATTACATGTATTTTTATTTGTCCGTAATTAATTAGTATATCATTAATGATAATTTGTGTGTGATTATAGCTTCATCATGAGTTTGTTAATACAATGAATGGATTCAATAAATCAATTAATTTAAAAGAAGTTGAAGAAGTGCGTGGTGCCAAATTTATTGAACCAGCTCATGTTGTTCTTCCATCTTCAGTCAACTGGCGACACAGTGGTGCCGTTACTCCGGTTAAAGATCAAGGACATTGCGGTTCATGCTGGGCATTTTCAACTGTAAGATGATTGCATTATTTAAAATAAAACATTTTGATTTAACATAAAAATATACATAAATGAATAATTAATATTTATCTGTTTCTATTTTTATTTTTAGACTGGGGCATTGGAAGGACAACACTTTAGATCAACTGGATTTCTTGTATCGTTGAGTGAACAAAATTTAGTTGATTGTTCTGGCAAATATGGAAATAATGGTTGCAATGGTGGTCTCATGGATCAAGCATTTAAATATATTAAAGATAACCGTGGCATTGACACTGAAAAAACTTATCCATATGAAGCTGAAGATGATAAATGTCGATATAATCCACGTAATAGTGGTGCAGATGATATGGGCTATGTTGATATTCCTCAAGGAAATGAAGAAAAATTGAAAGCAGCTGTTGCAACAGTTGGACCAGTTTCTGTTGCCATTGACGCATCACATCAATCATTCCAACTTTATTCCGAAGGTATTTGAGCACACATTAATTATTAAATTGGTTATTAAAAATATTTTTTCGTCCGTTTGTTTATTATGGATTCAAATAATAAATGATGGGATTTTTTATTTTTATATTAGGAGTTTATGACGAGCCTGAATGTTCATCTGATAATTTGGATCATGGTGTTTTGGTTGTTGGTTATGGAACAACTGAAGACGGACAGGATTATTGGCTCGTGAAAAATAGCTGGGGTGATACGTGGGGCGAAAAAGGATATATTAAAATGTCACGTAATAAGGACAACCAATGCGGAATCGCAAGTTCTGCCAGTTATCCTTTAGTTTAAGAGCATTTATTTTTCCGATTTTATTTTTATATGATTGTAAGGCTCAGTTACTGTCAAATCGACTGCGAATTTCATTAATTGGATTTTTTTTTTATCAGTGAAAATTACTATTCATATATATTTGTACTTTTTTTTTCAAAGGCTATGGTATTCATAATTTGCAAGATATTAGGATAACTTTTGATCGAGTAACTAATTTGCTTATGCAGTTAGATCAAGATCTTTAGGTCTTAAGTTATAACATACGTTTATCCATGACGTAGAAAGTTTTTTTTTATAAAGTTAATTGTAGCTATAAAGAAAGAAAATTACTCAAATTTATAATGAATTTAATATTTTTGATGATTACATTTACAATTCGACATTGTATTTTTAATTAAGTTCAAAATTGTACTCTTTATTATGATACAATATAAAATTATATTTGTCGCAATATAAAAATTATATTTAAATCTTCATGATTTTATTGAATCATTATTCATTCGACAATGATCAATTTCCAGACAATTATCACTGAAATTCTGTAATTGAAAAAAGAGAATTGAAAGTATCTTGTTGACATTACTTTCAAATTACGAAATCACACTATTTCTTTCAAATGTCTTAATCTTAAAAGAATTGTGTAATATTTTCCAAAATTATTCACTCTTACATCCACATAACCTTTTTTTTCTATTTAACCTCACTTTAATATTTTTGTTAACATCACCAACTTTCTAAATTATTTGCCGCATTTTTTTTTGTAACACTAGTTAATTGTTAAGAAAACGCTTTTCTTTTATTAATACTTCTCTTATTGAAGTTATAAAAATTAATTAATAAACAAAACAAAAAAACGTTCAGGATAAATATGAGGTTAGATAAAAAAATGATTTATAGACTGCTGTGATATAATTTAAAAATAAAACGAAGTATATTTAACAATTAATTATTTTATCAAGTATAACAATATTTTTTCATATGTCATCTTCTTGATCCCATCCATCATCAGCAGATAAAAATCGTCTTTTATGGCTTGTATTCATATATGGTCTCAACGCCCATTCAGTATCAGCAGCTGCAGCAGTATCCAATGTGCCTAATTTAATTTCATAAAGTTTCATTTGAAATCTCGGACCAACTTCCACTAATTCAATGTCTTTTCCATTAATTTTTTTGTATGTATGATGTCTGTATGATATATAATCATCATGATTAGCAAATGTCATCACTCGTTTACTATCTTCTTTTGGTACTGGAAACAGTGATTTCAATATACTCACTGCTCTCATACCAAGTTTTGTTTTAAAATTATGAAATATCAAATGTGGATATTGCTCTGACATTGTACCAATATCTGGAATATCATGTCGCATTACCACATCCATTAAAGTCCAGTATGCTGTTGGACCATAAGGCAAATGTGATATTATCAATGAATCTGGTATTCCACGATGTTCATGAACAATAATTAAATCTGTAACGTCATTAGCACGACATGCGTGAATTAATTCTTTCATTTCGTGATTACCACGATTCATTCTCTGTGAATTCGGGAACATTAATCGTAATTCTTTGACAAACATTTTCAATCGTGCACTTGGATCACGTGAAGTTGTTATGACAATTTTTGGATCCTCCACACCAGCCCATCGATATTCATCGTCTTCATTATTTCCAAGTGCACCGCCCATCTCTGTACCCATTGCCATAGCCATTTCAGGACCTGCATCTTCATAATCAATTTTACGTTGTAAATATAATGCAGTTTTACGTAAATCTGGATGAATTGGTGTGTTTTCTTCTAAACTCTTTTTTAACCTCTCTTTTTTCTCTTGAACGCTTTTCAACTTGTCTTGCACTGATTTTCTATAGAGATATTCTCTTCGTAATCTTGCTTGTCGTCGCAACATTGTTGTTTATTAGAATTATCTCTACTGCGAGAAGTTTTCAAAAAATAATAACTGTGTCTTGATAATCTTCAATTAATGCACAAAATACAATAGTCTTTTGAATTATCAAACCGCACGTGTGTTGAAATTTAAATCCAAAAATATATATGCGAGTTACATTTATGTATAGTATATACACTTTAGCTACAGTTTCTTGCTTACTTGCGAATGTGGCGCCTTTTATCTTCGTGGTCTCTTTACTGAAGCTCTTGATCAGTGTCGGAAATTTGAATCGTCGCACCTCTAGGTACAATTGTATATTTATAAATTATGTATAATGCATGCTAATAATAGGATTATATATGTATATTTCTAATAAAATAAAAACAAAAAACAAAAAATTTGTTATAGAAATTAGAATGTTTCAATGATATAAGCAACAATATATTTATATTGGCATAATAGTTCATGTTCGAGATAATTTAAATTTGTTTATTAAATAATTTTCAAATATACTGTGAATATATAATAATATCATACGTGATATTGTTATTAATAGAACAAAATGACAAATATATTGAATAAAATTTTGAATTTAGAGATTTCAGCGGACGAAACTCTTGAGTGGTTAGCAACTGATGATCCTTATGTAATAATTTATTGATATTTATTTTATTCTTTATGTTAATTTCAATGTTATGGCGATTTTCATATATTTAGGTTATGTTTCTGCACGCGATTAAATGTATGTTTAATGTTTATTTACACTTGTGGAGTAAATTTATAATTTTTATTGACAGGAGATCGAGTTTCCAGATGTTGAACAAAATGATTCCACACGAATTGAGTTTATATCATATTTTTTGGATTACTTGAAAAACGAATCTCAAAGGTAATATATAAAATACTAATTATTTGAAATACATTGTTGATTTGCTTCATAGTGTATATAATAATTTTGTATGTTATTACATGATACCAAATCCATTTGTTGATGTATAATTTATAAATAATTTTTTTATCAATTAGAGCACTACCAGATGCAAATAATGAATCAGAAGTCAATAATCAAAAGTTACTTCGTGCTGTACCATCGAAAACAAATGTGATAATTAATTCGCAACAATCGGAAAATGTTGAGAATATTTCAGTGCACAAATTCACAAATTCGGATTCGGATATTAATAGTCCATTTGCAATGACACCGACTAAAACAAATACAAGTTGGATGAGTCCAAATGGAGTTACACCAGAAGTAAAAACACCAATCAGATGTTACCACCCCACTGCAACACCAATAACTCCTAATACTTCACAATTTGAATCGCCACAATTGTGTTCAAGTCCTCTGAAAAATATTGATGTTATATCACCTCTTACTAATGATAATAAAGATGTTGCAAGAACTAAATGGCTTTCTCGACGCATGTCGGACTTGGTGGATAACAACTCGTGCACACCTGATTCATCAATGACTTCGGCTCCTACGTGTAGCCCTTTTTCTCCATCTAATACCAGCGAAACAACTCCAATTAAATCAACATCGGCCAGAAAAAATAGATCAAAAACTTATGTAAACCAAAAATATTCACCAGCTCAAAATGCGAATAGTAAACAAAAGAATAAGAAAGCTTCTCCAAATCACAGTTTATGTCTCGGTGACTTTATTAAATTGGAAAAAAGTAATCCAAGAAAAAAAAATAAAAATCACTCTGCCAATCAATCAATGGAACATACCCCTGATCGAACAAACACATCAATTAATAGCGAAAGTTCCAGTGTAACTCCGCAAATAAAATCTAAACGTAGAATAAAACCAACAAAAATATTAATTAATAGTGATGCAGGTAATTAACATATATTACAATATTTAAATATTTTATTTGGAATAATTTTTTTAGAGCATTTCAATTATTTTTATTGTTTCAGAAAATCCAGAACGTGAAACATTTGGCGTGGTATCCAGACCACCAACAGGTAATTTAATATTCTCAGAATCATGCACAGAGGTTAATAAATCAAAATCTTTTGAGGACGAACGAGAATTACTTAAATTACAAAGACAAAAACAACCGACTATTGCTTCGATTTCTGATACAGCATCACAAGATTTAGTCAAAAGTTCAATTGTACCTAAAACTTCTTCACCAATTATACCGACATTGGAATTAGTTGAGAATACAGATATTCTGAATGTTTTGGCCAAACTCTATGGTGGTCTTCTAATTAATAATTTAATTCCAAATCCAATGTCTGAATTGTATTTTATAATTTCCCTAATTACATCCCAGTATAAATCAGATGAAGTGATTGACTCAACGTTTATGAATAAAAAATCGAATGGAAAACTATCTGATGAAGCAGAATTATTGAAAGAATTAAAAGAAACTATGGGATGTACTGATTTAATTGACGATAATTCTGAAGAGAATATGGAATCGTTTGTAAAAAAATTGGAAAAAAAAGACGATGTATTATTAAGAAGTGAATCAAATGATGAAAATGATACACAATTGACAGATGACCAACATCATTATTTTACCTCTCCTCATAACTGCGTATACTTTGCTACAACAGTGCTTTGGAATGTAAAAAATATATTGTCAGTATTTGATCGTCCAACGTTGGCATTATTGTGTGAAAATTCATTGATAAAAATATTTCATTCAGAATTATATCAATTTTTAAATGAATTATATGAAACGAAATGTTTACAATCGAAAAATATAAAGCCATGCAATTATTCAAGGTAAGATTTAATTCATTAAGATAAAAAATCATTGTTAATATTATTTAAAATTAACTTCATACATGAATTCTTTTTTTATTTTTCTTCACAGAACGTTACAAACAAATGTTTGCTTTCAAGTAGATACAGACAATCTTGATAATTTCCCATCGACAACAGCGTTTTCAACATTCCGCAAGCAACGTGATTTATTTTATGAAATATTAAAGACTTGGGAGGACAAGCATTTAGATCAAAATTGGTCCTTTCACAAAATGTTAGGCTACAAAATTGATTTAATGGTTTCAATGTATTCTGATGCTGTAAATTACTATCACATTGCACGATTATTCAAGTCACAACTTTTAGTATCAATGAAAATTGGCCAATCGGTAAAAATAGAAATAAAAAAATTGAATATAAAAATGTAATACAATTGTAAATTAATGATAATTTATTTCTTTTTGTATTCTAAAATAGGAGGATGTATTATCTGATGCTAATTTAGATGTTCTCAAATCTTTGAAACATTTAAATCCAGAGAAACTCCAACAGTTGCAACAAAGATTGGTAACCCCGATATCATCAATGGGTCCTGTACCACCACCATCGTTTCCTGGTATTCAAGAATTTTATCAAAATTTCCTTCGATCGGTATCTGATTCGAAATTTACAACAATATTACAAGATTGTTTCATTCAAGAAATATTAGAATTGAATGAAACACAATTTGCTTGCAGTGATATTGATATAAAAGGTAAATACTTACCGATTAATTTTATAAATTATACTGATAAAAATATTAATAATAATATTTATTGAACAAAAAAGTATATTAAATATAATAACGGTTCCTAATTCAATCAATATTTTTAGAGTCCAATGTAGATGAAATTACAAAACAAAATTATCTTTGGTGCATTTCAAGTTTGAGATTGTTGGCAAAATTTTTGGGATTTCTCATTTCATTGCCTTATGAATCAAAAATTACCACTTTACAAGCTGAAACAACGCAAATTGCATTACGCAGACGTGTAAGTTAATTATTTATGCATCAACATTTTTGATTATTTTTGCTTAAATATTTATTTTATATCATACACATAATTTATTTATTTATATTTTTTTACCATCATTAATTGTAGATTTTGCCACCATTGGATTTACGCGAGTGCATTTACGAGGCAGTGGCACACAATAAATTATCAATAACTATCCCGTGGGTGGTTCAATACCTCGCAATGTTGGATTCAGTGTCATTTCGACTGCCATATTATTTAGACGTCTGCAAATGTCTCTATTGTATTTATCGCGATATACAATATTCTTTACACGATGGAACAGCGTTACTACTTGCATTTTCCATTGGTTGGTTTTTCGAACTCTCAAACTTCCCGAAAGACATTTACTTTGATTGGATCAGAAGTTTCAGAAATAAAAAAAGTGAATTAATTAATGACATCGCAATTTACACATCGAGAAAAGCATTATTAATAACTAACGGTAATGAAGGTGAACTTAACAAAAACAATATAGTGATCGATGAATTGAATATAATTGATGATAGAGCGCTTTATATTTGTTGTCCATTTTTAAAAGAATTAAAATTATTATTAACATCTGGTAATTCAAATTTAAATAGTAACAATGCTAATCGTCATATAACACCAGTATCCAGTAAACTTTCACAAGCATCAACCGTCACAAGAACAATAAGTTTGGAGTTACAATTGGAAGATGCATTTTTCCATGGTCATCCACGTTCAGTTCGTAGAACTGTTGACTTTGTTGTCGAGAGAATCGTATCAAGTTGTGTTAAATTTATGTGTCGTACTATAATACCGCATGTGAAAGAAAAAAGTTATGAATTAATGAAAACATTGCGACAAAGTGATAAAAAACGTGATCTAATTGTGACGACTACTGCAAAAATTAAGGAGGAGTGTTTGAAAATAATACCGGAGATATGTGAAAGTAAAACGAAAATTTCAATGGAATCATTGTTAGCTGATGATATGTTGCCAGCGGTGAAGGAAATGTGTATTAAAATTGCATTGAGAATGGAAATTGAACGGATAAATCAGTGGCTGGATTCATATATCAATAATGCATTGACGACAAATGATATGTTTTCGAAATTTGAATCATTACGAACTGATGATGAGGAAGAGGATGTTGAAAAAGAGGAGGATGGTGTAAAAGTGACAAAGGTACAAAAGGAAACTGTTAATCCTGATGCGCCATGGGCCACTGCAGTTATAAATGATGTTCGAAATTCATTGTGGGAATTACTTGAAAATAATGGACAATGGGCAATGTTAACGAAAGAAATAGTTTTAAATAATATTGATAATATTTATCGAACGTTGAATGAGAGAAAAAATACGGTGTTGACTGCACGAACAGTGTTGTATCGATTAAGTGTTGATTATGCTATTCATTTAATTGCATTTAGATCCGATCTTTATACATTGAAAGTTCAAGATAAATTTATTGAAATTTGGCAAATGCATAAAAATAATGAAGACGAATTGTCGAGTGATAAATTATTATCTAGACTTTTGAGTCCAAGAAACATAAAAATTTTAATGTTAAGTAAAGACAAAATAGTTTGGCAATATTATGGAAAATTTATTCAACAAATGTTGAAACACGAACTGCTTAGTTTGGATGATTTTAGCAATAGTTGTGTTTCAATTTTTAGACATGAATGGCATCCAATTACTTTACAATTAATTTCAAAGTGTATGACAGAAGCTTTACGAGATTACAAACCCGGAAATGAATCTGTTGAAAAAACGTTGTATTTAATTAATTGGACTATAAAAACGTGTGGCACGATTGATGACGATGAATAAATATATTTATTTTTTATTACGACACACAGTTTTAATGTGAAGAAAAATATAATAATCAATATTTAAAGTTTGTCAAAAATAAATTTTCAATGTAAAATTCTATTAATTCAAGTGGATAATGCAGCATAGTTCAGCCAGACGTTGTCCAGAGGTCGTAAGACAATCTTACGTCACTTGTATGTCTGACTATTTGTGTTGGAAATATTAATCCAAAATTATTTTATACAATTGATAAAACTTGACTTGATCAAAAAAGTGTATAGATTATATTATATATATTTTTTGCATGTGTTTGTGCATCAGTTCTTATTATTAATAATTATTGAACCAATAAAATAATTGATTTGACCCAATATTTTATATATTTACTTTCATAACCTCAAAAGAACAATTGTTCTCTAATTTAATTCCACAAACATTACAATAAATAATTCATGTAAGTAAAATAATTAGTAAAAATTGTATGAATAATAATAGTTTAAGTATTTTATAAATTATATAAATTATTTTACTGAAAATTAATATAATTTATTATAGAATGATTAATTCATCGGATCCACGTCGACCAGAGAAGGAAATTAGATACAGACCTGCAATTGTCAGCAGCCAAGCTCAACCTGGTGATGATTTAACACCTGATTATATGAATATACTTGGAATGATTTTTAGTATGTGTGGTTTAATGATGCGACTTAAATGGTGTGCATGGGTTGCACTTTATTGTTCATGCATTAGTTTTGCAAATTCACGAGTTAGTGACGATACAAAACAAATATTAAGTAGTTTCATGTTATCTACATCTGCAGTAGTAATGTCATATTTACAAAATCCACAACCCATGACACCACCATGGGCATCTGCAATGCAATAATATTGCAATTGAATATTTGTTGTGTCATATTATGAAATGAATTATTTAGATTGTGGATAATATTATATGTCATGGAATATTGGGGGAACAAAAAAGAGATATTTTATAACTAAAAATTCATCTTGTATCTTTATATTTTACAAATTATTGTTCTTCCTGCCGGATCCTTATCAACACTTGTCAATTGATTTCATTACTACTAATAATATTTGTGAAATATCATATACAACAAGATTATAATACTTTGGTTTCAATAGTTTCCTATAAGCTATTTACTAATAATTATTAATGATATATACATATAAATATATTTATATGTATATTTATATATATTAATTTACAATATATTATTTAAATTATTATTTCTTTTATAAATACAAACAAAATTGATAATTATATTATATTTCGTGCGCGAAAATATCTCAACAATTTTGCAGTTAATTTAATTACTTTTAATTCTATATACACTCTATTTGCATCATATTTGGAACTAGTTGGCAGGAAATCGATAGAAAATGTATAAATTATCATTTAGATGAAAATATATCAAATACTTATTAGAGAATATGCTCCTGAATTCTATATAATTCCAACAGTTTTAAAGGCAATTTATTGAATATACCATCTATTCATTTGCTATCATCAAGGAATAATTTATAGGTTAACTTGTTAAATTTTGCAATAATTACATTGTAATATTTAGAAACAAAATTAAAATCGTATATCTACATATAAATATTATCTCACGTCGATGTATATACATAATAGGCCTATATGCAGAAAGATATGAAATATGAGTACTTGTGTAATTGGCACAATTTAAAGACATGACATAAAATAAATACACAATAAATATATAAATAAATAAATAATTAATATATTTGAAAATTCGACTATTCAGCATGATTTGGGATTTATTTTATTGGAAAATTTGCCAAATGTCTAAAGAATTTTATAGTTTAAACATCTTGGAAAATAATTCACATCTCTGATCCAGTTTTATGTGACATGAGAGTAAAAGTCAAGCCAAGATAAATCAGGCGCAATCGATTAAGACCAGCTCTCAATTTCAAATAAATTTTTTTTTCCAAATGGTCCCACGAAAAATGTTTAACAGTTCTTCTCTACTTTCTTTTTCATCACTGGACTTTTTTTAAACACTACTCTCACCACGACCCACCAATGTTATTGGATAGACATATTTCTTGCGTTTGGCATTGAAGAATGGCGAAGTGTGTTGGACATGTCCAGGTGTAGGCGAGAGGCCACGAAGAAGTGGAAGTGATGCGTCGACCACCGAAGTTGTTGTTGATGTTGCATCAAGTCGTTTTTTCCATTCGCCACTGAGATCAGTCGCTGGTGCCATTAATCCTTTACATTCAGGTGAACTTCTTATACTGAGGAATACATCGTTATTGCTACTGTCACGTTGACTCGTTGAATTCTAGAGGTAATAAAATATTATTAAACTTGTCATTTATAATAAATACTATAATTATTAATTTTTTTATGAATAATTAATATAAATTATGCTCACTTTTACTTCATAGAAATCGGGACTTGATCCATTAGTGTCATTTTCTTCATTATTTACTGGAAAATCTGTGTGGACACGATGGATATTACTACGAATAATTCTCGTCGAGTGTACAGACGAAGGTGTTGAATTCTCAGAGAGATCATCTCTACAACAGGCAGCTGTACAAATAGTATGTTCTCTGAAAAATAAAACAAAGTTATAAGTATAATGAAATGGATAGTTGACAATTTAATTTGTTAATTGTTTATACGAATATTAAATTGTTATTTTGAGAATGAACCTTTGAAGAATAACGGAATCTCGACGTCGTGGTACTGGAGGTGGTGGTTGATTACCAGGTCTTAAACTTCTAGAAGTCTCATAACTCGCTTCACTATTTCCACTGCTGCTATTGCTACCGCCTGTTGGATCCTCACGTAATCCATAATTTTTAGCTGCCAGCATGGCAAAGTGAAGATTACTTTTAAGATCATCTGCCGCAGTGGACAAATTGCCTGATATTTTAGGCGTTCGTCTTATTGGACGTATTGGTGGTAATGGCGACGGTGGGTTGCTCGATGCTTCCGACATTGTCTCGGGAGTTGCTAAAGGTGCAATGCGCTGTGTATACTCCCAATTCAGTGGATGATTGAACCTGCACGAATAGTAATGAGGAAAAAAAAATACGATAGATGTAATTCATCAGAATTATTCTTTATATAGAGATGAATTTTAATTTTCCATCAAGATGAATTGAGATAAATACGAAAATATATGAAAATAAAAGATGTTTGAAGCAGAAGAGAATAGTGAGAGATGATGAATGATGATAATGAATAATAAAAAGCTTATAAATATTCAAAATTGGTATTTTGTGTGATGTTAATCAGGATTTAGTGGATTTAATGAAAACAAAAATGCACCAATCAGTGATAATGTTTTTAAAGCTTGGCCTGCGAATCAAGCTTGCACTTGTGAAAATTTTGACGTGCTGAATATTTATATAAAACACGAATAAATAATTCCTATGAATTGTGGAGAGTCGATGATGAATATATAATCATCATGTATGCAATTTAAAATAAAATAGGACAATTGACTAATAACCATCGCGCATATTCTCCACTGACGCTTGTTTTTTTTTTTTTTTTGTTTTTCAACTTTCTTACGATTTGTTGTCGTCGGGCCTGGGTGTCGTAATCAAGTCGCTCGCAATGCTGACGTACTCCCACGGTAGCCCTCTCGAGTCGACGCTCAATTCGCGTCCAGCCTGCGGGAATTCTGTTGGACTTTGTAGCGATGTAAAGCTCGTCTCAAGGCATAATCTGTGGGGCGGTGTGCCAACAATTAACGAACGTGATTTTACTGGACTGGATGATGATGGTGGTGGTAGTAGTGCGCTCGTCTCGTGTTCAATTTCCAATTCGTGAATTTCAATTGGATCACGAACATCTGATGCTTCCGCTGATGAAGCATGACCTGATGCGAGACGTTGTGGCTTGACTGGACCCAGAGTTGTTACAACCTGATTGTCATTTTATTCTTTGTTTTTTTGGTTTTTTTTTATTCATTTATTTATTTATTTATTTTTTTTTTTGTAGATCAATATTAAATAACAGAGGTAAACTTTATTTATTTAATTTCTTTTAGTCCAAAGAGACAAAGAATTGTATGGAATTAATCCTTCCATTACTTTCATCAGCTATGCTTTATTTATTTATTTTTTATTTTTTACTATTCTATTCATCACTGAACTGCATTATGAAGCACACTCGAATAGTTTTATCATTAATACTTCTTTAATTTTACTGATATATATTTCTAGGGCAATAACTACATTTTATATCTCATGCATACTCGATGGTTGATGCTGCAAGACTGGAATTTATTGCTTGTACGTTTTATTTATTTATTTATTAAATTTTTTTTTTTCTTTGTATTTTTTTATTTCGAATTTATTCTCAAGATACTTGAGTCGTAATTTTTTTATTTACTGCAGCGTTCGACAAGTAAGTACTCGTGCAAATGGAGAATTAAATAATTGATACATGCGAATCGATCAGGGACAGATGAGACAGAGAATAAAAGATTAGTGCAAATGGAGATAAAACAGAATGAAAAAAAAAAAAAAAAAAGGAAAGATGGATATTTATAGAATGGTGAAAGAAAATGATCAGTTATATTATTGTGGAATAATGTATGTTTTTAGCTGTGTGATGAAATATTTTTCAAATAAATAATGTAAATAAAAAATGTGTGAAAATATAAACGAGAATTTTGATACACAGACTTTGATAATACTTGAAGATTACAAAATTTATGAATGATTAATGTGCATTATAATGATCAAACATACAGGTGACGCGTTTTACAATTAAAATATATAAATTATTTCATATGTGTACGCTCATGAAAGGTTCTATTAAAAACATTCAACTATGATTTTAAAATTCAATAACAAAAATAAGAAAATAAAAAAAAAATTCCAAACTCTCAGATTTAAAATTTCAAAAACAGAATTTAAAATATGAAAATAAAATTTTGCAATTTATTAAATCATCAATAGCTTTTTTAATAATATTAACTTGAATATTATTGAGCAGGAAAAATATAACCACTTGCAATTATTTAAAATAAATAATATTATTTTATAAATCGAAACGTGCACATATGAATTATTATTAATTGAGTTGAAGTAATTGATTAGTTAACTATGATGAGAGGCTGTTAAATATCATGAGTAAACTCTCAAGTATGTCCAAAAATACCTGGTATCGTGGCAGGAAGAGGGTGTGGTGGCATAGACGTCAGCGTCGCGGTCACATGGCGACGAACATTGCAGTTGAATTGAGATGATATGACGCTGATCGTCGGACGGTCTAGGGGATGAAATCTCGACAGCACTCGTTCTTGTTGATGTTATCTCAGTGCTAACATCTCTGCACGCTGACACCTAATCCACACCACACACCCTCAGCCACTTATCTCTCATAAATAATATTAATAAACATTTTTATAATCTAAATTATATGTGAAATTTTATTCCTTTTTAATTCTCTCAATTATTTTCACCCTCTTTTATTATCAATTCACACAATTATACATATAATAGTATAGTGAATATTAATAAGTAAAGAATTAATATCAATTTAGAATAATTATTTTGTCACATTTTTATTGAATTTGTGGGGATAATTATTAAATTCTGGGGATGAATTAAATTTTTTTTAAAAGGATTGATAGATATTTTAATAAAAATAAGTAAAAGTAAATAAGATATAATATATAATACATAGCAAAATAAATATATATTGGAATGAAAATATGGATAAGGAGAAATAAAATATTTTTTATAATTAAAATAATGTTTTTAAGTTAGTCAGCTTAATTGTAGTAGGTGCTATATGCAATGCACTCAAAAGTGAAGTGAATGTTCCAATTAGTGATTTAAATTAGAATTTTTTTTTCTATTTGGTTTATAATAATTAGGAAAAATTTTTATCTAAATAAAAAATTAATTACTTTCATTGATTGTGGTAGTAAATAAAATTACAATTACAAAGAGCTCAGTAATTGGAACATTCGTTTTTTAATTCAATTTAAAAAGCAACATTAAATATTGTGAAATCGTATATACATTTTCTCTTTTTTTTTCCATAAAGGATTTCATGCTAAAAAAAATTATGTAACGGATAAAATATGGACGAGGGGTTATAAAAAAAAATATGTAAGAAAAAATACACTTCAGCCATTTTTGGAGGGCATTGCTTGTATTCATCTATAAAAAATTGCAGTACAAATATAAATATATAAAATAATAATAAACAGATTGGCAAAATATATGCGAGAGTAATTTTTATTGCTATAAATAAATAATTAAACCAAAAATGAAATAGTATAGTGACAAGCTAGCTGAGCAATTTTACGATAATTAATTATCAAAGGGAAATAAATAAATAAATTGAAATGAAAAAGAAAATTTTACAAAATCTTGATGATACTTTTTTCACTCGCAAAATTAATTCAATAAATAATATATACATTTTTTAATATCTCACCAGGCACTTACGTAATTTTAAATAATATTAGATACCTCAATTATAACTCTCCAGATATAAAAAATAATAGTAAATTAAATAATATAACTAAATCTGTCGAGTGGAAAAAAAATAAAACGAAAAAATAAATTATGTCATGCTGTGCTCGCGATGAAAAAAAAAAAATTCATGCAATATATCATTGCATACGGAATACTTGAACATATCCTTCACAACTGTACATAATAGTAAAAAATAATCAATGAATCGATACGTTCGAATTTTTCATTTTGCAATATGAAATAATTATCCAATACTTTTTAGCAATTATTAATAATTCCCTTTGCTTCTTTTTCCCTGTTTTTTAATCAAAATCAAAATTATTTATGAACTTCTACATCAACGATAATTGAAGTGCCATTGGATTCAATTGGATTAATTGCATCATTAGAACAATTGATAGATTGAACATTGCGATTCATTAAACTTGATTGAAGTGACACAATATCGTTGGGATTCATGATTTCTTGAATATCTGTAATTTCCTCGAGTGGTTCATAGTCGCCCAGCCTTATCGACGAACAACGGCTTGCGGCTATTTGTCTATCTTTCACTTCTCCACTTTCAGTCTTTTCAACCAGCTGTTTGCTTACCTTATTGAGCGCTTTCAGCATTGAATCCGGCATATGATCCTGTATCATCACTGGACTTATGAGAACTTCATCAAAGTCACCGGGTTCAGCCCATAGAGCTTGATAAACTGGCTCTCTTTTACGCAGCACTTGTCTGTAAATAAAATAGAAAAAGAAACAAATGAAATAAATAATTTTCAATTTAGCATGCAGTTTAATAACTTTTGACAAATATATTTTTTATGGATAACATACTAAATATATAATACATTTAATTTATCGATGATCCTATAGTAATTAATATAATCGATGCATTAACTAGCTGAAAAGTCTCACATTCAGCTTTATTGGAATATAATAAACAAATTAATATTTTATCTCTACACTTTTTTTTTTTTATCTCATGTTCAAGATGAGTTATGAATTCGTTACATGATACAATATCATTTGAAATTATTTTACCATGCATTTTTTAATGCTTGTATAAAATTCAGATATGTATTTATATATAATTACTTTACATGCGTTTGTAAAATAAATTTTTTCTAACGTCATTTAATAAAAATATCATATCACAAAAAAATTCGTCTGTATACAGTCAACGTACCTCCATCTGGATTCATATTTTTTCCTACAATCGAAAATAAATAATAATTTTAATGTCTCTCTCATTTGAATGATGATCAAAGATTTTTTATTGTCTTTTTAATTACATCCCGAATGTTATTAATAAAAATAAAAAATAATAATACACACAAAAAATAAATAATACTTACTCTCCTTTATTCGAATGATGTCGAACCACATGAATAATTTTTCCCGGTGGATAAAGTGGTGTATGAAGTGTCAACGCAATACTTGAATCACTTGGTACAATTGTTTGTGCACGAGCTTGATCCTTGTCACGTTGATATTCAGCAATGCATCCGCCTGCTTCTAAGTTAGCAGCGGATGTGGGCGTTGAACCACATCCGCAACACATCACAGAGCATGCAATTGTTTTCCACTGGAAAATAAATTAAAACCACAAATTAGACAACTGTTTTTTCCCTTCAGAAGGAAAAAAAAAAAGGTTAATATATATTAAAATATTTTGTTTGTGTATAAAAATAAATAAATGATAAAATACCTTTGGATCAACACTTCTCTTGATGGCATTAATAAGATCAGCACGCAAACTCTCCATTTGCCGCAGTCCTATTCTTGGAACAACATCCTTTCCAACCACCACCGATGTAATGAATTCTTGAGTATATTGTTGAGCTGGCATACTGAGCAAACCTCCAGGTGGTGCATAAGAAAAACACACTAGATCTGGATATTCTTGTCTTAATAATATAGCAAGAATTGACGCTGTTCCGGCACCAAGCGAGTGACCTACTAATGTTAATCCAAATTGATCAGTTCCTCTTGTTGGATTCTGAAAATATCAATCACCGAATAAATTTCAATATAAATATTTATTTTATTCTTTACCCAGACAAAGATAAAAATTTAAATCATATTCTAAAAAATATTTATAGCAATGTTAATTACCTTCATGAAAGCTTGTGTTATAATACGCTCGTCTGAAATTTTTTTTCTTATGTATTCAGCTGCTTGTACCATTCCCTTGTGTCCAAGCCAATCATCACGTGGTGGTGTCAAAGGAAGTACTTCAGCCTCGGCATTCAGATCCGTTAGCACGTCCTTCATACTAAGTGTACCACGAATGCTAATTACAACCTATGAATTCATCAACAAATACGTTTAAATTATTTTCTATTTATTTTTATTTTTTTTTGTTATATTTTTATTTTTACACTGAACAATTTCTCAAGCAATCGATTGGCTTATTTAAACTACTACCATTGTTTTCTCATGCGATTAATTCAACTTTTTCTCCCCATTTTTCCTTTATTGTCATGTATTTTTCTCGACTTTAATTTACTGGAATAATATATACCTTTTTTCTAGTGTAATCTAGGGCGACAAAGAAAGGCGTCTCGCCAACGTCAACGTGAAATGTCGCGTAAACGACCTCGACTTCACCAACATCAATCATACGTCTTAGTGCTGCATAATTGCACTGGCAACAGTTGTCTTCAACGACAGTGGCATCGTCATCATATTTAATACACGGAAAACATCCACATCTTAATCTGCCAAAAAACATATGAGAAATATATTATTATATTTTAGATATTAAATATTTGTAAATGGTTGAGCTGATGATTTTTTATTTTCCATTATTTTCTTACCTCGTACATAATTGACAGAGACCAGTTGTGTGATTGATTAAAAATAGAGGCCACCCATAAGCCGCTAGGGCAAAGTGCATATAGTGGATGACTGCTTGAAAATGTGCCAAATCACCATCTTCAGTTAAGGATAAAAATTTTGTTCTTGGTGTTATCGGGACTCCCGATAGGAATTCATATGTATCATTTTTTCGTTGTTTTACAATAAGTTCACGTTCAATCTTTTGAAATTTTCTCAATAATACCAAACCCGCCACTACATCTGATGGAACAACATCCAGATCACGAAAAAAATCACTGAGCAACCGTGCAATGTCAGTGAATGAATTCTACAAAATAATTATTTTATATTACAAATTTATTTACTAATTACTTTAAATTTTTTTCTTCTTTTTCTACTGATAAAAAATATCAATATACAATTAAATATAATTTAAATTTACCCGGTTCCTGTCTGAATTTCCAATACAACAGAAAAGCAATCTACATCTATTGTCCCAACTGTCTTGATAAGCACGTATAACTTTTCTATAATAAAAATAAAACAACAATTTATAAATATTTGAAGATACAAAAATGCCATTTGTAAAAATAATAATTTATCTAAATTGTACGTATAGCAAATTTATTTTATTACTTACCGCTGTCGCCAATTTCTATTACGACTACCACTTCGTTTATAATGCATTCTACCACCACCTCTCGATTCTGCTTCTCTCATACTCCGTTGATATTTTTTCATTTTAACCCATGATCTACCAGCTGCATCATAAGTACACCAAACAGTCACTGTCACCGACATCAATATACACCAATTGCATATGACAAGTCCTAATACAAAAAAAAAAAAAAAAAGATGAATAAGAATAAATAAATAATCTTCAATAAAAAGTATTTGGAATTAATTTATAATCTCTTACCCAACATTATATCCTTTGCTTGATCAACAGCAGAACAACTTTTATAATAATAAATGAGCCATGTGACTCCAGCACAAAGCCATCCAGTTTCAATCAGCAGTAAAGCTGTAAATACAAAAACAAAAATAAATAATTAAATTAGTTCAATTACAAGTTCCAAAAAATTATACATATAAATATGTCAAATAAAATCAAATATTATTAATAACATTTCAATAATACATATATAAAATTGATAAGGTTGTTAAATTGTGTGTATAACAATATCTGAAAGATATTTATAGGTTAGTTTATAAATGTATTTCTGTTTGACATATCAAAAGGAAGACAAAGACATAAATGAGGAATAATAAAAATTGAGTTATATCAGTATAGTGTCGCCAACACCTCCAATGGGGAGAACTCATGGCACGGTAAAAAGCCTCTGTGGGACTATAATAAACCCCACAAAGTAGGTCAGAAAGCATAAAATGTCAGGTACACTTATAACGTCTCGGATGAATAACTTCACTGTTTGAAGTATTCCAAAACAATGTGTACACATATTATATTTTATATATTTATATTTTTATTTGTTTACCAGTGTATATGTTTTGAATTGATACTTTATAAATTCATTAACATAAAGTAATACTTATCGGAATTAATTGAATTGATAGATAATATTTATTTACTTACAAAGTTTCATGTACAAAAGGTGATGCATCGGTGCACGAGCATTTGTATCAAGGATACTGCCTCGTGTTGCTAAAATACATATAGCAACTTCAACTGCCATTGAAATGGTAAGAATGATGAGATAACCGAGAATATAACTCCATAATAGAAGAGCACACGTAACACTTCGGTCCCAAGTGATTAAACCCAGAAATACTCCAAGTACTATCACCCTGAAAAATAATAAAAAAAAATATTTGTATTTTATTTTTATTAGTTTTATTTATTTTATATTTAAATATATAATAATTTATATTTATATATTATATTTTGTTATTATATATTAATATATAAATCGTTTAGAATTGAGTTTTATTTTTAATATTTTACAATTATTTTAAAAGAATAAATGAAAATGAAAATAATTTTGACATTTGGATGTATTTAATTTAATATACTTTGATGATAAGAATTAATTATGATTGAATAATTGCAGAATAATGGACGATGATTTAAAGTCATAGTGTATATAATTCGTATATTTATAATACAGTTGAAGTGGCATTTATTTAAAATAAATATTGATAAATACCACAGCGATGAGGTGGAGAAATAAAAAAAATATATTTTCCTCACTAAACATTGCTCTTTCAAAGAGTTTATATATGCCCAATAAAAGTCTATATAAAAGCAAAGAAATGCGGGTAAAATGGGGAAATAAAGTGCTCTGACCTATTTGCATACATGCATATATGGCAGTCAAAATGGCAATGATGCGAATATTCAATGACTTCAAACGAATAAATCGAGCGTAACTCTATTGCATTGATGAATTATACAATGAACAATAAAGTTTTTTGACTCTCGATATTTAGCACACATCAAAAATTCCATTTTCATCCTATCAAATATATATATTTATTCATTAATGAAATAAATAAATAAATAAATAAATTTATTGATTGATGAATTACTAAAAAAAAAAAAAAAAAGATAAATAAAAATAAACACATTATGTGATGTAATTTATTATACATATACTAGTAACATTTATGTACGAATATCAAAATATATTTAACAATTTCTCATTCGTATTTTCTCCGCGTACAAAGTGTCTGTATCGATTTGCTCCTCTCAGGGTTTTACTTCAATATTCCCGCTCTTTTGACATGCGCCACCACAAAAAATTCACCCTATTTTATCTCACAATTATTTTTCGTTTTATCACATGAACACTCGTGTACATCCAATTACAAAAATTCCACAACATATATTTTACATATATATTTATTACCACTCATACAAACACATATATTTTTTACGATAAATAATTTTTATTAAAAAAAAAAAAAAGAAGAAGAAAATGTTTCCTATAAAAAATATTTTCATGACTTTTCATGATGTAGTTTTATAAAATCTTCAAATTTTAGCAGCGATCACACTTCTGTTGCTGGTATAAAACAGTGTGATCTGTCTGTCATATATATATATATATACATATATCTACAGTGCTATAACAGTATTCCATGTACATATGTACATATAAATAATTATATCTGTGTATATACAGAATTTGCACGGATGTTTCCGTCATAGTTTGTGGAGGACCCTTCAACGATTTAATTACTGGACGTGATAATTACAGTAGACGACTATTACCTTACCTATACATATGTATAATATATATATATATTGAATATATATATGACGACTTGTCAGTCAAGGTTTTTCATTTCAAATAAGATTCTTCCACATGTATATGAAATAAAAAATTATTATAACGATCATATTATCTCTGAATGATATTTAAAAGCGTTGATTACTTATGAATATGTTATATTATTTTTTATCTGTGTAAACAAATGATAATATTTTATGTGATGACGTATTCACCTGTGTATTTTAGTACACATTTGAAACAATGAAAAATAAATAATATCAAATTCGATTGGTGCAAAACGCATAAATTCAATGACATATTTAAAGATATGGAAACTATAAGTAGGATGGCGAATCCCCGATGGACACGTATTTCTTTAAAAAAAAATTCGCAACACATACCATTTGCTTCGTTAAATTGCCACATATTCACTTGAAAAATTCTACAAATAAGTTTTTATTTTCATATTACCTAATAATATTATTTTGTCAACGTGTCACTTACTCGATAATACCAAATTTCTGCCCTAAATGAGGGTTTTTAGTAACCGGAAGTTGATATTCTGAGATTCATCGCAATCATGCTGCTCATCATGAGAAATTTGATTTTTCTTGTATTATGGATATGTTTTATTATGGCGAAGGTTCCTGATGGTAATCAAAACTTTTATAACTCAAATTAAAAACATTATTTTGATATAAATATATTTTTTTCTGTATGTTTATTCGCTTTATTATGTATAATGTCAAATATTAATAAAACATATTGTTCAACAGCGTATGGGCATCCAGAACCGCCTGATCATTTGGACATCCAAATAGAAAGGCCAGTTTGTGGTGAAACACTTCTGCATTTAGTTCGCATAAAGTCAGTTCTTGCGAATGAAAATCTACCTCTGTTTGCAACATCCAAAAAACGAGGACCAAAATATATTGAATTAGATAAAAAAAAAGTAATGAATTTTTATATCAATAATTGAAAAATTCGAAATAAAATAACTAACAAAAATTCATTGTTTGTTTCTCATGGACAGATAATGAACGAGGTCGGTGAATTTGCTCTGTATCATGATTATAAAACTAGATCTGCGTTCGTATACTTTCGTGAAACAGGTCTTTTAGTATGTATTCATCTGAATATTAAATTGAAGAATGAAAGCAATGAGCAAATATTAAAAAAGAAATATTTATATATTTTTCTAGAATGGTATTGTTAACGTAGTGTTTCATGTTGAAGGACTCCCCATTACTGACCTAGACAAGGTGCAGAAAGTCGGATCAACTAATTCAAAATATTTTAAATGGTTATTCTCTAAAAAATCTTTGAAGATATCACGAAATCTCAGATCAATTAATGAAACTAATACCACGAAAATTCGAACGCGACGGGAAGACTCAGATTACGTACCTGTTGTTTATCCAGAATTACTTGTTGCAATTAGTTATGATATGTTCAAATCTTTCAGGTATATTTTATTTCACTAACTTATTAAACAATATATACATCCATGTTGAACGTTATTTGACATTTAGGATATATACGTTTTAGGAAGAACTTCACCAAAACTATATCTCATATCTTGACTGTCTACAATGGTGTAGATATGTTGTACAAACCGGTACAAACCGTTGACGTTCGGATCAATATTGCAGCAATTGTTTTTGAGCTAGTACGTATCATGATTCATTTAATCAACAATGACTATTTTTCAGTGATATATATTCATCTCAAAAATAATCTAATTGTGAAATAATATTAAATTTACGCTTCTATATTTTCTCAGACTAAAGACTATTGGAGTTTCATTCCAAAAATAAAGATTGGACGAAAGGTAAAAATCGATCATACAGCTGTAAATCTTGGATTAAGTGATTATTTCAAAAATCATGAAGATTATTTTCCACGGGATTCATATGATTATATAGCATATAACACAAAGTATAGCATTTTTAACTGAACATAAAATTATTCCATTAAGTTGTACAATGATATTATTTTATACTATTATTTTCAGACACTTGATCACAAATGATCTTCGTAATAGGAATTCACACGGTACATCTTATAATAAATCCCATGATGATTTGTGTTCTTATTACAGTTTTTTTTACTTTTCATACAATTTTAATATATTCTTTTACAGGGGTCGCATTGTCACATGATCCTAACTTAGTATTTCCATTCGATAATGAGAATCGGTATAAACGCTTAAATATGGCAGTTAGGGATTACAAAGGTTATGAAAGTTACAGAGCCATTGCTCACGAATTAGCGCATATGTAAGATCCATTCACTCCATTTTATTCGTTGGATTCGATGTAATTTTATATTCTAAACCTGTATATGTAATTTCGCAGTTTTAACGCCAAACATGATGAAGATGAGAAAGGATTCGATACACCGTCATGTAGTAGTAGTGGTAGTAGCTGTACACGCTCAAGTATTATGGCGTCCGATTGCAGTGAGCTTAGTCTCGATTGGAGCGAATATACTGAAGTAGAATTCACAGACTTCTTCAGGTTTGCCTTTACATACATACATACCACCATTCCGAATAATATTTGATTCAAATGTTTGATAAATTTTCTTATTTCAGTTCACCATTTTCTTGCAACTTGAAGAATTATCCATTGTCTTTATTCCCATCTCCTCGGAAACCGAGAGTAGTACTCATGGGAGTTGATCAGTGCGAATGCTATGGTTATTATGAATTCATAAAGGTGAGGAATAAATTTATACATACATGTACGCATGTATAAACAAATAATCATCATTAAAGTTCATTCGTTATACTGTGAAAAAAATGTATGCAGGAAGAATGTTTAAAGCTCATGTTGATTTTGATTCCATTATTACTTTGCAGCCGGAATCTTATACTCCAGATTGGTGCAAAGAACCTATCCATTGTATAGATGCAAGGAATCGGGTAGTAGATGACCTCCCACTTCCTTTTGATGGTACCCCCTGTGGTTCATTTAAAGTAAGTATATATGCTTGTAGCATTTGAAGATAATTTGATATATATTTCCTGGTGAAATTGTTGCAATATAAAAATACTACAGTTGGTAAACTATGATAATTTATTTATGATTTTTCATTTAAATATCAGGTTTGCTGGGAAAAATCTTGCGTGGAAAATGAGTCTGGATCACTTGTGTAGACATTCAGTTGCATTTCTATACGTACGTGAATGTCAATATGGCATCACCTCTAATCATTATAAACTCATAAAATTTATATCTGAATCCATTTTGAATTTATGCAAATTAATTGGATGCAATTAATAAAAGATTCAATCAATATAAAATTGTTTGCAAATTTATTGATAGCAAAATAAGGTAATGAATTGAATTTGTTGATGATATTCAGCTTAGGCTGAACTGTAAATATATATTTTTTTTTTGCATCTAACACACACATATTTTTTTTTTGTGCATCTAATTTTTTTTTTTTGCAGGTATTGTTAATAAGAACCCTTGACACACATTTCATACAACGTCATTCACGTTGTTTTATATACGTATGCCTACTCGATAATGAAAATATTCAGAAAATAAAAGTGCCATTGAACTCTAAAAAATGAAGTTGAATTAAAAAAAATTTTATTATAATTTAAACTTGCGCTGCAGTTATGTATGTGTTTCAGTGTACGTGTATGCTTGTACCCATAGAAAGTTTTTTAATCTGATTATCTACTCCTCAACACTGTCCCAACTAATAATAAACTAACAGAGAAAAAATAGAAGATAAAAAAAAATCCATAAAATTCCATTTTTAAAATGACAAAAATATTCAAAGAATTTTTTATAACTTAATCATTATATAAAAGTATTTTATTTTTATCTATCTCCATACGCAATTGAATAATATATTCACTAACAATATTGATAAAAATTATAAATTAGCATTTGCACATACCATGTACATATAATAATATAAAATTTCATACATTTAGAACTTTGGGTTTGAATATCTTTATAATGGCTGACTCTATGAAAAAAGTGTAAGAGACCTTTTTTGTAGAGCGTTAAATTTCCTATAAAAATATGCATTTCTCATTTGATAACAATTACTTTCCAGTAAGTTACAAAATCAAGAAAAAAAAAATTTTTTTTTTTTTTAAATTCTTAAACTTTGACCTCGAATATCTTTTAAATAGTTAGCTTTATGAAAAAAGTATAAGAGACCTTTTTTGTAGAGCATTAAATTTCCTTCAAAAATATGTCCGAAAAATTAACTAAATAATCCACTAATAATGAGATATGATGTTTTTAATATGAGATAACTTGAGTAAAAATAAAAAACGACGATGAGGAGGATCTTCCTATTAATATTAAGAGCTCATATTTGGTAAATATTCTCTAAAGGTGTCCACAAACCAATTTTTCTGTGTCAAAAAAAAAAAATTATTTGTATGTTGTATTCGTAAATCGTATAGTAGCTGCACACAGCTGGTAGCAACAAGACAAAGGACTTGTGTATAGATTGTGAGGGTGAGGATTCAGCATTCTGTGAGAACCGTTAAATGGAGGTGAAAGCACGATGTGAAATACCCAGGGGTTTATAGACAAGGGATGAAAAGAGAGAAGGATTGTCACATAAAGAGAATATTTTGGGAGTTGGATCATTCGCCAGGACGCCTTCAAATCCCAAGCAAATCTACATTTTTTGGAATGGGGGAGGATTGGAATGAAATTTATAATATATATGTATGTTTTATAGGGATGGGGTGATGCTGTCGTCGACGGTTTATACGTAATATAACATTCAAGTTTTATATATAGGACACAAGCGTTTGTTCCCCTTGATGGCTATTCTTTTTTTTTTAAAGCAAAATTTTATAATGGAAATATTTATTTTTGTTAGTTGTGAAATCAATTTGTTGTTGTTGTTTTTTTTTTTATTGGATTCATTTGCAAATTATTTTGGTGTATTTATTATTTAAATTCATTCCATGAGTTTGAGAAAAATATTTAGGGAATAAATATGTAAAGTATTCATGACAAATGTACGTTGAAGAAAAATATTTAAACGAATTAATATTTATTTTTTAATATTAATCTGTTTGTATATATAGATTTTTTTTTTATGTAGTAATATTTTGTATATGTGTATTATTTTTGTGTATTTGTAAATATTTAAAAATTTTTTCGAATGTATAAATTTTTATATGTTGAAGTAGTTTTTTATTTATAAAGATTAAGTGAGCTTGCTGATTTTTTTTTTTT
>JAQQBS010000001.1:5301872-5324986 GCA_030347275.1 Microctonus aethiopoides
ATATTAAATTGTCTAGTGAGAATTTAGAATAGAATATTTATAGAATAGAATAAAATCATGTGCAAGCATTTGTATTATAGGTAAATAAGCATTTGAAAATTTATTGCGGATAATCTATTTTTAACACAGTCATCAGTTTTCAAATGAACTATTTTTTCATTGCTTATTTCCTCACTCTATCGTATTTTACTCGTGTCATTTTTCACGTAATTACATAGCAATAAATTAGAATTTACAGAATTTTTTTACATTTTCTCAAATTAAATTTTATTTATATTTCACATTGCAAACTTTATTAGCAAAGATCAAGTCTAATAATATATAATAAATTTTAATTATAATCCCTGACATTGAATCGATGATAACTTCTACTTAGTTAATGAAACACAATTTATAATGAGTTTGTGAAAGTGCAGGAAATTTGAAGTAAAGTGATCACTAAACCAACATCATAATAAAACTTAATATTTATTTTTATATCAAAGTGCAATTGAGAAATTGTTCATGAAGATATAAAACTTTTATTCAAACTAATGGCAATTGTGTGAAGTTGACTAATTAACTATAAAACTAGTGGAATTAAAGTACAAGTCACTCAAAGTTTTTAAAAGACAATTAAAAATTATCTACAATTACAATGTGTACATCAAAGACTTTTAATCATAAAATGTCTCTTTTCATCTAATCAAGAAGATTCATGTAATATTCATACACATATAATATCCTCAACAGACATATGACACATTCACTGATTGGTATTACCAATTTTATCTCCACGAAAAATCATATCAAAAAATTGTTTTCATACACATACAGTAGAATGTCATTTTGCAAACATAACCCAACAATACTCCAAGTCAATTCGTTACAATTTAACCTAGAATTTTCATATACACTCCACACACACAGAATACAATCTATAAAAATCAACCTGACAATCAAATCCGATTCAACCACACTCTCAATCAATGAAACATAAAAGGCAATTGTATAAATAAAAATAAAAATAATTTTTCAAATCATAAATTCAATATGACTAAATCATTTTTCATCATTACAAATTATCCTGCATAAATATTTAACTTTATATCCACCTTCAACTTCTAATTATATACTGTAATAAAATAATACATCAGCAAACAAAAAAATGAAAGAAAAAAAAAAATAGAGTAAAGCGAAAATATATTCAAGTTTTATTTCAGTCTATGTGAAAATGTTTGTCGATAAGTAAATTTGAATGTGCAAAAGAGTATGAATGCGAATAAATGATTCATATATGACAATGATGATGAAGAGGCCAAAAAGTGTAGGTGGGTATACGACTGAGTACCAAATGGTAATTCAAGTCCTTGAAACTGCTCATAGCGACAAAGAGAATAAGAGAATAAAAAGGGGGAATTGTGGATCGAAACTTTCGTATATATATATATGAATATACAACTACTAGCTATTCACCAAATAAAAGCAAAACGTAACGCACACAGCCTGTTGTAATGTATCGATCCACAACGACCACATTTTTTTTTCCCCTATACTTCTCTTTATACATATTTCCTAGTGCTCTGCTATCACTCGTACTTTTATTTTATACTACTCAACTTATTTACAGACATCTTATTTTCTTATTGCTTTTATTTTTATGTATTATTATTACATTACATTTTTCGCCCCCTCAATATGAACAGCAACAAAAACTTATCTCTAACCAACTCATTGTAGACACTCAGTCATACACCCACTTTCCTTCGTTATCTCATTCTTTTTCCTTCCTTCCTTTCTCCATTCACTCATTCATTCATTCATTCATTCATTTAGATAAGACATCCCTACATTCATTATCTTAGATTTATATAATTACTAGTAGAGAATTTTAATCACGATTAAACAGACATTGAGGACATCTGACATTTGCAATTAACAGATTGAACAAAATAAGATTAGACGTTTTATACATTTTTGCTTTCAATTTGATGATAAGACATAATCAGTAATAGTTATGTATGAGTATTTATTTATGTATTACTAACATTGATATATTTATCTTATTATTATTATATATTTGTGTATTGTGATAAATCTTTTTGGCATGTAGATGAAAATGTCTCATCAACTTTTGTACTCTTTTTTTTTTAAGCATGAATTTGTTTGGAGGTTAAATGAAAAAAAAGTATGTAGAAAGAACAAAAATCTCATCCTTGTTTTGTTAATCTATTCTCTTTCACTTTCTATTTTGCAATGAGGAGCAATATAATAAGTTGAGGTTAGGAATGTAGGACAAGTGGGCGACGTGTTGTCTCGCCGAATCACATAGCATGTTTACACGATATATTTCACGTGGAAAACAAAAAGAATAAAAATGCAAGAGTAAAAAAAAAAGATAAGAATAAAATGTTACAAAGAACGCTGAAGCATAAATCGATATAATTTCCACCCTACATAAAACTTTTTGAGCTTTAATCATTTGCGTCAATCAATAGAGAACCATTTTTTACTTTCTTGGAAACATAATATGTTGCTATGTTCATACATCAATCATTCTCACTTAATCACTGTATTTACTTTCAATGCATAACCTAACTTTTTTTTTTTCAACGATGACAAACAACAAATATATGGTAATCCTGATAATGAATAATTCATTTATTTATTTATTTCGTAACCAGTTCATTTTCTCTATTAACTTATTTATGTTTAACATTGTAAGTATTTGTTTTTGTTTTTAGGCAATGAATAAAAGAGTGTGAACATAATTTTGGACTCACTGAATAAAATGAGTCAAGCTCAAAAAAAGACCTGGAATGATGAGGTCGTCACTGCCTGCTCGCCATCGTCTGCCAAATGCCACAAGACCCGGCATTATTCCAAAACAAAATTCATATTATAAATAATAAACACGATAATATTTATAATTTATCATCCAAGACACACATTTAGATATGTATATACATATCAGACACAATCATCAATTGATGAAGTAATAAATATATATTATTATTTATAAACGATATATATTACGTGCAATATTGTGTCTACAAATATGGATAAATACAAGTACGTATATTGATACTAAATGCAATTGTCTTTCCACGTGGACGTTATATAATACACACATGTATATAAACATATGCATGTACATAGAACATGGATATAAATATATGCAAAAATGTTCTTTCACTGTACACGAACGTGCCCGCGAGAATCAAACGAGTATAATACTTAAATAAAATTTTTAATTTAAATAAATATATAAACTGCTTGGTCTATTTACATTTTATGATTATACATAGTCATTTAAATATTTATTAATCGCCAGGGGATTTTATAATGAAGTTGTACGAATATTTTTACGTATGGAAAAATTAATATGTGATTAATTAATGCATACAATCGGATAAGAAATTTACAATTAATTTTTTATGATTAAAGTATTATTGTTTGAATGTTGTTTATAATGATTACAGACTTACCATATAAAATGGAGAATAAAGAGAAATGCACCAGGAACCACGAGGTCGTCGCTTCCGACGCTCCATCGTCTTCGAAATACCACAATCCCCGGCATTATTATTTATCACATGAATAATATTTATGTATATTTTTGTTTTGTAAATTTATTTATTACAATTTCATTTAATATATTGGAATTTTTAATTATATTATTATATTAATGACATTATTTATGTCGCTATAATAATATTATTAATTTAATTTTACTTTGAATAATATAATTTTGTGTGTCACGTTGACATTTTTTTTTTGTATATGTATGCAAATTTATAATTATTCCATTGTCTATGCAATGAGTATAACACGACATTGTCAAGTTCTTTGATACATGTTATCAATGTTAATTCCCACGTCGCCATTCCTCTACATTTCACATTGAGCTAAAACACACGTCTTTCATCTCCAAATTTGCCAAATTTGTAATATATATACACATAAATATTTATATCACTTTATTTACTTTTTTTTTATACTTTTACACTGCGGTTTTTCATCACATACATTACTCATAATTAATTTCACCGCGTTAATTTAATTATTCTTCATTATTTTACAGCTTTCTCATTCAAATGTTTCAGATTAAAATTAATGAATTTTACTTGACTCAAGAGCAGAAAATTTTTTTTAATTATTCTTGCTTTCATTGGTTCGATTTATCACATAATACATAGTTTTAGTGTCCTCAGTTGATTTGGATAAATGATATGTACCTATAGTTGTATATAATGTGTGTATGTATTTATATAATTACATATATGTTTCTACGTAATTCAACCTAAACGTAAATTGTTTTTTAATGTAGAAAAAAATGTGACGCAGCAGTCATTAACACTCACTTAAACACCAACTTTCTGTACAATTATTTTTTTTTTATTTTTATCTACCTGAATTGTCATTGAATATTTTTAATCCCATGACAATTTTTTATGATTTTTTTGTGGCCGGTAAAATAAATCAGACAATTGTAGAGATGCACACTCCCATTTAATCATCTCCAGTTCCGCACGAGAGTTTATGTATGAATGAATTTATTCTTCTTGAAGAAATGAAAAAAAAAAAAAAAAATCTTTCTTTCATTGCAGTATTCTGATGAATTCTCAACCGACCACCGACGATGGTGTTGCGACGACGCAACTTTTTCCTATACACGTCTTACATCAATGACAACGAGGAAATAATTAGAAATAGAAACAAAAAATATTCAACCGGCTCATTAATATTATATGGATGTGGTTTTATTTATTCTCCATCCCCGCGCAAAAGATATTACATACAAGTTTATTATTTTATTTATAATTATCTTTATCATACTGTCTGGTTTGATATTAAACTTGGCAAGGATTATTTATATTCATTTATTCTGATCATTTGTCAATAGACAAAACAACTCACAATAAAGAAGCTTTCGAATATTTAAATGTATATACAATAAAGTGAGTGAAGAAGAATAATACTGAATGACGGATATGAACCACCACGTGCCCTCTCATTGTAGCATTTGTGTGCTCTCTTGGGTTATATAGTTCAAAGAAGAATATAAAGAAAAAAGAAATACGATGAATATTCACATGCACACACACACACACATACAACCAAACGTAAACTGTTAACGCGGGCGACCTCGAGCGCACTGAAAGCTTTCGTCAGGGAGCGAATTGTCGAAAGCAGCAGAGAGCTGAGAGCATTGACGGAACAAGAACTAGAGAATGAAAAGAAAGAGAAAGACAGGGACATATAACAATGATATACACATGTGTGGGTATGGCGTCGGCGTCTCGACGCTTTGGCGCACGCGTGACTACCGCCTACAAACATTTTGATAGATTGCACACTTGTATAAAACAAATGCTATTCGTCTACATAGAAATGATATTAAATGTCGAATTGTATAGGATAATATGTATGTACTTGTTTCTTACAGTTGGTATTGTATGTATGTGATGTTTATGTATGTATATGTATGTAATATGAAGATTTAGTAAGTGACGATATAAATTACATCAGGGTATAACCTTTGAAAAAAGGAAGAAAAAAAAATCATAGTAAGCAATATTGAAAACCGATAATTGAATTATTCTGGTTGATTAATTCTCCACTTGATTGCTGTATCATTGAGCTTCTCTATCGTACGATAAAAAAAGTTTTGTTGCATAAAATATAGAATTTATTTATAATTATTATAATTATTTTTAATATTTTTTCGTTATTTTTTTTCTGGATGAATAAAACTGGTTTATTCATATAATTATGTATAATTATTTTTTATATCAATTTCTAGCTTTGTCATAATTGTTACGATACCAATCGACTGATTCTTTTATTGCTTCATCAAATGCTGTGAATTTCAAGTCCGGTAAATAGTTTCGGAGCTTTGCATTGCTTGCAGTTTTTTTATATTGGCCATCTGCTGCAGTTGAATCATAAACAATTCGTCCTTTAAAATCAAAAGCACGAGCAAGTGACTGAGCTACTTGAGATATTGAAACCTCTTGGGTTTCATCCACTGAAAATGATCGTCAAATGTTTTAATTATATCAATGCTCGATTATTAATTATTAATTATTAATTATTATTTATAGTGTGATAATATTTATGTAATTGGTTCTTGATGTTTTTAAAATTTTGACATACCAGATAATATTATTGGATCAGGTGAATTGTATTCACGTAAAACCCAAACGAAAAGTTTAGCGAGATCTAAACTGTAAATAAATTGTCTCAATGGCTTGCCAGTACCCAAAACTTTGAACTCTTTATCCTCAGTGTTACCTAAAATAAATAAATTTTTTACTTTCATATCATAATTTAATGTAGTTTTTAATTATTTCCCATTCTTTTGTGTACGAAATTACCATCTTTTATCAAGTCGTATAATTTTCTTATCAATCCAGGAATGACATGACTTGTTTGTGGATTATAATTATCATGAGGTCCAAATACATTGCAAGGAATAACACTTGTGTATATTCTTCCATGCTGATCATAGTATCCATGATTGGCAATGTCTATCAATCGTTTTGCATAGCTATATCCATAATTGGATGGATGTGGTGGCCCATTGTGAATCTGATTTTAATATTAAATAATTTTAAATAAATCATTCTCAGCTTTTAGCTTTGCAAATTCATTGGAATATTTTGTTATTTACCATTGTTTCATCTATTGGATAAGTAATTTTATCCGGAAATATACAAGTTGACAGACAAGACACAACTTTAACAACATTTGTTTCATGTGCAGTTTGGAGTACATTGTCATTGATATGAATATTATTACGCTAGAGAATATAACTGCATGTATTAATTATAATATTTTGAAAGTGTGTGTATAATTAAGTATATTCAATTCTAATAATTGGTAATTCTATTGTACTCACTAAGAAGTCTAGATTATGATTCATATTGTGAAATAATCCACCAACCATCGCTGCCAAATGAATAACATGAGTTGGCTTGTATTTTTGAAATAATGCCTCTGTGCTCTGCTTGTCGCTAATAATTAATTATAAAAACAAATTAAATGTGACATTTGAAGAATTTTTCCTATAAGGTTTTGTTATTTACCACAAATCGACATCCTTTGATCCAACAAATATCCATTGTTCATCAGATTTTGAATCAGATTCAATAATTTTTTTAATTGCACAACCAACTAGACCCGTTCCACCAGTGACTAAAATAATTTTTTTACTCATCTTTTATTTATCTGCAAAATAAATATAAATATGTGTTGATTATTGCAGTGAATGGTGAATTAAAGAGGTTATGGACGCTCCAAAAATATTCTTATTTCACTGTAATTATATTAAAAAAAATATATTTGTATGTCTAATAAATCATTCAAAACAATTTAATGATTATTTTTATTGATACTTACATGTATATTATTACTTGTTTGAATATATTCGTGATGAAAATATGTTGCATTGACAGGTTATCAGTCGGTTTGTCTGCGAAGTATGAGTACGTAAATAATAATAATGGTGACCTACAAATTCCAATTTCCAAGTATGATAATAATTGCGATGGAGTCTTTGTATGAAGAGAATAAATAAATATCTAAGCTACTTTTACAAATTTAATCTTATTAACTGTTAATAATAATTATTAGATCACTTTTAGATATTTACAGAAAAGTATCATAGAATATAAAAAACAATAAAACTATTGATGTGATTTAGAAAATATTTGAGTTTTTCATAAAAATTTCTTCATCAGGACATGCGATGTAATAATAATTATCACACGTTATTTTTATTACATATTTTCTTTGAATTCTTGGAGTTTATTTATTTTTAGCTAGTTGTTTTTCTAAACGTGCCAAACATTTACATACATACACACGTTGATTGAAAATTAATGAACAATCAACATTTATTAATGAGTGCTTTAACATTAAATAATATCACTAATACACCAGCTTATATAAAGTCTATTTTTTTTTTCAAAATATCAGCTACACTTTAAAATGAATTTAGTTTCATATTCAACGGCATATTCATCAGTATATTTTATTAATTACTAATGTTATACATACATATTATTGAATTGAATATGTCATAAAGTGAAATAATAATTTTTACATATTTTAAAAAAATAAAATAACGTTCAATTAATTGTTCAGTCTCAGCCTGCTAAATTTCATATCATTTTTGTGATGAAATTTCATTTCAATACTTTCAATAAGACGATACGATGTAGATTTACATTCTACAATTAATTGATAAATTAAAAACCGATAATCAAGTTGCAAATTGTTTCATTCATCTGATGGATGCAAAGGCGCAAGTTAAATGTAAAGTGAAGTATTAATAAACTAATTAATTAAAATTTATAGTAACAATAGTATTTTAATTTTCGATAATCCAAATAGATATAATCTACGTGAAATAACGTTAACAGTCTAATTTGTATCTTTGTTTGAATGTTCGCTGCATATATGCAAGTTTGCACGTACTGAATATGAACACGCAATCTCACGATTGTCGGTCAAGTACTGTATCACTTGAACTAACGTGCACTATATTCACACAAAGTACCCTTAATTTAAAATCTATAGACATTTTTATTCACCACTTCTCACTTACCACTGTACGGCTTTAAATAAATTATAATACTTAAATTTCGTTATTCAAAAAAATCGATACACAAACTGACCCGTTTTTCTAATATTCATCAACTCCAACAACAATATTTGATAATAATAATAATAAAAAATAATGTTTCTCTTAAATATTTACTATATATCATCTCATTTCATAGTTCAGACTTACATTTTAATCGATGGAATGCATAAGATAGAAAAAAAGTATTATTTTCTTTTCTTTTTTTTTTTCAAGAAAACATTTCAAAAATTTCAGTAAAATTCCTAATAAGTGGAAATGAAATATGCTCCCTCTAATTATTTTTTTTTTTTATAAATAATTCATGTATTATTATTTTTTTACAATTAGATTTGTGCACTATTGAGAATTAAAAAAATACAATTTCGAAAATATCAAACATACTCATATTATTTTTGTTCTTTGTCATTATTTTACGGTACGATATAATACATCCATTATTATATTTTCACTACACACAAAATACATAAATGATAACCTCATTTTTATTCCCTTGTTCGATGATTTGCCTAGTAATAAAATTATCGGTCTATAATAAATTAGTCGCCATCTTATCGAAAATTATCACCTGTGCAAATATAAAGAAAGATTCATATACATATGCATCTGTCTAACAAATGACATTTTTACATCGATTCATCTCACTTGTATCGGACAAAAAAAAAAAATAATAAATCTTATTGGATTAACATTAATATCACTAAATTTCAATGGCTATACCTGTTTTCATTATTTCACTACAGATAGTACATTAATTTCTTAATTGAAATTCGAAAAATCTGTTTTCAATTTAATTGACGGCGCAGCAGTTTTGAAAATTGGTTTAACCGCATCCAATTGCTTTGAATGTCTTTGAGCTTGTTGATGACTTAAGCGTACAGCATTCTCCAATTTAGTTTTCAATTCAGTAGATTGAGACATTAACGTCTTGAATTCCTATAAAAATAATTTATTATTAATCAACATATACAATAATAATCGTGCATAAATTTTGCTAATTGCATTAACTTACTTGAGGATATTTTGGACCAATTTTATTCAACCATTGAAAACTTTGTTGATGTAAATTTATTTGCCATCGTGTACCGCGTTGTAATTTATCTTCTTCCAGTAAATAATTAATCAATATTGGCACAAGTAAAGTCAGCATATGAATACCTATGAAATTATAATCAATTAGGAACTGATAGAAGAACAAATATTGTTTGTATAGTGTGTATATAGCGAAAATTCTTGCTCGATAAAAACACAAATAAATAAAAATAAATAATACATATGGTTGAAATAAATTCAACGTAGCAGTGGCTAAAACAAAATATATTTATTCGTCAACTTCCACATACCTTGCATCAAATCTCCTGAATCGTATGCAAGTCATATTTATTAATAGATATATTTTTTTGCAAGTAGAAATTATCATTTAAATTATCCAAGTAAAAAATAAATTGAATATATACTTACGATTATTAGGCTCGGCGAGGGCAATGAGAGCTTCGATGGTGTTAATGCATTCCAAAGTAAATGACAATTCAAGTTCATTCTCAACGTGTTTGCTGTCCTCACTGTACAAATATTCGACCAATCTCGGTGCAAGTGCATGAATATACGGTGTACTGATACTTTTTTCAGGATGTACAAATATTGTTTTTAACGTTTGTACACATTTCAATTTCACCTGAGAAAACACCGACAAATTAATAAACTCCAAATCAGCCGGTAATAAATTAAACAAATTAAAAAAAAAATACACACCATTATGTTATCTGATTGAAAAGCTTGTCTGAAATGATTGATGCATGGAAACTGAAGATTCGGTGCACTCACAACTTCGGGTAATGCATGAAGAACAAAAACAGCAATGGCCAACATCATCGTGACTTCATCCATTTTCGTCTCGTCATTACTAGATTTAGCAAGATCAATAATTTTGGCTAGTGCACTCTGCAGTAATACAGTCCATTGTTCATGAGTGTCCTCATCCCTTGAATATTTATCATTTATTAAATTTTTCATGCAATGGAGCGCTGCATGAATTGGCGCCTCTGAACTTAATTGAACATTGTGATTATCAACGCGAGCACCAGTTTCACGAATAACGCCCGTTGTTAAATACAGTAATGTTGGAAGTATTGTTAAAGCACCATGAGGGGAGCACAATGATGGCAAAGTTTCCATAACATTTAAAGCTGATGCGATGAGCTTTCCATTATCCTCTGATGAAATATAACCGCGTTGAGATAATATAGCGGTCGCACCCTCAGGATTAGGATTCAACGCTGGAATTTGTCGTACCAAAAGACATAGACAAACTTCAAGGACAGCAAATACAAGCGATTTACCCGGGATAAGTTCACCAGTTGTTCCACCCTCACCCAACAAATCCAATTTCACTATATCTTTTTCCTCATGATTTGCTGGCGATATTCCCTTCAATTTAAGTTTTTTACGGTCCGCTAAATTTTCCTTTGTCGCTTTCATGATTTGCTTCAATACTTCCATTGCCATCATTTGGATTGTGAAACTTTCACGGGTTAATAAAAGTCGATGTAGAACATTACAAAGTTCAATGGGAAGTGATGGATCTGTACTTAAAACTTTGCGCGCCCATATTGAATCCAATAAAGTAAATAATGCGCTGAGACATGTTTCAATATTTTGAGTTGATTCCGATGAACGTGAACTACACAATGCTTCCATACAAATACCAAATAGTAAATGAAAACGTTCTATATTATTATCTGATTTTTCATTATTTTCATTATTATTATCAGTAATATTATTATTAGTGCTATTATTATTTGGCGTTGGTGGAATATTCAGCGTATCATTGTTGGTATTGTTAATGTCAAAGCCACGTGCATTTAACCAAAGTGTTGCTGCATGAAGAATTGGCGCCCATGATTTTGCATAATATGGTTTTGCCAATTCCATTGTGTCTGTTGTATAAAATGCACCGCCATCATGTGGTAATTGACTTGAAAATTCTGGTGGTAATGATAGCAATGCATGATCCCTCAATGCAGCAAGCCAATGTTGACTGAGACTCAATAATTCCGGTTGTACTAAACTCAATAGACTTTCATTTTGGAATTCAAACTGGCCAAAATCTTCATTATCAATATCTGACTCGATATTATTTATTTTTTTAACATTTGTATCACGCGTATTTGGCGCTGACCCGTCATTAATCATTGCTACAACATAAACTTCAGCCCATGCTTTAAGTATTGCCAATCGTTCAAGCGTTGAAAGACTTTCATTATATAATTGTGGACGTGTGTGTCCCTCACGTAATTTCTCCAATGATGACACCAATAATTGATGAACACGTCGTAAATCATTGAGATCACGTGCAACACCACTTCCAATCCATGCACTGCATGCCTCACAGGCAGCTGCCGTAACATGCGATGCAGTCTCTGTGGAAAATGCTGGTCTTAATGCTGCACCAACTTGCGCTTGAAATTGTTCCAATAATAAATGACCGGGGAATTCAGGTTCAGGTACTTTGGCAAATTTATCAATAATTTCTTCAAGTGTTTGCAAACCTTCAAGGCGCAATGGATCACAATCACTTGTTGCTGCAATAAATGCCATTCTCACAAGATCAGATAAATGAAGAACTAAATAATCACCGCGGCCTTTCACTTGTTGTAATTCTTTCGCCGCCGATAAATCAAAGTGTGCTGGTTTATTATTCGTGCATGTAGCGATTATACGTCGAATACATTGAGCTGCAAAAACACGCGTTGGCCATCTTGGTGACACACTTGGACGTTGTTTTGATTCATCGGCGTGAAATTCAGCTTGATCGTCATCGCCTTCACCGTCCGCACTATCGTTATCTGCAGCGCCATCATCAGAATTAATTATAGCAGTTTCTTCGACTGTACTCGATTCAGACGCCACAGTAAGAACGTCCTTGCATAATGCCAGCCATTGCGATAAATTATCCGCAGCGAGAATTTGTAACATACTCGTAAGCGTATCATGAATATCTTTTATCAATGAACTATCAGTTTCAACATCAAGTAAACTGAATAAAACACCTGGAAGACCAGTCTCAGTTATTGTTAACCCCTCAACAATATTTGTATCTCTACTTTCATTAGCTAAACTCATTGCGTGCTCGCAAACTTCTTTTGCCTCTCGTTGTGCGAGTTGACGCAAACAGGAAATCGCTGCTTTACGTAAAAGTAAATGATTGCTTGATAATGTTCGGCATAATGTTGGCACGAGGGAAGACAAATTAACATGACGCGGTGCAAATAAATGTAATTGTTGTAGACAACCAGTTGCCTCAGCTTGAACTAATGGATCTTGATGATCTTGCATTATTGCACAGGCACAAAGAAATGACGATCGTGCCATGCAAATTGATGAGGTGTTGCCTTGTAATTCAGGACCAATTGTCGTAATTAGGGCTGATAATACTTTTCCAATGCATTGATGTACATCGATGTATGAGTGTGATACATTTAATAATAAAGTTAAAATTAATGATAATGTTGGCTCGACGTAACCTCGAAACATTGGACCACCAGAATCGGCAATAAGCGCTAAGGCGTGCAATGCCCATACTTGGACAACAGGCGATGAATTATCTTGTGCCAATGCTAATAAAATGCTCACGCTTGTATTCAAATGTTGACTTGATCCCATTCCACCAACGTATCGATGGAGACAACCAAGTGCTAATGAATGTCCAGTTCGACTGGCGACATCGCGCGCTGATTTTAAACGATCGAAACTTGTTTGTGCCAATTCCGCAGTGAATTTCGGATCAGATATTACTTGCGCCATTCGACCAACGGCTTCGCCTGCGGCCCAACGTAATATTGAATTGCTGCTAATTAAAGTGCCGACAATTAAATTGGTTGCAGATTTTTTAACGTCCTCTTGTCCAAAACCTGTTTTAGCTTCGTTCAGTCCTTTCAATCCGCTCAATACTGCAGTAAATACATTCATTTGAATTGCTTCTTGTCGGCCGGATTTTGCATGTTTTATACACTCGCCAAAATGATCCAACATCTGTAGACGATGTTTATTCGCGACTCGTGGAAATATTTGACCAAATAGGGAAACTGAAAGATCAATTACGGCGACACCAAGTGGAAGAGGTCCAGGAAGTATTTCATTCTGAAGAAAAATTAATTTAATTCGCATAAATATTTCTCATATTTATAGATTTGGTGAACGCATAAAAATATTTTCTATTAAAAATCAATTCTTTCTATCGGGTTAACTAATATTTTAATGAAACAAAGAAAAATTATTTACCGGCGGCACAGGTCTGTATAAACAGCATGCATTGTGTTCCAGAGCACCAGAACCCGCTGCGCTGATAGGCTGCAACTGATATAAAAAAAAAAAAAAAAGGAAACAAATAAACTCACTATTATTAACAGACACATATTATAATTTAAAAATTTCTATAAAATTTCTATAAAGAGCAGCTGTAAAATAAGGAAATAAAAAATAAATGAAAAACAAAACATTGAATAACATCTGAAGCTGAAAGTCATATTGGCTCGTCATAAAATATTCCACTTACATGTTCCACGTCAGCTCTTCTATTCGGTTCCATCTATATGCATGAATAATATTCATGAAATTCACAACAATTCCAAATTATTTCAATAGCAGCAGGAAAAATAAAAGACAATGATTTAATAATTAATATAATTCATATTTCATATGTTTGACTCCTCACCTGATCCTCAATTGTTCGATGTTCAGTTTCTTGAAGCCAGGTGCCTAATATCACTGAGTCATTTGCATGACAAACAACTCGCAACAATGACGTGGTGGTATTTCCAGGATTTTCCGTGAGTGTAAATTCCGAAACAAGCATACGAAGTAAATGCGTGTACGAGCCCTCAAATGATTGTGGTGGAAGCAACAATAATGTTTCATATAACCGCAAACGCACCATTGCCATTGGTGCTTTCAATTGTTGTCCATAATTTTTCAATACCGGTGATAAATTCGTTAACATGGCAAGTGCCGATTCGATTGGCGTAAGCAATCGTCGATTAATATCATCATTTAATAATTCTGGACAGTGCAATAAGAAACTGTGCATTGCTGAAAGAGCTCCAGCACGACCTTCCAATGTAACCTGCCATGTAAATGCATCACCACGCGCTTTTTCACTCTCCAATTCCTTATTAGATCTGGGGAACGAATTTCGCCATAGCAATAACATTCGCGGTAGCAATCCCTTCACCACCGCATTTCCCAAAGTCATAATTGCTCCGATCAATAACCATCCTGCGTGAGTTCTATTCAGTGATAGACGACTATTTTGACTG
The DNA here is from genome assembly GCA_030347275.1 of Microctonus aethiopoides. Taxonomy (NCBI): domain Eukaryota; kingdom Metazoa; phylum Arthropoda; class Insecta; order Hymenoptera; family Braconidae; genus Microctonus; species Microctonus aethiopoides. The sequence continues at coordinate 5,316,816 of JAQQBS010000001.1, forward strand.
GCGCTTCTCAATAATTCTTCAGCAGTATTGAAAATTATTTTGCCTTTAGTATGTGGCACACCCAGAGGTGATAATCTCACGCTGCCTAACACAGCAGCCAATGCACTACTGTAACCGGCAATTGCTTCGGGTGAACTTCTCATATTTTCAATACCCTCAACGCATCGATCAATTAACGGTGTTATTTGGCTCGGTACTGCAACACAAATGCAACGTAAACACCATGAGGCTGCAAGACGTGCAGCTTGACATGGATGTATCAGTACAGCCATTGTTGTATCAATAAGACTCAAAGATTGATCGGAAATTGAATTTGATGCAGTTGTACCGAGACCGAGAATTAAATTTCCCATTTCTTGTAGCGCACATACTAATAAATGCTGACTAAATAATGTCTCTTGATTACAATCCTTGGCATTTTCTGGACTAAAATCAATTGTGTTCATTTGTTTCAATATAATGTGAGCGATTTCCTTACACGCTGCCGCTTGTGCGCCTTCACCGAGTAATTTTCCAATTGTACCGCGGAGAATGAAATTAATACATTTTCTTGAATAAACCGCATCAACATGAGAATTTGCGGCTTTTGGATTAGCAACTAGGTCGAGTACGTGTGACACAAATACACCGATATTTCGTTCTAGCCATGTTCCACCTAATATTTGAACGAAAATAACGTAGGCATGGGTAACGCCAACGCGAACCTCTTTATTAACGCCTGAACTACCTTTTATTATTTCACCTGTGCCCTTTAAAAATCCAACGCCACCGCGTAAAAATCCTGACATGACCATATTTAATACTTCCTCAAGTGATATTGCTTTTGTAATTTTTCCCTGTGTTACTGTTGGATTTTTTGATTTTGGCGTTGGTAATTGTGTCATTGCACAAAGTGTACCCAAAAGTTTAGCCACCGAGCATCTCACTTCGTAATTGGAACCTTCAAATGCACGAAAGCATAACGTTGCAACACTTTCAATTTCAGTTGTATAAAGAAATGGAGCGTGATTCAACATTTCCAAGAGACATTTGGCAGCCGCACATCGTACAGCCATAACACGATCTGTTAGGCAATGACGTGACACTTTGTAAATTTCTTTATGCACATTTGTTATTGCTGAACCCATGCCCGCACAAACTTTCTCCAATGTATGCATTATTTCAATTCGCGCTTGTGATTCAGCAGATCGTAATGATTTTATCAATATCTGTACAGTCTCTTCGTATGATCGACCCATCATTCTTCCCAATTTTTCATACATTGCGCCAACACAACAAATAGCAGCTCTGTATTGTTAAAAAGAAAAAAAATAAACAAATAAAGATAAATCTATAAAATAAAACAACATCACATTTAATTGTTATGTTAATTTAAATAGCTTACAACTTTGTCGGAAGAAAACTCGGTGAATCATCTTTGTTTTTGAGTATATCATTGCATTTATTAACAGTGTCAAATAAAAGAAATGTATCACCCACGCTGAATAGCGTTGCTAAACAACGTGCAATCAGTCTACGTGTTGGAGGACCTGGTGTGCCTTGCATGTGCCTAGTTAATTGTTCAACCAATTTTTGCTGGCAGCCTTTTATGTCATTCTAAATAAAGAAAAATAATTCATCAGACAATATTGATATTTATTTATTATTCATACAGATAAATATCTTCTATTGAATTTAAATTGTTTTATTTTACTTTTTGGGCAGCTACCAAGACTTTTTCAAGAAAACGCAACCATTCAAACACGAAAACAGGTCGTTTGGCCTCGGGAATTTGATCTAGGGCATCCTCATTCAGAGTCAAACTATGACTCAGCTCCATCATTGTCGTGTTTTATTGCAAACACGATTAGCAAAATTGTCCTCCTACATAAAATAATATATTATTAATAAATGAAATATGAATCACACTATATTAAATAAATATATACACATATACATATATTTTTTTTCTCTTTTTTATGATTTATAAATATCGTACCCAGTGGAGATTAAATTTTTTTAATTATGATGTAACATAATTTATCACTCGTTCCACTCCAATTGTCTTTTTTAACATATACTCAAATATATATCATCTGAATAATGAGAAAAATCTGCGAAAATAAAAATTAAATAATATTCAAATGAAATTTATCAGTCATAGAATAAATAAACACAAATAAATATATACTCCAAGATAAAGTTAAGTATCATAGATTAGATTAAATTCAATACATTTTGTTGTTACTTAAAATTTTTTTTTCATAATGAATATCATTATATACTTACGCAGAATTTAGGTTATAATAATTTTGTCTGAAGCGTAAAATTCACTGACAAAAGAAGATGATGTATCTCAAATGTTGAAATGCTCTTTGATTTTTCTTGTTTTCAGAGACTACAGATTCACCATCAACAATAGCAACACTCATCAGTGCACTGACAGATTCACACACAATATTATTCACCCAATCCTCACAGTTACAGTCTTTTGTGTGTGTATGTACTTATTTTGACAATTTCTATTAACCGTAAATGGATAAATCGGAGTGTTCTAAGCCTCCGTGAACGCGAGAGGAGACAAGAGTAATTGAGAGAGAAAAGATGAGTAAAAAAAAAAAATGACACGTACACTGGTGCGCTGGTGTCGAGAAATTTTGTTCAAACGCGCATTTTGTCGTGCTTCATTTTACCCAGAATATTTTTTCTCATATACATTTACATATGTAGTAAAAATCGTCAGAATATAATAAAGATTATCTCTGTCCAATCAACAACACCAAGAAGTATATGAACATATGCTTTTTATTTATAAATAAAAAATAAAATTCATGCAGTTGTATATACATATTAAGCATTTGACGGGAAAAAATATCTCTGTCGGTAACGTAGATTCCGTTAAAAAAATTATCAATAGAGTAAATGAGAAAATAATAATTTTTTCATTTTGATTATAAACAAACATAAAAGTTTGTGATAATACCGTTTGTTTATATTATATATGTTGCTTTTTTTTGTTATTAAAACTACTTACAATCAATGGATGTTTTTTGCTGCAAAATTGTGTCTTTCTTTACGTATATTTACACGGTTTTATAAGTATTTTATTATATATAAAATGAACTTTTATATCATATTGAAATTTATCCTTGAAGAATATATATTTATTTAATTATATATATATTTAATACATTTATAATATTAAAATCAAGTTGTTTTATAAACATCAAATTTTGACGTGTAGAAGGAAAATAATATTAGGTTTTTGTAGGACGTCATGTGCTCTGTTGAAAAACAGTTTTAAAATGACTGATAATACTATTTTTTTTTTAATTTCTGACTTGCACCTGAACTAAAAAAAAAAAAATTATATCAGTAGTAAAAATACGGTTATACCCAAAAGTTATTTCCTTTACTAGTTGAAAAAATTCGTGGTATTAATATTGTGTAAATTAATTCCTTTTTTGTCTATCAATTATTCAAATTTAATAATATTCTTGTGTTCAAAATTATTTTCCCAATAAAAAAATAAAGCAATTCCAAATGTTCTCTTTTTTTATACACATTCTAAATTAAATATTATAGTATATTAAAATTCACTCAAACAATTTTTATACACATATTGACAAAGCTCTTGAAACTCTTCAAAACAACACAAAACAAACGGTTTTAAAAAATAATTATTTACATAGAACTATCAAATGATTTTATGTTAATATACATATAAAAAACATTATTTTCACTAAATAAAAAATAAATTAAATTATTAATCATATCGCAAAATGTACGTTATAAATATATAACAATTATCAATAACAAAACTATTATTGACATCAAAATAAAAATTAACATTTTCTTAATTTTTACTAAAGATTCAAAAATTATAAATATATATATCAATATATAAATGAATTTCGATTGTATACATGAAATTATAACCAATACCTTATAAATTGCGAAACCAGTCTATGATGATACATCGCTACATGAGACAAATAATTTAAAAAAATTTTATCTTTTGAATTTAAAGATAAATAATCGTAGAATATTTGCTTGTGCCACACGTGTGTCCTTGCTTGGAGGGAAGCATTTATCTCAGTGTTTTATTTCAACTTTTTTTTTATAGCATATTTAATCAAGGTCAAAATCCTTGCCACATCCCACTGACGTACATTAATTTTTTACATTTATTTTTTCTTCATCTACCCGATTGTGACGTCTGCCACAATAAACGCATCAATATATATATTTGTATTTTGAATAAACCATTGAAAGCAATTGGTATTTGTGAAAGATGACTCTTGAACTGATCACATCAACAAACAAACTTATACTAATTCAACGAAAAAAAAAAAAAAAACAACAATTCATCTTTTTATTTATTTTTTTAATTATTTCTTTGTCTTCATTATTAATATTAATAATTATACATGCAGTTTATTTTTCTTCACTGCTTCAACAATCAGAAAGTTTATAATAGTTATAAGAATATAAATATACGTATATATGTATGACCGTGACCATGAGAGAAAAATAAATACACATAGAGCTCAAGCAATATCGTTGGCATCATATAGTTATTTATCGATGCTCAGAAGATCTTGTCTACCTTGAGATTATGGCTATAGACATTCCTGGGTAACGCGATTTTACTTCGTGTATCAATTGCAATTTATCAAAAAATAAAAGATGAAAATTCTTTGAAACCATAACCTATAAACATTGTCACAATGACTTTACATACAAAGCGCGTAGAAATATCTGTAAAAATAATTCTACAGTGTATATGTAAATTCATATCTACAATGGGAAAAGTATTATTAAACGAAAAATAAAAATAACAAATTAATGAAGAAGATTGAAAGATAAAAAATAAATAAATAAAAAAAAAAAAGAGATCAATGCAGTTTTAACAGGACATTCCAGTGGATATATATCAATTGTTTATATGCGGATTATATTTATGATGGTAAAACAGTGTGTCAAAAATCGAAATAAACCGGTTTTTGAATGATTTGTATAAATTCTATTTAACTATATTAAATGAGCAAAGATGCATTTTGCTTATCACACGCGTATTCATGTGACGACCTTTATTGTATTTATAGATTATAATTTTTTGTACTATTTTTCATACTAGACTTGTATTTATTCTGTTTAATATATATTCTAATCACAATATGATACATTCATACAATTTAATAATCCATTTTGATCATTCATGCATGTTTAATTTTTTATTTTATGAATTCATTAATTTTTTATCAATTGAATTTGTTTTTTTTTTTTTTCGTTTTATTAAATGGCAAGTTTATTATTTATACAGAAGGCGCATTTGATTATTGTTTGAATATTTAAGAACTTATAAAATTCTAGTGTGGATATGATAATAAACAATATGTCTATGCGTGGAAGAGTTAAAAAAAAATGCGTCGGCACTTGGTAAAGACTCAATAAATATGTATGATATCTGAGAATTAGTATAAACATTTGTACATCATAATTTTTTTTTTTCATTTATTTATTTATTTATTTATTTTTTTTTTTCAGTGATATCTTTCGATGATGTTAATTATCCAATGAATCAGTAGCGAATGACGGGATACATTGATATATGTGTGACATCGATTATATTTTTCACGCATGCTATATTCCCTTTCTCTTCTTCTGCAGTGTTGACAGGTTTTTTTTTGTCTCCATTCTGCGATCTCTCACTATCCGCTGCTCTTATTACATATTATTTTTCTTTTTTATTTACTTATTTATCTATCTATCTGCTGTAGACAGTTATCCTTATTCTTATAATAATGTTCTTGAGCTTTGTTCCGATTTTATAATTATATTTATTGTCATGAAATGCTGATTTTACGAAATCAATTTAATTTGAAGAATTGTGCCGCTGGGAATTTTATAACCTAAAAAAATTGATAATTATAGTTGGGAGAATAATAATAAATAAATAATTCAAGGATTTGAGTTGCAATAAAAAAAATATATATTTCCATATATGTATTCATAATTGTTTATGGATTATTTTATATACGTGTAATATTTTATGGTATTTTATATAATACAGCAACCCAATTTTTTCGTGTCTGCAATTTAGTAATATAATTTTTTTTTATCATTAATGCTTAATGAAATAAATAATAAAAGAGGAAAAAATAATTAATAATTGTTATTGTTGTATGGATTGATGAATAATATGCTGTGATTTACTGATTTCAATGACTTCAAGTTGCATTTGATGATGCGAATACGATAATAATACGACCCTAGTGACTTTTTTTTTTTACTATTTTTATTTTCTATTATCAAACATGTCATCACATATAATTGCACTTTTTTTCATTCTCTTAAGATTGTTTTGTCGACTGTATAAACCAAGTATATTGGACAAAGGGCAATAATTCAAATAAATCATCTTGTTTTATTTTTTTTTCCTATATTTTTTTTACTTTCCATCGCTGATAATTATAATGTGGTATTTGTGATGTGCATGAAACACGTAATGATGTGTGAAAGCAAAGATAAAATCAAATCATCACCATTTTACACGTGATGCTAAACATAAATTCAATATATATAAATATATAAACATGTATAAAATGATATAAACCGGTTTCATATATATTATTTTTTGTATATAGGTTAGACAATGTTTCCTGGAGTGTAGATCAAAATCTGTCATTATTAAATATTTTTTTCTTTTGTTGTATTTATATAAATATATATACCTATAAACTTTTTTAAACTATCATCATATTATTTTTGAGTGATATACATAAAAAAATTAATGAAAAATAAAATTTTAGAAAAACAATCAACATTAAAACATGATAAAATTAATTTGTTTCAATTCATTATAATATTTTTTTATTATAAAAATTGATAAATAAATCTGATTATAATAAAATAAATATATTAACTTTATTTATAATAATTTTATATTTTATTCAGAAAATAATTGTTTTATAAATTGTATTTAATATTCATTTAATATTACATATTATTAATAATTGTGACAGTGTTAATTTAAATGATGTTAATTGATAATTTTGTTATTCAAGATAATTAAATGTTGATCCAATATCGTCCATGAACCTTTTTCCGGTTGAATATATATTAACAAAAAATATAACTCGAAAGTTCGATTGCATTGTGATAAATTTTCTCTTAACAATTCCGTTAATAATTAATAAAAATAAATATTTCCAACTTCTCTATTATATATTCAACAAGATATTCCTTATCAACAATTTGTAAAATATTTATTAAAACATTCCTACATAAATATCAATCATCAAAACAATTATATAACAAATCCATAAATCAAATAAAATTCATTAAAATCCTAAACTGATAAAATACAAAAATATTATTCACTCAATTCCTCATTACAATCTCATTGCAAAACTCTTACATAATTATAATATTCTAACAAATACACAACTATATCAATAAAATATATATAATAATTAAATACATCCAATATCACACAAAACGTCAACTTAATTTAAATACTCGACCACTAAAATAAAAGAATAAAAAATTTTTTTTTAAAAACAGTAAAATTGGATTTATATTATAATAATAAAAAAAAAAAAAGGTGGGCCAGTAAGTTGGGGAGTTCGGATTGATTCGGATAAATTCGAAAATATTAAGTAGAGAGTATAATATTTCATTTAACATAAAGAGTCAAACGTGTCTGAGCGAATGGCATGCACGGGAGTAGTTAAGTGTAGAGTGACCAAAGACCAAAAAGACTAGAAGCGCGCGAGAGCCATCATCTCTCGACTCCTTTCGTTGGCCAATGCGAGTAATGCAGAGATGTGAGACGACCGGTGTGTCATTGCTGCTGATACGTGGAATGGTGGTAGGAAAAAAGGGTCGTGGGGTTAGCTGACAGCAGATACTATAAAACCTGGCGGTGTAATACGTTTAGCTTTCAAAATCATTTCTGTTTAGTATCGTGCGACATATATGCAAATTTATATATTAAATATATATAAATATATATAATAAATAAATATATATACATACATACATAGATACATAGATACATAAAAACATATATTAATAATTATATGTATATATATATTTTTTTTTTGTTATTATTAATATCAAAAATTAATTTTTAAATCACTTGATATTTATTGTTGTTTTTCTTTTTTATTTTTTATTTTTTTTTT
>JAQQBS010000001.1:5325059-5394051 GCA_030347275.1 Microctonus aethiopoides
TTTTTTTTTTTTTGGTATTTATTATTATATTTACTATATTTATAAATACGTATATAGACTGTTGTTGGTAAACTTGTAGCATACTTGCGACAACTTGTCCTATTAACATTTGCCAGTCTCTTCACCTTCGCTTAAACATCGCCGGGGCGACTCAACCCGGTACGATTTACAAGGATTGCAGTGCAAGTGATAGCCAAACTAGCAAGCGCGTTTAGTGCGCCAACAAAATTCAAAACAAAAATAATAAGAAAGAAGAATATTTATAATCGGAGTGATTGGAAATTTTTTTTTTTTTAAATAGTACGAATGAACGAAGGTAAGAGAAAATAATTTTTTAAATATTTGTTTATTTTATTTTGTTGTGTAATTAAATTATTTTTTTTTTGTAATTTTAAAATATTTTTTTTTGTATTGTGTTTATATTTTTTTTTATTTTTTTGTTGTATTTGTGACATGTTGAAAAATGTCTATTACATTTCCGGGATTTTTGGTGGAATTTGAATTTTTTTTTCTTTTTATTTCGTGTGGGTTTTTAATTTGTATAAACTATTTATTTAATTAATATAAACTATGATGTAATTGAAATTATTGGAAGTATAAAATAGTGATATTGACAATTATAATTGCAAATTAAATGAATTAATAGTTGGGAGATTTAATGTTTCATAATAATTTTAATCCATTCTATTTTTTTTAATTTCTTTTTCTTCAACATTGTAATCTAGCTGATTTGTATAAATTATAATTATTCAAAGTATTAATACGAACCATTAAATTTCATTTGTTAAAAATTACCAATTTTTCAAATTATTATTCACGTATATAAAACAATAATTATAAACAATTTTATCGCTTACAATTTTATTATTCTCAAGTGTTTATTATTTTATATAAACAATATAAAATATTAACTAAAAAAAATAAAATTATGATAATTTTTTTTTGTATCCACTCATACATATTTTCTTCTTATCCCATTATTTTTTTATCTATTCAAATTTGAATATAAATTTTTCTTTACAAAAAAAAAAAATTATTATCATAAGCATAAATAATTGAACGTCCACATGCGTAAATGTTTGCATTATTTTTTATTCATCATCTCCATTGAATAATAATCATTAAATTCATCAATATCACAAGTAATTTTTTTTCTTTAAATTAATTTTAGTATTAATAATTTCAAATTTAACATTGTACTATTTATATTTATTTTCTTTTTTATTTTTTTTTTTTCTTTCCTCTTGCGATTTCGTAATCGTTTTCGTGTCTAACTAAATCAGCATATTAAACATATATCGGATCTGCCAATCTTACGTGAATTGATGATTAATATGAGAAAACATAAAATGTGTCTGCGGGCCATTATAAAAAATTAGTCATGTTAGTGACTGGTTATTTACTTCGTGATTTCTTGACCAATTTAGATACCTTCAGCGATCAATGGCCTTCATGATTTATTCATATTATTCCCATTAAATATGGTTCATTAACATTACATTTAACAATGAAAAATAAACAAAATAGCAGACAGAAAATAAATAATAATATTAATAATAATTAAAAATTTTTTTATAGTATCAGTAATTTAATTCAATATTTTTTACAATTCATCCATTTTATTTTAAATGAAAGTAGTATAAGTTTATTATTTATTTTCTACAATATAACCAATTAATTGTTTTAATAAAAAAAAAAAAACAACAACAAACTATTTACATCAGTTCATAACAACAGTTTTAACTAAATTTATTTAACTATGAATGGACTAACACTTTAAAATTAAATGGCTCATTTAAATAGGAAAAAAGAAAATAATAATATCCATAATGAATATATATTTGTTGTTGTTGACAGCTTGAAGAATAAAATTAGCAAAAGAATTGCGCTGCAACCATGAAGACCGTGGGGCAGATTCAACAATTTAAAAGTAAGTCAGTGAAAAAAGAGAGAAAAATCGAAAAAAAAAAAAAATCATAAATTATGTATAACATTTTTTATATTCAAGTCACGTGCGGGAGCAATTGATCATATCTAAAGTTTCCTGTTCATCTTTGAGAAAAAAAAAAAAAAGAAAAATGATGCAAAAAATTTTAAATACAAAAACAAAATTCAATAAAAAGACAAGTGGGAGAGTAATTGCCACGAACAAATGACGACATGAGATCCATGTAATCTTTCATCTGTCCCCGAGAGTACAATATGTTAAAACATCAGACTGATTTTTCGTTTTTTCTTTATTTATATATATCGACTAATATATGTTAAGTGAGTTTTTATAAGAAAAAATTTGAATGGAACGTTTCACTGTGAGAAATTATTATTAATACGTATTATATCAATGTAACTACCGAGATAATGATAAGGAAAAATTCAAAAATTTATTTATTTGAAAATAAATAATACAAACTTGACAGTATTTCGTCATTTTAATATCCTATATAAAAAAAAAAAAAATTAATAATTTAAAGTTATTATAATTAAATAAAAATAAATAGTAATTAATTCCATCGAAATTTGCATCAAATTAAATTTTAATATAATAATTGGATACATAATTTAACAAACAGCCATTAAAAATTATTTAATTATTGTCCCTGAGTTAAACCATGTGACAAACAAAAAAAAAAAAACAACACACACATACACGTGAACGTTCTGCAATTTAAATTGGAATCGTGGTAATTTTAATGTAAAATACACGATGCACTATCGATGAAAAAAGAGGGACGTTGTTGCACGTGACAAAGAAAAAAAAAAATCATGCTAATGAGATATGTCTCAGACATCCTCATAAGCAATTAAAATTGTATTATATTATTATATTAAAATCAATCACGTGTATGTCCACGAGCCAAATGATTTCTGATATAAAAACGTTTCGATTCGAAAAAATATATCGCAATAAACAGATAAAGCAAAAGCTGCAAATAGAATATTAATTACACGTATTGATAATTAATATCACGAGCAAATATCATCAATTGCTATAATTTTTTTTCTTTATTTTTTATTCCACTTAAATATTCATAAGTATTTACACATTTTTTATTTAAATAAATATTACGTATTAATACAATTAATCACTGTGAGTATAAATATGAGAAAAATTTTTTTTTTTTATAAGGGTAATGCAGTAGTATCAGTTTATACTATGGTCAGACTAATATTCAACTTGCGCTTCGTTTTAAATAAAATAATAAATAATATATATAAATGTATTAAATGTATATTTATATTTATCTATTTGTTTATTTGTTTATGTTATTATCGCGAGCTTTTGTCGTGTGTCATTTTATTCAATGCAGTCAATTGATTAATTTATCTCAATGAATCTTTAACAGGTTTTTATTTTTTTATTTTTTTATTTTTTTATATATAAATATTACCGATTCTTTTTAGCGATTGAGACTATCGTATTACAGCAATAAATGTGAGCCAAGGTAAACTCGCAAACTGGGACACACGAACATTTTTACCATTGAAAATCCTCGAGTATATATATATGCTCCGATTTTTCTTATTATTTTACATTATTATCAGTTCACGCGATGAATAATATTATTTATAGATAAATATTATGAATAAAAGTGAGATTCAATTAATTAATAGGCAGTAAATGAGACTAATTAAAGGGCTGTGCATTTAATAAGGCCTTGTTTACTGTATTATTAAATGTAACATGAAAGAGACTACATATTATTTCACAATTGTTTTTTATTTGATTTTCCATTGCACAATTTAATATTATTTTCAATTATATTCAATAGTTGTGATTTATTTTTATTTATTTATTTTTTTTTTATCTTTATAGAATTTTATTTATTCTTAATGTGTTTAAAGGAAATCAAGTGTTAATGAATTTTAAATTGTGAGATGTAAGAAAAAAAATTACATGCCAATTAGGTGAATGCACTTCAGGTTTTATACACGACGTAATATTTTATTGATGTAATGACGTTCTATTAACTGTGTGAACTTGAAATTTTTCTTCGTTTATATACATACCAACTGTATGTGACTTGAATATATATTTATATTTTATGTACATTTATCATTTAATAATATTTACAGTATATTATTATTTATTATATGTGTATAATTAATTTTTTTTTCAGAATGCATTATTTTATTTATGGTGGGAATTATTTGTAGTGCATTGGCTTATACAATTCACGTTATAGATCCCATGGATTTGATATTTAAATGGGTAAGTTTTATATAATGTTGAAATTAATTTGATAATTATGAATTATTATTTTTTTTTTTTTATTTAATTATTTAGACACTTACAATGACACCATCATCGATTGTATTTAATATGTGGAAAAAACCACCAGTTGACGTATTTCTCAAGGTATATGTATTTAATATAACGAATTCTGAACAATTTCTAAATGGCACTGAGAAATTACGAGTTGAAGAAATTGGTCCATATGTATATCAGTGAGTATTATTATTACAAAAATTTAAATATAATAAAATATTTATCTTTTATAAATTTATCAGATTGATAAATGTGTAACCTGAAAATAATTAATGTGTATATAACGGAAATTGAAAGTTATCTTAAAATTATCACATATCCAATTTTTTAATGATCAATTTGTGTAAAGAAAAAATGTTTTATTTATTATAATTTCATTCGAAAATATTTATTTAATTTATTATTAATTCAATAGAGTTAAAATATTTGCGTGATGAATTTCGATTAATTTCACGAATATTTTTTGATATTATCGTTTATTATAATACACCGTTATTTTATTGGTTATTTATGTTAATTTTTTTTCGTTTTAAAATTTTATTTTATTTTTTTGGTTCTAGAGAAATGTTGGAAAATACAAATGTAACATGGCACGATAATGGAACAATCTCTTACATACCTAAACGATCAGTTGTTTATCGTCCAGACATGTCAGTCAGTGATCCAAGTAAAGACTTTGTGATGGTCGCAAATATTCCCATGCTGGTAAGATTTTACTAGAAGAAAAAATTAGCATGAAATATTATTTGATCGATTATTCAAACATCAGCATTCAGTCAAGGTCATGTAGAGTTGAAGAATCTATGAAACCATGGAGGGATTTTAGTGAAAAAATAAAACGGACACATATAGACTCACACTGGGGGTCCTTGACCCATGTCCTCCATTGTGTCGTTCATATTTCAGTGACTTGACTATTTTTTTTTCTTTACTCTTCCGTAATTTGTTCTTATACAACATACGTAATACATCATCCTCTATTTCATGCGTAGATAACTGAGAAAAAAATTTTTTTTTCTTGTTTATTGATGAATTCAGAGTGGAAGAAAACGATGTTAATTCATCAGAAATATTTCTATAACACAAAACAAATTTTTTGTTTAAAAAAAATTATTTTTTATTATTCATCTGTGTGAAAATTGGTTTTAATTTTTTGTTTTATTTTCAGGGAGTCTCTTCAGCATTATATGATGCAGGATTTTTTGTAAATTATCCACTGGCACAATTAGCCAACATGTTGGACAGTAAACCAATTTTAAATATATCTGTTTATGATTATTTTTGGGGTTATGAAGATTCATTGGTGCGATTAGCCAGTGGTATAGTCCCAAATTTTATTGATTTTGAGAAATTTGGTCTACTCGATAGAGTAAGTATGGAAATTCTAAAACATAAATATTAATAATTAATAAATTGCCAGAAATTGAATAATATTAACGTAAAATTGTGATTTGCCAATGGGGGAAAATCCCAATTATGCGAGCATATATTCCTCGATATATATAAAAATATGAATGTATATATATATCTATAATATTATTGCGTCAGTGTATGTATATATTCTGCATTTTGTTGCAATATTCTGCGATTCCTTTCACTGCTTGTATCACAACGATTTCACCATAATTATTCGATCTTATATTAATAATATATGAAAGAAAAAAATAATCGGGAGGAAAAAAACAGCGCAAGGTTTCTTTCAATAGCATGATTAGTTGTTAAAGTTATATTTTCCATTCACGTGTATCAAAACCAGTAATTGACTTGATGTGAATAACTTACATAATTAATCGTATAATTGATCTTTATGCACGATCAATTTATTCTAATTTCTAGTTATCAAAATAATCACCACAATGTAAACTAATTATTATCTTGTTCCACTTGTATATGTATATTTTATTTATTTTTATTTCCAGATGTACGATGAGGGTGATAATATTTTGAATATCAATATTATGGGAAATAAAAATATGACTGATGAAAATGGCCGTTATTTAAGTATTGAAACTTATAATGGTAGTCCAGGTCTGATGAATTGGGGTTATGTTGACGTAGAAGGAAATGAAACGAATCCTAGGTAAACAAAAGTCAAAATCAGATTCATTATTTTATCAGTTGAATTAAATTTAATATAATTTTATGGATAATATTGTTTTATTTATTAATGTATTCATTTTTATTTTTATAGCAATACAATTTGTAATCAAATTAAAGGTGCAACTGAGGGCACTTTATTTCCAACGCATATTGATAAAAATGCTGTGTTTAGAGTATTTAGAAAGGCTTTTTGTCGAACATTGCCGCTTGTTTATGTTGGAGATGCGATAACAACAAATGGTTTACCCGGTTGGGAATATTCTCTTTCTAAAGATTTTCTTGATCCACCTGATGTTAATCCTGAAAATGAATGTTACTGTCGCAAAATGAAAAAATGTTTGAAAAAAGGCTTATCCGATTTAACGCCTTGTTATTACAGTAAGGATATATAACAATTTCAATTTATTTTATTATTTAATATTTATTGTATATACAATTTCAATTTTTAGATTCATGAATATTTAATGAGTTCAATAATAGCAGAGCTAATATTAGCAATTAATGAATAATTCGAGTTGCTTTATTTTCTCTCACACAAACTCACTTTAATATTTTACTCGTTTACTGAAAAACTGGTTTGGATTCATAATGTTGATTCAACATATCATTTTTTCAACAGATATACCAGCTGCAATATCATTGCCGCATTTTCTAGATGCCGATCCAAGTTTATTGGAGGATGTTTTAGGCCTCAAACCAGATCCTGAAAGACATCGTACCAGAGCGATTCTCCAACCGGTATGAAAATTACTAATAAACAATGGTTAATAAATAATATTGACATTTGAACAAAGATGGGTTTGTAGAAATGATAAGAAATAACCATGGAGACTTAAATTGAAGGAGTTTAATAAAATATAAAAGTGTAATTCTAGTCGAGACAGACCACATGATTTATCACATCAATTTTTTCTGAATAAAAAATCGATGTTTAATCAACAAATTATTTATTCATATTATTACTATAATATTTTGGTGGATGCTCATTGGTATCTTATAATTATTATGAGTTGAAGGATATTGTTTAAAATGAAAATTGGAAAAAAACAACTTTTGAATGTTTTATATATATACAATTGGCATAACGATAATGACCGAATGATTGGCTCGTTAGGCTGTGCGTCAGGTATCCAAAAAAGCCAGCTTACAATAAATTTTATAATAAAAATACATCAGGAAAGGTCACCCTAGTAATCTTGAACGTGAATATAAAGAGCGAATTAGGTGTGACCGCTGATTAGATTTCTGACAAATATACCTGAATGTCACGTCCTTCAAATATATATATTTTTTTATTATTCCGTCATTAATGGTACTTTGATCTAATATGTACTTTAGTAATATATTTAAAATATCCTTGACTTTTAGGAGAAAATCAAAAATAAATATAGCTTTTACGATCCTATTCACTAATTTATTTGATTGTTTATTAAAGATTTATAATAGATATTTATTTATTTGTTTTAATATTACAGACTGTTGGTACACCTATGGAAGTTAATTCAAGAATGCAAACGAATTTAGTTATGCAGCACACAGTGTTTAATCCAAGAATTGAGGCATTTAATGATCTTGTAATACCGTTATTTTGGACAGATTTGGTATGTATGAATATTATTATTAAATTATGTCATATTGATCGATTTTGATTACATATTATTTTGTTTATGTTGTTGTTAAAGATTATTCCACCAATCACTGGCAAGCTTGTGTTGCTCATAAAGTTGTTACTTCAAATTGGACCTTTACTGCAAACAAGTTTAATTTGTCTTGCAGCGATAGCTGGTGTAACAACATTTATTCTATCGGTTGTTGGTCTTATGTGGGTTTTAAATCAACAAACTGATGATTTTAATGATGAAAGAAGGGACAGTACTGATCTCAGAATATCGTTTGGATACGGTCAATATACAGCGATACGTATTTTGCCAGCAATTAAAAAAATAACATCAAAAACTGATTTATTCGGTTAATTTCAACACATTTAAAAGTAAAAAAAAAATTTATTTTTTCTTTTTTTTTTTTCATTAATCAAACTCAAACATTGTATAAGTGTGCGTATCTGTTAAAAACAAATTATAATTAAGTTTTATATTTCATTTTGAATGAGAATGACTTTGAGAAAGTATTTTCACAATTCAGAAATGTAATATTGTTATTTGCAATGTTATAATGAAGTAATTTGAATGATGATGGTTCAAAAAAAAAGAAAAGAAAAAGGGGAAAATAAAATATTTCATCGTGTTACAATGGTAATGTGTAAGACAAATAAATGTAAAAGACTGATTGGAAATAATATGTACATCTTAGTAATTAACGGAAAAAAATCATTATGATTTAATCAATAGTAAAATGAGCATCATTCAATCGGGATATATTTTAATATGATTATACGTAATTGGTAGCTGATGTATATGAGATAGAAAAGAAAAAAAAGAATATAAGAACAAATTAAAAAATAAGAAATTAATCAAATTGCATGCATCGATGAGTTAAACGTTACGAATAACATGTTTTACAGCATATAATTCATATACGTAATAGTTATTAAAAAATACCGAATTTCTAACTGCGATAAAAACATTTATAATTTACATAATAAGTGTATATATAATATTAGTTTATAGTATCGTTATGTAAACATTTTATAATATTTCATACTTATGCATGATGTATAATAAGGTATATGGGTCAGATATATTATACAATTTTGTATTTTATTTGTTCGTGAATTACTGCTGGAAATTAAAACGTGTCCAGAACGTTAGGGAAAATGTACATCTGTGTATAATAATTTTAATTCTCAAATCAAATTAAATTTGTGCTTCATTTTCGTATATTCCGTGTTGGATTTTTTTTTCGGGATAGATACAAATAAACAAGATTAATTTTATCCTCTAAAAACATAACCAAAAAAAAAAAAAAAATCAGTAAAGTTTTTGTTCTATTTCTTTAGCCACTTCATTGGGAAAACAACATGCATACAGTTAAAGATTCGTGTAGGTTATGAGACAAGTTTAGATATACGACTATGATTGGATAAAATTCATTATAAACTATATGAACATTAAAATAATAAAAATAATTTGGACACTACGGAAATATTTCTTTTTTTTTTTTTTACACCAACACATCGTATGGGTATAATAAAAAAAAAAAAGAATACTTGGTGAATTGGGAATCCCACCAATAAACCACTCAAGAGGCCATGTTGTTTTCTTGACATTATTTTTATTTTCATTTTAAAAATGAAATTTATTTCCTTTAAATAGTGTTAAAGTTTACACGTATTTTTTTGTTATTCAATATCCATATTAAAAATATTATTCGCAGAAGTTTCATGATATTCTCACTTCTATATACGCAATATTTATATTATCAACTTTCTCTCAATCAATTTCAATCATCTGCAAATACTTTCATGTCGTTTGAAATTAAATTCCGGTTGTATTTACTATTTATGTACTTATAATTTTGCGTCATACCAAGTGTAATACTTACACGTATATATATAATGACATAATATTATGTATTATGATTTTCATTACGTGATCTGTTATGTTATAACATCTATTAGTTAATAAATAGTTCTATAATAAAAATAATCGTTCAACAATACTTATTTAGAAGTTGTAAAAATTATAAATAATACTTATTAAAAATCTCAATAAACTATGAAACTTGTAAATATTAATAATGTGCTCATGATATGTTAAACAACATTTTATTATTCAAATTAAAACAAGTTTTGTCGATAACATCTGATTGTATATTTTGGTCCATATATTATACGTATCAATTTTTTTTTCTGATAATTTGAATGGCGTATAATATTTGATTTTAACCGCGTCTGTAATTATTCAAAATAAATACTAAATATTCAAATGAGATGAAAATTAATATGACTAGAGCAGTACTTCTCAACGAGGGGTTTTGAATATACATAATATATATTTTATTTTTTATAGGTTATGGTGCCATGGTATTTTAACAATACAGACCAATGACGTCATTGAAATACTGGAATGGATATTTATTATTTTGACAATATTTTTATTTACTTTGAACGATTATCCATAGCTTTAAATATGTATTGATTATGTGTAACTATTTGGGTTGAATACTAACCTCAAACATGGCAACAGGTGGTCAATCCGGTAATACTGTATATATTTATAATTTACCATTTTGTGAACGTACTGAGTTGTGTAAAATATTAAATCAAAGTGATAAATGGGAGGAACTTGCAGGTAAAAAAATTTACCAATATCTATTTTACTAATGTTAAATAAAATTATTTTGATAATTATAACAATTATTTAATGTATATTAATTTTTTAGGTAGATGGATGAATTATGATATGATGACAATTCAAAGTCTTAGAAAAGAAAAAAATCCCACAGATGAATTATTAACATTATGGAGTATTCACAATCATACTGTACTAGAATTGTTTATTCTATTATCAAAAATGCAACATTATCGTGCAATGATACCATTAAAATCATTTGTCGATTCTCAATTTCATGTATTGATAGATAGAGGTGAAGGAAATATGAAAAATGCTCTTGTTGCTCCAACCAAAGGACGTATAATGACGAGAGGTGGTGCTGCAGCAATAGATACTTCAAAATATTCCAAAATTGGTGCGCAAAATTTTAATCGAATTACGCCACCTCATGCTGCGGATTTGCCAAAAATTTTTATCGATGAAAATACTGGAAAAATTCTTAATCAACCTGATCATGGTAATCAACATCAGCGATCAATGGTACCGAGTAATTCAAATAATTTACTCGTACCATCACCAACACCGGATCGTGTCAATATTGCATCTCAAAAATTTAGTGGATTAACACTTGGCAAATCAGAAGTAACATTGCCACAAATATCGTACGACGAACTCACTCGTGCTACTGATGGATGGAATATACATAAAATTTTGGGTAAAGGAGGATTCGGTACCGTTTATCATGGTATATTTCTTAACATTTACATTTCATGAATTATTAATAATTGAGGAAATAAAAAAAAAAGTATATTTAAAATCCAATAAATTAATATTATAGGTACATGGAAAAATACTGATGTAGCAATAAAAAAAATTGAACGACGAGGACGTGAATCCGATGAGGGTTATGTACTTCAACTTCAGCAGTCGCTTCGAGAAATAACAATATTAAATTCACGGCCACATGAAAATATTCTATCACTTTATGCATACAGTGTTGGTGTTAATGCGCCTTGTCTTGTTTATCAATTTATGAAGAATGGCTCTGTTGAAGACAGATTATTATTACGACATAAATCACCACCGTTAACGTGGCTTCAACGTCATGAAATAGCAAAAGGTACTGCGCGGGGATTGCAATATTTACACACAATTGGTGATAAACCACTTATTCATGGTGATATAAAAAGTGCTAATATTTTATTGGATAAAAATTTTGAACCTCGAATAGGTGATTTTGGTTTGGCACGTGAGGGTCCAGTTAAAGATTCCATGAAAGTATGTATATAAAATTTTTGTATGTAGTGATAGCTTGAAAGTATGAAAATAATAATTTAATTCAAATCCTGCAATTTTTTCCTCAATTATAGGTGAGTAAAATTCATGGAACGAGGCCATATTTACCTGATGAATTTTTAAAAGATAAATGTCTGTCAAAAAAAGTTGATACATACAGTTATGGAATCGTCATGTTTGAATTGGCAACAGGATTACCACCGTATGATGATTCACGATCACAAGATAAATTTCTCAAAGATTTTATGGACCATTGGAATGAAAAAAATCTAATACTTTTAATCGATAAAAAAGTTGGAAATTTTAATTATGAGGTTTATTTCAATTTAATTCGTATTGGTAAATGGTGCTCAAATAGATCAGCACAAAACCGTCCTGAGATGGTGCAGGTATTCGAGAAATTGAATAGTGTTTAGCTTTTTATAAATCAGAGTAATATAATATATATTTAAATATTGATAAGATAATTTGACATATTAATTATAAATATAATATGAATAATATGAAATCATGATTCAAAAAGTTTTTTATCTATGTGATACATTTTTAACATTCCAAGTTTGTTAATATTTTAATTCAATAAATGTAATTTATTGTTGATTTTGATTTAAGACATTTTAATTAATTAATAAATTAATTAAAGAAGGAAGTAGTGCATAGAAATAAAGAGATAAAATCATATTTCTATTTTTAGATCATAA
The DNA here is from genome assembly GCA_030347275.1 of Microctonus aethiopoides. Taxonomy (NCBI): domain Eukaryota; kingdom Metazoa; phylum Arthropoda; class Insecta; order Hymenoptera; family Braconidae; genus Microctonus; species Microctonus aethiopoides. The sequence goes on from JAQQBS010000001.1 coordinate 5,337,656, forward strand.
GTTTTTCCTTACAAGCTCCTATTAACATAAAATTAATTAAAACAAATGCATGTATATAGTTTCTTCCTTAATTTCGCTATAACTATATATGTATGATTATTTTTATCTGTAATTCAACTTGTTGAAAAATAATGAAGAACGCAACGCTTACATAGACAGAAGTGTTTAAATCTATCTGATTCTAATAACTTTATGATCATATACTGTTTAAAAACTAGGAAATGTAATATATGTACAAATAGCTATCAACATTAAAAATTAGGTTATGTTACCAACAACAGTACCAATTTTAATCAATCGTCAACAAGTTCGCGCTGACTTGATTTTTACACGTTAAATTATATTAATATTTATATTAAAATGATAAAAATGATGCATCATAAATGCAGACAAGAATTTTATGCATCGAGTCAAATAAAAAGATTTTTAATACCTGATAATTTGGTACCTTGGTCTACTGAATTTCGCGATTACAATCCTACTAAATATACATGTATCAAAGGTGCACCTTGGGAAGATCTCAACATTGATGATCCAATATTCAAACCTAAATGGAACATGATGGATGGCAAGTCAAGAAAATAAAATAAAAATTCTATAAATTATAAAAACGAATATACTTTTTTATTTCTTGTATATAATATGAATTTTTTTTTCCCATAGGCAATATAAATAGGAAAAGTTATATGGGAATTTATGATATTGATGCTGAGGGTTATCCATTGAATCCAATAGGTCGTACTGGTATCAGGGGTAGAGGTATATTGGGTCATTGGGGTCCTAACCATGCAGCAGATCCAATAATAACACGATGGAAGCGCGATCATAATAAATCAATCCAACTACATGAAATGGCGAAAAAACCTATTTTACAATTTATTGGAATTCAACGTAGAGATACATTAGAGTGGGCTATACCTGGAGGTATGGTAGATGGAGATGAGAAAATCTCAATGACATTAAAACGAGAATTTTTGGAAGAAGTGCTGAATACATTGGAAAAAACTGAGGAACAAATTCAAATGCTGAAAAATTCTATTAATGAATTATTTTTAAATGGAGATAAAATTTACCAGGGATATGTAGATGATCCTAGAAATACTGATAATTCATGGATGGAAACTTGTGCTATGAATTTTCATGATGAAGATAATAACACTGTTGGATCACTGAATTTAGAAGCAGGTGATGATGCAATGGACGTTAGATGGATAGATATTAAACATGATTTGAATTTATACGCAAGCCACCTTCAATTTATTGAATTGGTGGCATTGAAACATAATGCATACTGGGAATAAAATTAATACTGTTACATGATATTTATTATTCATTTGTGAAACTTGATTTTGTCCTGATTGCTAATTTAGAATCTTAAGGGAGCTGTCCAACTTATAAAATTGCCGCGTTTTTCTACAATTACGAATGCGCATGATCTACCAACTCGAATTACATATTTTTTTTTCTCTATAATTTATCAGCTGTCAAAAACATATACGTATTAAACTGGAAATTTATCAATTTTCCCATTGATCATTTGTTTAAGCTACTGCAATAATTGCTATCTCAATACGAAATGATTTCATGAAAATTTTTGATCATAGTAATCATTTAAATACCATAATGTCGACAATTTTGAAAATTGATGGCAGTTTAGGAGAAGGTGTAAGTATATAAATAAAGAATTAATTCATAACTTTAATAATATAAATTGATTAATTAATTAAAATTGTAAATTAATTTTGAATTTATAGGGTGGTCAAGTACTTAGAATTGCATTGAGTCTTAGTGCGTTATTCAAAATTCCAATTGAAATTGAAAATATCAGAGCAGGTCGTCCGAAGCCGGGTTTAGCTGCCCAACATCTCAAAGGTATGTACCTTATTATATTTCTTTACATTGAAACTTAATAACAAAATATATATTATATAATTTGCCCAAAGGTGTTGAAATTGCGCGAGATATGTGCGATGCAAAAGTAAAGGGTGCATATATAGGATCGACACGATTAGAATTTTTACCAGGAGCCATTAGCCAGTCATCAAAGCGTAAATTTTATGCTGATACTCGAACTGCTGGTTGTATTGGTTTATTAGCACAAGTAACTTTGCCAATAGCATTATTTATGCCACAAGGTGAACCAATTACTCTTGTCTTCAAAGGAGGTACTAATGTTCCCATGGGTCCACATGTTGAATATTTAACAGAAGTATTTCGGCCATGGTTAAATAAATTTGGCGCAGATTTTGATTTCACTGTTGTTAAAAGGTAATGAAATAATTATATTAGATTTGATAATGATTATTTTTTGATTCAAGACAATTAATATGTATTCTAGAGGATATTATCCAAAAGGTGGAGGTGAAGTTCACTTGAAAATATCACTGATAAAATATTTAACGAGTATTGAAATGTTACATCAAGGTAATATTGAAAGCATTTCCGGATGGGCTTACGTTGCTGGATCAATTCATTTGAATGTAAATATTGCATTGAACATGCAAGAAGATTTATTTCTTCTGTATAAATTTGAATATTGAACAGATAAAATTGTATGATTTTAATTTTCAGGAAGCTTATCACAGAGCAGATGTGGCTAAAAATACAATAACAAAAAAATTAATGATTAATGGAAATACTTCAATACCAGCAATAAATATAGAGGCATACAGAGAAGATAGAGGCATGGCCGTTGGCAATGGATCAGGAATTAAGTAAATATTTTACTTTTATTCATTTTAAAAAATAATCAATATGCAGAATAGTTAAACATATATTTTTTTAATTTGTAGTTTAGTGTGTAATACAAGCAGTGGTTGTGTCCTCGGTGGTTCTGGATTGGATTCAAATCGTCAGCAAGAAAGTAAATCAGATCTTGCAGTTGAAGCAGCTGAACAAATTTTAAATCCATTTTTCAGTGGTTCATGTGTAGATGATCATATGCAAGATCAGGTATGTTGAATTTTTTAATTATAATAAATAATATTCTAAAAAAATTACATAAATTACTTTTTTCAGATTATAATTCTAATGGCCATAGCGACTGGTCGTTCAAGAATATCAATTGGGAATCAACAGCTCACACAACACACTGAGACTGCGATAAAAGTCGCTGAAATAATGTTGGCAGATCGTGGTTTTCATTTTGAATTAAATCAAAATAAAGATATCAATATACCTGATTTAACTTCACGTATTCTCGAGTGTGAAGGTTGTGGTCTTGTCAATGCCCGATTTTGAATATTATTGACTGAGTGATTTGGTAATCTATCTGCGATTAGCTCTATGTATTTGTTAACTTTAATAACATTTTTTTTTGAATGCTTCCATTTATTTCGTGATTTATCACATTTCAATAACACAAGTTTAATTAATTGTTTATGAATCGTGATAATTTTTTATATTAAAAATTTGATTAATCAAGAATTTCTTTGTTATTATGACATTATTTATACAATGAAAGAATATTCAATTAAATAAAAAACAAATTATTGTTTGGCGTTACGAAAAAAAGGTTCTGTGGCACGTAGAAATTCCTCTTCAAATTGTTCTCCGGAAAATCTACTGACTGATGCACGTGCAGCATGTTTTATCGTACTTCTTTGGTCCGCACTCATGTGTATAATATTAGCAATAATTTCAGCGTACTCTCTGTCGTCTGTTGCCAAAAATCCCGTTCTACTTGTGGGTTGTGTTTCAATTATATCAGCTCTGAACAATAGAATAAAATATTTTTCAATTAGAGAATTTGGATAATTTATAAAATTTGTTATGTCATTATGCTTGATATTACCTGGGTCCACCAGAATTATTAGCAACCATAATGAGCCCGGCGGCCATTCCTTCAACGATACTAATGCCAAAATGTTCATTCCACATTGCGTGTAATCCAATTGTACCAATTTGGAGCTCTCTAATTAATTCATTATAAGGAATGTTGAGTTTAAATTCTACATTTTTTTCTAATGACAAATGTTTGGTGAGATCCTCCATATCTTTGACACGTCTTTTGTCTTCGTCATGACGACAGGAACCAATCAAAATCAAACGAATCTATAATTAATAAGTATCATTCCAATTATATGAAAACAAAAACTTAAACAATAAAAATTTAATGCAAAAGATTTTTTACCCTATTCCACAATGATTCATTCTTTAATATTTCTCGAAGTTCAAACATTGCACGAAGCATCAATGGATGATTTTTTTCTGGTCTAAATTGTGCCACGGAAACAATACGAATTAAATCACCTTTATCTTCATCATGCAGCAATGGAAGATCAACTAAACGTTCAATGTCACATGGAGGATAAACTCTAAATGTTTTTAATGGACATTTCCAAATAGAATTTATATGATCTTCAGTCCATGATGAATTTACCATTACAATATCCGCACATCTGCCCATCCATCCATAGACCTGTAACGAAAAACAAAAAAAATATTGCACGCCATGAATTTTTGATTCATAATATTTCTTGTCGTGATATTTACAAATAGTTACCAACGCAAATAATTTGTAGTAAGTGATTTTTGCTGCTGAAAGGAATGGATTTCGCGCAATTATTCGATGATTATTGTGCGATATAATTCTACGATAAACGTGTTTCAACATGTCAGTAGAAATGGTCGGATAATGTGTGTAAGATCCCACTTCACAACCCCCAATATATTTAAATAAAGGATAAGTAAATGCATAGCCCATTGTATCAATGAAAATGTCTGAAAATAGAAATGAAATATTAATATCAATCATATCAAAATTTATATGATAATAATTTAATGTATGTGTATAATAAATTACCTGGCTGTAATGCTTGTAAAGCTTCAAATCCAAGCCACATAGATCCCATACTCTGTGCTAACAATGTAAATCTTGGATACATATCAGCTTCAACCCATTTTCGTTTGTGCAGATAAATAAATTCAATTGGATTTAATTCAATATTATATATTCTCCTAACATGATTTAGAATTGCTTCTGGATCTGCTTCGAGATCTCCAGTATAAACAACAATACGTACATTTGAATATCTGTCAATAAATAAAATATTGAAATCATACTAACAACTTTGTTATTAAAAAATGATAAAATTAATAAAAAAAATTATTTTACTTTTTTTGAATAGCCTGGATGGCACTCCATAAAACTCGTTCACCACCGCCGCCTGCATTGCAATAAGGATGAAAAAAACCAATAACAATTTTATTCTTATTCTTATCACACTTTTCACGTCTCTTTGCAAATTCTCGTCTCCAATATATCAGCGCTATTGGTAGAATAACTACTAGTGCAATAATCGCCGAAGTTATCCATATTAATAATATTTTGCCAATCGCCACTATCATATCACTGAAAATAAATAAAAATACATCAATATTAATTTGTGTATTTAAATATTAATCATCAATTAAATTATTTATTAAATAAAAATATAAAAAATTGTATTGTCTATCAAATGAAATGATGGAATAATTAATATTAAATAATTCTTACATGAAACAATGGCAATTCAACATTGTGTATTTCGTTGAAAAATATAAAATTTATCAGCATTGAAATGATTTTGTCAACGTGGACTTTTAATAGATTTGGACAGCCGGGAATGCTTCAAGAATATTTTTCTAACCTTATCATCCATATACACACACTCATATTCACTCTCACACTCGCAGATAAACATATATGTGTATAATATAAATGAATATCAGCTGATTGATAGTTGAAGAGGGCGCCACTGTATCACACTCTTCGTTCCATCTGTCACATGAAAGGAAAAAAAATATTAACATATTTTATTATAATAAATGTAATAAATTATAATATGTATATATGTTTAATATACAATACAAAATAAATATTATGAGAACACATTGACTTTTATCATATTCTCAAATACATTGTACAAAAATGATTTCTTATCTCGTTCGTGTGGTGATATGGTTATGTTTTTTATTTCTTTTTTGAGAATAAAAAACATTTTTCTGCTCCTTTGTTCCCAATGTATCATGTGAAAAGGTTTTCACACAAATTTGTATTAAAGTGATCTCATTGGTTCATTCCGTTGATTCCAGATATGAATCTATACATATATAACATAAATGATTCAATGTTGATTACTAAATCAGACTTTGTTTCCATAATTTGACAATAAATCATCAGTCCACTAAATTGTTGTAATGGAGGCTGAAAATTAGCAATAATTTTTTTTATATTTTACATCTATGTTTAATTTAATAACGTTTAGTTAACAATGCAAATAGAACAATAAGGTGAGCATTTATACAGCATTTAATTTGTTATTTATCTTATAAAATAAATAGGTACATATTGTGAACATTCACTACAATATTTCTATAATATTGTTGTGTAGAAATTATTCCAAAAGGAAAAAGATTTTTATTTATTTTATCGTGATTAAAAATGAATGAGCAAAAGCATTAAAATTATTATATTGGAAAATGAAAGAGAATAATGTTATATTGATTGTGAAGAGTTTTGGAATAAATAATAAAGTGAGGTTATCCTCATGTTAATGCTGAGGCGTATCAAACGCAACTGGTTTCTTATCATGAGAAATCCCGGCAGTCATACATATTTGTTATCGTAGACTTTAACTACTAGATTGTTATCTTATACTAACTATTTGGTCATTGATCTTTCTTAGAAGACGATGGAAATTCGAAATGTATCGGACTCTATGGAAAACTCGGTTGGATTGCAAGAAAACAATTTGACTGATGAAAATGGTTTGTATATATTTTTATTGTAATAGTAATTAGGTTTATAATTGTTTATGATAATGATATTATTCAATTATATATTGTAATGATGTTTGAACAAATGTATATGTTGAATAATGATAATTATCAAATTGTATATATTAATGTGATGTTTAATATTTAATTATTTTATATTACAGAGTGTGGTGTACAAAATAAAATCAATAAATCTGCATCAATTGAGTGAGTATTTTTATTAAATTAAAATAATATATATATTATCTCTTATCATCTTTAAATATGATATGAAATTTACATTGATTCAATTAATATAAATTTTTATTTTGTGTCAGTGCAGGTTTTAAAATTATTATCGTATTTTCAGTTATTCAATTTATTATTAAAATATTTTTATTTATTATTTAATAGTTATATTAGGTTACTTATGATAATTTTATACAGATTTTTGTATTTGATTGCGGATTACACTTCAGTGACGTGAGATTTTGACTTTATATTTTTAAGAGAATGCACAAAAATTACAAATAAATTTTGAAAAATGATAAATGCGGAAAATTAATCAAATCAACAAAAGATTAACACAGCTATTTTCATCAATATCATTGGTGTCATCGTCTGATATCTATCGTATAAGTTAATGAATTGATGGCAATTTAAATTAATGATGAGTTGCATTCGTGCTATTGACTTTGAATGAATATAATCTTCATCCTGCATTAAACAATTTCACTTTGATTATTTTAATACTGTAAATATGAAAAGCTTTCATCGTGGTTGGGGATATAAAGCATTGACTAGCCAAAAATTCGGGTGAGTGCCAAAAATAAAATTTAAAAAAAGTAAAAATAATTGATTACAATTAAAAAAATATAATATTTCGTTAAAATTGTTTGCAATAATATAAAAGAAAAAATAAAATTATAATGTATCATGCGCTGATAACAGAACAGATAAGCAAATTGACACTTGGAATACGTGTATTATTTTTTAATTACGCTTCGAATATTCCATAAATTTCACAAATTTTCACCACAAAATTCACGGTCATATGAATTATTGATAATTACTTTTAAATATTGGCTTTCAATTATTATTGTTCACAAAACGAAAAAAAAACAATAATTTTATTTCAAATTTTTTAAGACAAGCAACAATAAAACCTATACACATTAATAAAATACAGAGACATCACATCTAGATTATTTATTTGTTTAATGGGTTCATATAAAACGTCAGAGCTCTATTGGCATTCCAAATAAATATTTAAACTGCCTTCTCCCACTGCCAATGATGAAAATAATAAGGGGGAGTATATAAGGACATTCTTTGCCTCTCCATTTTATTCAATATAAGAAGTGTGGGGGTCCACCTATGTTGATGGTGGTTCTCCATGACAGTGAGAGTCAACAAGTGTGAGAGTCTGCAAACTGGAGCACGCGCGCGTGCCTTTCTCTAGAAGTCTTTTACCATTTGTTAATGATTCTCTATGCGAAACATAACTACACAACGATCATATTAAACATCAACACATTTGTGAATAAAATAAAAATTAAATCCATACATGAATAAATAATGTAAATTATTTTTAAATATTTTGTGGTGATTTTAAATAAAGCGAAATATTAAATGCAATTATGAATGGATACACAGGATATACAGAAAATTCTGTGCGTCAAATTAAATCTGCGTATAATACAATTGCACAATTTGGAAAGTCTGGGAAATTTCTTGGAGAGAATATTTTATGTGCGTCTATTGGTGAAAATGAATCTTTACTTGGGTTAGTATATTTATAACATTAAAATTATCAATCTGATTATTTCTCTCATTTTCGCTCGTCGACACATTTGACTCTCGCCTTTCTAATATGAATGGAGCCTTGAATTAAAGAAAGTATAGAGTTAACGAAGCATTAAGATCAGAAGCACTAAACACGTGCTGTTATTTATAATTATAATTGTATAAAAAAAAAATATGAAATAAAAGTAATGAATAGGAGAAAAAAAATTAAACAAAATCAAATACATAAAAATTGTCATGGAATCTTATTTCAAATTTATTATCAATCAACATAATCATATTTCATACGCAAATATCAAATGATCTTTATTCATCGATTGATTATTAATATCCAATTGATATTGATAGATTATTTCATCTAAATGTTTATCAATAATAAATTCACATGTTAAAATTATTGGAATACTTAGATGGAAATGATAGGGATGATATACTGTATACATCGCCTATAGTCAACAATATATGACGCACACGTACCTAATGATATAACGTGCCGTGAGCAAAACTTGAGCAGAGCAACTGGAGAGAGAGACTCTGGCTCTGTAATCACAGATAAATGATTATCAGTTAACAAACGGTCGCATCATCAATGGTTTGAGTCTTTATGACGATATTTCCAATATTATTTATCAATTGATATTTATATATAACGTAAAAAATCCATCTACAATTAGTTTCAATAGTTTCTTTTTTATTATTATTTCCTCGTGGCAATATTTTTATTATACAATTGTACAAAAATTTTATTTTAAAGTTTGAGAAATTTAGTTTTGTTAACGCGGTGAGGTTTTAAGTTATGGCTATGCGTAAAACAACAGATAGAATGCCGCTTATCGGTATGAATTATGGATCTATATCCATGCATTGGTAAGAAATATATTTTGAAATTCATGAGCATAGACAAAAGAAAAATAATATATTATCGTTTTGTATTTATGTTGTTTTTCTTTTATTTTTGAAACTATAATTACTTTTGATATCATCTATTCTTTCATTATCACTATTCTTCATCGCAGACAATTGCTATTAATTTCTTATCTCATATATATAAAGATAAAAAAAAATAAAATAATTTTTATTTATGTCTAATTCGTAGTGATCCAGATGATGATGCTGATTTTGAAGGAACAACGCACATGGTCCAAGTACCTCGTAAACACCATGCAAGCACAAACACTTCATTACTATTACCATCGTCATCGTCATCATCGTCGTCATCGGTGAGAATTAAAATTTTGGGAATGAGTTGTCAAAGTTGTGTTAATAACATTCAGAATACTATTGGAAAACACAATGGTGTTGTGGAGATTAAAGTTGTTCTCGAAGAAAGCATGGGCTATATTGAATATAATCCAAGTGAAACGTCTGCAAGTGAATTGGTGGAGGCTATCAATGATATGGGATTTCAAGCATCGTTATCATCTACAGAAATAGATGATATTGTTGAGAATACACAAATTCAAGGACGTACTAGCACATGTAGCATTCATATTGACGGCATGACTTGCCAATCATGTGTTAAAAGTATTACTGGTGAGTCTTTGTAAACTAGATAAAATATATAAATTTGTTCAATAATTTTATTTATAGCATTGACATAGATTCATAATGTAACGATTGATTATTTAGTTTGATTAAAATATAGTTTTATAATAGCAAATGTAAATAAATCATTTACTTTACATTTATATTCGATTTTTAATTTAAAATAAATGTGTATTATTAATATCATTTTTATTTGCTTTTTTATACAGATGTTATGTCGGAAAAATTGGGCGTAGAACAAATTAATGTGTCATTAAATGATAAAGAAGCCAAAGTAACTTACAATAATGATGATATTACTGCCGAACAAATATCTAAATCGATTGAAGAGATGGGATTTGATGCTTTTGTAAAAGAAATTAATGGTCATATCGTTACGTCATCACATGAAGATAATAATAAAGATGAACAAAAAGTGTCTTCTTTGCCACTAGTCAATGGTACACCCAGTGAATTGAAGAAAAATGATAAAGTTGAAAAATGTTTTATGCACATAAATGTAAGATGAATAAAAATATTTCATTATGTCTGTCATATTTTTTTTTTTTTTTTAATATTTAATTAATTAATTAATTAATTGATTAATATAAATGTGTATTAATTTTTTTATTTCTTTATTCTTTTCAGGGAATGACGTGTGCTTCTTGTGTAGCAGCGATTGAGAAACATTGTAAAAAATTATATGGTGTAGAAAATATTTTAGTAGCATTATTGGCTGCCAAAGCTGAAGTTAATTATTCACCGGACAAAATTCGACCGCTGGACATTGTATCGAGTATAACTGATTTGGGTTTTCCCACGACATTGATTGACGAGCCTGGAACAGGTGAAGCTGAAGTAGAATTGCAGGTAAATAATTAATTATAAAATTTTTATGATGATTAGAAACATTTTGGATGTGAAAATTTTTGTATTTATTTTTGGTTTTTCTTATAATAATTTATACATTATTATTATTTTTTAGATATCAGGAATGACATGTGCGTCGTGCGTTAATAAAATTGAATCAACTGTAGCTAAATTGCCAGGTGTTCATTCAGCGGCTGTAGCATTAGCAACACAGCGAGGGAAATTTAGATTTGATGCTACAGAAACTGGCGTTCGTGATATAATAGAAAAAATAAATAAACTTGGATTCAACGCGAGTTTATTTAGTAGTTATGATAAAGAAGGAAGAAATTATTTGAACCAACGGTAAATTATTTACAATTTTTCTATTACTAAACCCCTTTTTTTTGTTTTTTGTTAACAATAACAATTTTCTAACTTATTAAAATTTTATTTCATGAAATTATTCTCAATTTTCAGGGAAGAAATTCACAAATGGCGGTCGGCTTTTTTTATATCATTAGTATTTGGTGTTCCGAGCATGGCAGCCATGACATACTTTATGTTAGTAATGTCAATTGGGAACAAGACACATGAGGATATGTGTTGTGTAATACCAGGAGTATCATGGGAGAATTTATTACTTTTCCTTTTCGCTACACCCGTACAATTTTTTGGCGGTTGGCATTTTCATATTCAAGCGTACAAAGCACTGAAACATGGAACAACAAATATGGACGTATTAATTTCAATGACTACAACAATTTCATATTTATATTCATTGTGCGTTTTAATAGCGGCAATTGCAATGCAAGAAAATACAAGTCCACAAACATTTTTTGACACACCACCGATGTTATTGGTATTTATAAGCGCGGGACGATGGATGGAACATATTGCAAAGGTAATTAAATATATCATTAGATAACAAAACTATTGAAATAAAAATTATTCATTCAATTAACTGATATTAATTTTATTTTTTTGTATTTAATTTTCATTTGTTATCAGGGAAAAACTTCAGAAGCACTATCAAAGCTTTTGTCATTGAAAGCTACAGATGCCGTACTAGTGACGCTTGGATCGAACAATGAAATACTCACTGAGCGTGTCATAGCTGTTGATTTAGTTCAACGTGGTGATATATTAAAAGTTGTACAAGGTTCAAAAGTACCTGTTGATGGACGAGTACTATCTGGTCAATCAGCGTGCGATGAAAGTTTGATAACTGGTGAAAGTATGCCAGTACTAAAGAAAAAGGATTCTCTCGTAATCGGCGGTTCAATAAATCAAAATGGTCCATTGTTAATAACAGCTACGCACACGGGCGAGCATACAACACTCGCGCAAATTGTACGATTAGTTGAAGAGGCCCAAACAAGCAAAGCACCAATTCAACATTTAGCTGACAAAGTCGCGGGTTTTTTTGTACCAATGGTTATTGCAGTATCAGTATTGACACTTACTGTATGGGTTATTATTGGTTATGTGGCCATAAATAACTTGCCAATAACTATGAATTCAATGGATTCATTGCATGGATTCGAGAGAAATCGTGAAGAAATAATATTTCAATATGCATTTAGATGTGCACTGTCTGTTCTTGCTATTGCATGTCCATGCGCGCTAGGGCTCGCTACACCAACGGCAGTTATGGTGGGCACTGGTGTTGGTGCACTCAATGGAATTTTAATAAAAGGCGCTGAATCATTGGAAAATGCGCATAAAGTTAAATGCATTGTTTTTGATAAAACTGGAACGTTAACTCACGGTACACCGAAAGTCGCTAAGATTACAATGTTTATTAATGAAAAGATTTTTTCAATTGCAAAAGTTCTTACAATTGTTTTGACAGCTGAAGTTAATAGCGAGCATCCAATCGCGTCAGGTATTTATTTAGAATTTTTATTCTCTTTCATTTCCGTATTTATCAATATTTTTTTTTTATGTTATATTTATATATTTATTTATTTTGGTTTCAGCTATTGTTCGTTTTGTTAAAGAAACAATTGGAACTGAAGCAACTGGCCAGTGTACAAATTTTCAAGCTGTTGCTGGATGTGGTATAAAGTGTCGTATAACACATTTAGACACAGTATTATCTACGGCAAATAAATCAGAAATGATACTTAATTATCAGAATCAATTGAATGCTGTGAATGCTTCCGATATAAAATATTTAAATGACGTGCCCATAGAATCAATAACACTTCCTATTGACGAACAACATAAACAGAGTCTTCAATATCAATTATTGCTTGATCCTGATATGGTGGATGAGCAACAAAAACCTATCGATTCTTATGAGGTTTGCATTGGTAATCGTGAATGGATGCGACGTAATGCAATAGTAATACCGCAACAGGTAGACGTTGCAATGATGGAACAAGAAAATTTTGGAAATACCGCAATATTAGTTGGTATAAATGATAAACTTATTGCAACAATTATTGTAGCGGATACTGTAAAACCAGAGGCGCATTTAGTTGTGTATACTTTGAAAAAAAAGGGTCTTGAAGTTATTTTACTTACTGGAGATAATCGAAAAACAGCAGCATCTGTTGCGCGACAAGTTGGTATTGGTAAAGTTTTTGCTGAAGTCTTACCGTCTCATAAAGTTGCGAAAATACGAAGATTACAGGAGCAAGGTTTGCGTGTTGCGATGGTGGGTGACGGTGTAAATGATAGTCCAGCGCTTGCCCAAGCTGATGTTGGTATTGCCATCGCCTCTGGTACAGATGTAGCTGTTGAAGCTGCTGATGTTGTTCTGATGAAGGTAATCCTTGATTTATTTGCTACAAACAAATTTTCAATATATATTAAAAAATAAAAATAAAATTATCGATAAACAAATGATGATGATGAAAAATTATTTTAATTGTTGACGTGATAATTTTCATTATTTCAGAATGACTTATTGGACGTTGTAACATGCCTGGATCTCTCCCGTAAAACTGTTTTTAGAATCAGATTAAATTTCTTATTCGCGAGTATATATAATTTACTTGGCATTCCAATAGCCGCTGGACTTTTTAGTCCATTCGGTTTCTTCCTACAGCCGTGGATGGCATCAGCCGCCATGGCATTGAGTTCAGTGTCAGTGGTGGGAAGTTCACTTATGCTCAAATTGTAAGTATTATACAATAAACATTTATATCATCATGTGAAATAATTAATTATCCAGATTTAGACAATGATAAATTTGTTGATTAAATTATTATAGATATCGTAAGCCAACTAGAAAAAGTTTAGAAACACCCGAATACCTCGCCAATGTTCGAGCACATTTTGCTGCAACGTCATTGGAACCCATTATAATATCACAACATTTTGGCGGCGATGCTTCCATTGAAGAACCTTTGCGTTCTGCATCAACTTTATCCAGGTATGAAAATGTCAATAGTTACACACTAAGGAAAAGTATTTGATAACTCTAAATTGTTTTTTTTTTTTCAATTGCACCAGTATATTTTTTAACAATGAATTGGCATGTAATTTTAACATATAATTAATTTTGTTATTGCATAAATAATGCTGTTTACTTTCATTTATGTTTTGGTTGAAAGAAAACTTGGATTTTTTTTTCGCATGCTTATTTAATCGGAATATTATGCTTAATTTAATAGAGACTTTATTACAACTGATCAGTGGAATATTATGAATCCTAGTGTATGAATCGTAAGTTTTTTTTTTTTTCTATCAATTATAATTTTGTACATTTTTTATAACTGATTCTTGATAAATATTAATTAATATTTAACATAATGCTTGGGTATAACGAATAATATTCAAATAATATAATTTATTTCTAATATTTTTTGTATATTATGTAAAAACTTGTAGATAACATTAACAGCACTTAGAATAGTACTTTCAATGCTTAGTTACTTTTATTATTTATTATTATATTGTTTACCTCAATTTAGATTATTTGGAAGAACAAGGGAAGAAGTTGAAGGTCTTCTTCTTGACAATGAAGCGGCTGGATATACAGTTGTAAATTTTACGAAACAAAAAAATGCCAACAGCAGTGAAGAAATTATTTCATAATGGAAATTAAAAAAAAATGGATTTTAATTATATTTATGTTTACATAATAAATAGAAAGAAAAACTGAATGTACCGACGACAATCGATCCAAAAATTAACATTTTTTTGTACTTATCATTATATCGAAATGTTTAACCAATCAGCTTGCTATTTTTATTATTATTATTATTATTATTAAAAAATAATTCATTAATTGTTTTTGTTGAGGAAGAAAAAACTGTATTTTTCCATACTCAATAATGATCTTCAATAACTCATGTTTTTTTTTATACATCACAATATATTTACATAAAGTATTTAAGTTACCATTATTATCTACGTAATTACATTGTAAATATTATAAATAAAATGAGAAAGAACAAAATAAAATTATTTTACAATAACATAATGTAAAAATAAATCAATCGAAATAAAGACTGAAAAAGACAAATAATTATTCCATCGTTTATTAAATATTATCTGTAAGTTATGAATATTATGTATTATTTATTATAGAAAATGTTATTTTTCATGATTTTGTTGGAACTCAGTCTTTCATTGATATGATAAAAATGTTAAAAGTAATTCAATAATTTTTTTCAAACTTCATCATAAACCGTTAAGTTTGAATTATCCATAAAATTCAATTGATCAAGTGGATTGAATAAAGTATTTGTGTACTGATTATTGAATTGATATGACGGAATTTCTTGATAATTATCAACAGAAGTATCATGAACAATATTTTCTAAATTATTTAATTCACCGCCTGCTACATTATTATTTATCAATGTTTCAAAAACAACTGAACCATTATATAAAGAATTATTATTTGTAAAGAATTTATTTGTTGTCGTTGACAATAATTCACTTGGAACAGATTTATTACTATCAACATGATGATGAAATTGACTAGTCGATAAATTTCTTTCATCAATGACATGAAAATTTTGTAAATCATTTTCAACTTTAAAATGTCCATGCATTTTAAATTTATTCCAAAGAATCATCAATTCATTAGGTGAAAGAGCTGTCCCATTAAAAGTCGAATCGTTTTTTATATAATATCTTGATTTTTTTTTGCGATCATGAAATAGTGTTGGTTCAGCGTCAGTTTGTTTACATTCTGTTCCATTGCCACGTGTGAAGGACATCGTGTGTTTTGATTGTGCATCATTGCAATTATTCTCATCCATTTCTATTGAATTTAAATAATCATTTGATATGAATAATAATACAAATTATTGAACTGTAGAAATATTTAATAATGTGAAGTTCTTTTATTAATAAAATGAAATTTATATACTTACAAATAATAAAAAGATTCACGAAATTTATCTTATAATTTTCTATCCAGTGTTGTCGTGTGCTTTAGACAAAGGCGTCCATCCTATAGCTGGTATTTCGTGGTATTGGCATTCTTTGTAACAACTTTGTGTTTAGAAAAAAGACATTGGTTCTTTATATGGTGAGTTAATATTACAAATTTACCTTCAATATAAAGCAATAGACATTTTTTTTAATATACCAGAATATCAAAGATGATATTTTTGATTGTAAAATTAATTAAATTAATTATATTATGATTTATAAAAATTGCATGAAACAATAAATGTAATTGGGAAATATTTATTAATTAAATGTTTATTAGAAAAATCAATTTCATTATTTCATAACAATATATAAAGTATTTAAAAAATTTATATGTTCATGAGAGCTCTTATATAATTTTAATTATTGTATATAAACAAAAAGAACTTATTTCTAATGCGTTGAAATTCCAAACAGAACAATTTTTTCTTTAATTTATAATTATAACTATCGAACTGTAAACTAATGAATATATTGAATGTATTATAATGAAAAAAAAAAACAGATTAAACGCGCTAATACATTCAATTTTAATGATTTGTAGGATTAACGATAGCATTCTAGACATTCTACATGCTCTCCTCCTTCATATCTGTAAAAAGAAATCAATATTCCAATATTAAAATTATTATTGAACATAAATAGTTGTTTTATTTTTAAGGTTATTGATCATACTCACATAGTAAATGTGCACTTAGGACAAAATTGTTCTGAACATTTGCTACATTCACTCAGGCATTTGAAGCAGTAACAATCAATACAATGAAAGCAACAGCTTCGATCACTTATACCTAATTCACCACAGTTGCTGCATATCTGTTTATCTAGATTCTGAAATTGTTGGTATTACATACAATTGTTATTATTATCATCATATTCTATATCACAAATATAAATAGGGATTCTCAGATAATAAAAAACACTCACCACTATGATTTTTTCACTCATCTCCAATTGCAATTTGTCGTTCATGATCATTTGTTTGAAACGAGGTGACTCAAAATGATAACCACGAATTTTTTCATGATGATCAATATTTACAACATCCTTACTTAATTTTGATCCATTTTTCAACAGTGCCATAGTATTTTCTATAAAAAAAACAAAAAAAAAACTAATTAAATATACATATTGTATAATAGATTTTTAACTGTTATGATGATCAACCATAACCTCTTTTTACCATAAATTTTTTCAAGTTCTTCCTTGCTATTTCCATCAGCGGCTTCTTTTGGACCCACATGAACTTTTAATTGTGGACAAAGATCTTCTTCAAATGGACATGATCGTTTACTCATTGTTTCGGCGTTTTGAGTATTAAATAATTGCTTAAATGATGTGTGTAACGGTGGTGAAGACATAATTCAAACGCTTTTTGGTAGCGTTTAATACTTTGCTCGTTCTGTATTCGTTGTGTTGAATTCCATTTACTTGAACACACACACACACACACACAACCACTATAAATATGTACCAGATATATATTTTATTTATATGTACATACATATATACTCATTGTTAATAACTTTTAAAGATAACGTCAAACCTAATTATATAAAAATATCATTCCGAAAATATAAAAATTTGTAAAACGAAATTATTGGATCGACTCTCAATTTATTTTACTTCATTTTGTTACAATAAATTCATTATTGATATCGAACGTGTGATAAAATCAATTAAAAATTCATATTCGCAATAATATATATATTGCAAATGAAAATTAAAAAAAAAAAAAACTATTTTATACATAATTAAATATATTTATATTTGGATTTATAATTCATTTTTTTATTGTATTAGGATTATGAAATGAAAAAGAAATTGTTATTATTAATGTTGCATTATTATTATTGTTGTTATTAGTATTAGTATTATTATTACTTTTTATACATATTTGATATTGGCCATCAACAAATATGTTACAATTTTTTTTTTGTTCATTTCCTATTTTAATTTTATGTTTTCATTCGTTTGCAAGAAAACTGCCAATATATATAATAAATGCATATAATAATAAATTCATAGTTATACCTGATAATAATCGTCGATATTAATAATAATTATTATAATAACTGTACAATCAATGAGCTATATAATATTATAATAGATATGATATAGCTCGTATTTTATTCGCATTTTAATAATATTGTGAAGCAATGAAATTTAATAATAAATGCGCGCACTTAAATATATAAAATTGGAGAGAGATAATCAATAATATTAATCAATAAAAATTTAATAACAAACGAATCTAGCAACACGTCACCTATATGGAAAGAGTTCAATTTTTGTTTCTTTCATCATTTCAGTTTTTACTATTTGTGATAATATTTTTAATACTTACAAAAATTATTAGTTACAAAGCGTTTGTTTTTTTTTTATTTCTTATCATTTTTTTTTATTCCACGATTGATATACAACATCGTCATGTTACTATCCGCAAGCCAAGCTAAAAATTGATGAAATTGTTCTGTAGTAAATTTTACTAATCGACCTAAGCAGGATTGATTTTTTTTTATTTATTTATTTTCTATATTTGATGGCGCATATATATATTCATGAATCACATTACCCACATATTGAACAGTGTCATTTACGGGATTCATTCGCATTCGTTATACGTACTTTTATTATTTTTTTAAATTCGAAAATAATTGATTTATCTGTTTTGTTTAAGTTGACTTAATTTTTTTTTTTTTTTTTCATTTTTCCATTTTCTTTTCATCTTATAAACCTAAGTGACTAGTTAACGACGGGACGGGGACGGTGATTTTATTTTACAAACATCCGTCACTTGAGAAAATTCTTAATCAATTAATCTGATGAAAGAACATAACGTGAATAAAATGAATAAATAAATTGATAATAATAAATGAATATAATATATTATTGTGAGCGATTATAATATTTAATGATAATGTATTTTTTTTTTTTATTGAGCGAATCGTGCTGGATTTAAGTATATTTTCTATTATTTGTTATTAAAGATTGAAATAATTATTGAATTTAGAATTTAATTAATTAATTAATTAATTAAATTATTCAGAGGTGCCGCTTGCAGTCGTGTTATTGTCAGCTGTCATGGACGTGTCACCAAACTCATTAATACTATATATTTGTGACGTGTAAAAATTGCATTACATCCCAATAATTCTATCTATGAAATTTGTCCATGTCTTTGCTCGATTTTTATTTTCTCTCCCTCACATTTGCTCACACAATAAATAATTGCACAATTATTCCACATTAAATTAAAATATATTCGTTGATCATACATTCCACGAAAATAATTAAAAATATTTATTCATTAGATATAATTCAAACAAAAGAGAAAAACAAAAATTATAAATAAAAAGAAATTCACATTATTGACAATTTGAAATAATTCAATTATGTCAATTAATGATAAATAAAAAAAAAATATGGAATTATTTAACAAACTAAGTAAATCACAGATTTATGATTTAAAAATAATTTTGGCTAACTATGGATGAAAACGCTCAAAGAACAATTGGATACATATTAATTCTGTTTCCTCAAGTAATTTCGCGTCATCCCAATTTTTTTTTTTTATTCTTTATTTTTTCCATATTGCGATTGCGCATTATATATAATTAGTCTCGAATTATGTTTGTCTGATAATTTTATATAAACATGCTACTAGCACAATAATAAATTTTTGGAAACATCAAGTGAAAGATATATTTTACATTAATATAGGCGCCATCAGATTTATCGGTGCATAAATGTTATCATCATTGCACATGTATAGGTCACATTACAGTAGTATAATAAATACTTTCTTTTTCCCGATAAAAATACTATGGCCCTAATTAATCAACAAAATGTATACAACAAGTACACACTTAATGAACAAATAAACGCGTCAATTATTTGCGTTTATATCGTATAAAAATGTCACTGTCCACCGTTCATAATTTACTTGAAAAAGGTCACGAATAATTCTTTTTTGTTTTTTTGTTTTTATATTATAATAATGCAGTTGAATGACCCTTTGCATTTTTAATTTACATACTGTAACCTCAAACGTACACTCGATGTGATAAAGAATAATTCTAAAAAATTATTCATCATGGAGATACATCCGACAAAACAGCAAAAAATTATTCTAAATTACCCTAACTACGATTTGAAATATATATTTAATGTAGTTTTTTTTTTTTTAATGATTTTTAATTTTCATTCATTCAGATGCGATGATATCGGAAATAATATCACGGTTTTTTTGTTATTGAACCGTGTCCCTGCATCAAATACAAAAATTCTAGTTTAAATATGGCCGGTAATTTCATCATTTTTCCATTAATTATTTAATTAATCAATTAATATGCCTATTATACAATTTATTATATAAATTCGCAATTTAATTATTAAATAACCTCATTCTTAATACTTATTTGAAAAATTAATAATTGCATAACTAACTTGAAATAAATCATTAATAGTTTTATTTTTAATTGATGGGAATTATATATTATCATTAATTTTTTTTTCTTGCAATGATTTTCACTTCATCATTTATATATTGCAAAGGAACTTTATACGTAGACGTGTTTTACTTTTCTTTTTAATTTTGTTTCCACGCGTTGTGCAACGAAAATTTTCATTCTCAAATTTTACAAATATTCGCATGAAAATAAAGAAAATAAAAAATGATAATTCACCTGTGACTAAAAAATATGCCCTAATACTTTGGTATTAAATAAACATCGCGCATTTTCATACCTTCAGAATTAAACAATTCATCACAAACTCGCGTTGATATTATTTAAATACCTGATAATACTTATAAGTATTTTATTTTGTCTATCGCATTAGCTATTTCATGAATTTTTTTTCTTTTCACGTTGATTCAATGGAATAAAAATTGTACGAGGCATTTTATTTACTTATAATTATCAACTATCGATGAATTATTTTTAAATTCAATTTATTATACAGCATTATCGCTATATTTGGTAATTAGCAATTAACTAAACAAATCCAGTAAAGAATTGTCGTTCATTATTCTTCATTATGCATTTTACCTATGAAATATACTATTTGTTTTTTAATCAGCCATGGGATATGTTTGTTGAGAAAATATATCTTAAATCTATACCTTAATATTATAAACATCTTAATCAATATATTATCTCAATATTATGGGTGATTGGCATGAAAATTATTAATTCTTTTTTTTTTCTTCCTGTAGAAGAAATTGCAGCTAAATATTAGTCATTGCACATGTGTCCCAACTCATTGTATCAAGTCATACTCGATATCAAAATTATGATATTTATGCTCTTACAAATAATTGTTCAAAATGTTCCCATCGTAAGATTCAATTTAATAAACCATTTTAATTATTCATGGTAAATTTATAATCATTTTTTAGTCACTTCTGTCACTATATTATCATTTCATACAACTCACCAAAATTCTTGTGTTCTGTTCCACATACTGGTAAGACTGTTACGAAACTCCAAACGAAAATTCTGATAGTATCACGCTATATTGCTACCGCTCATTGTCGTAACACACTTTTTTTCCGGTGTATTTTGACTTTCAGAATTGCTACGAACTGCCTTTGGTGGACTGCCAGGTGTTGGCGTTGTGTCACCAGGTATTGGATTATTATTATTTGTCGAGGTAGAACTACGACGACCGTTTTCGTGGGTTGGAGATTTAACGTCAAATGCCGATGTTTCTGATTCAAGATCCGAATCAATCTAAATAGAAATTTATATATACATTAATTATTAAATTAATTTTCGATTATTGACAATTAATATAATTATGAATTATTATAATTAATTACCTTGTTGAAATAAACTACACTGGTATCACTGCCACAACTCGAGCTTTCGCTCATTTCTACGTTGAATTTACGACAAGCTCGAGGACTTGGCGGTGCAGCTCGGCTTTGTGTTCCAATTGCCATTCCAATATTTCTCGAGCATACCTGGGATTGTATATGTTCACAAACTCGTCGGAATCGCCGAATGTTACCTGATAAAATGACAATAAAAAATTTTTATTTCATTTTCTTTTTAAAAATTTCATATTTAAATAAAACACTGAGAGAAAATATTAATTTCCAATATCAGTTTTATTTTTTTAAATATATATACAAAATAAAAATGGAATAATTGAATTGCCAACGTGAAATTGGTGGCGAGACGACAGATTGCCGTATCGCTGTTCATTACTTATTTGGAATATAAAAAAAAAACAATAAAATTCTTGCAGATACAAAGAAAGAGCAATCGCGATGGCCGGCCACAAACGTGCCAAGGTAACATCGATCTCGTTGCGCTTGGACGGCCGCCAAATGTCAAAGTACCCCAAACAGGCACTCCATAAAAAAAAAAAAAAAAAGAATAAAACGAGTATACACAAAACAAATTGAACAATCCACACACTCACCGCTCAATAATGTGAATGTGATGGCAAATAATGGCTCACTCGGTTGTTTCGATATTGCACTTATATCAACCTGAAATCGAACTTGCCGTTGAAACATTGCCGGAGCGGTGCTGCTACGTTTGTATTCAACTTTGAATGACATTGGTGAACTAACACTGTGCGACAATTCCGCTATCTACACAGACATATGATAATAATGAAATTCAAATAATAACGAAAGAAATATGACATAAATAAAAAGAAAGAATATCTGTAAATGACTTACAGATAAAAAGGCGTGGATTAAATCCGCTTTGACACTTGCTAATGGTTTTCCCTTCACTAATACCGTAAATGTCTCATCTTTTTCCGTCGCCATAAGACTGCCGAACCATGATTTTTTCGTAAGCTCTGGCGAAGAATCAGGCGTGAGATGAACCTTGGAAAAAAATATATTTAATGAGTAAACAGAACGGAAGTAGCTATTCATAATTAAATAAAATTTATTGATTTTTACCTCTTCGGTGCTAGTGAGTAATTTACGTCGATGAAAGCGTGGACTGCCCAAAAATGAATTTTTAATTGTCGTTAATCGCGATCTCCAATGATGGGCGCCAGATCCAGCGCCAGTATGAGGTGAACCCGGTGGTGTTATACCTACTGTAATTAAAAAATTAAATTTAAATCACATAATTTAAACTAAATATAAAATAATAAATTCAGAATAAATAATATTATTAATCTTACTGGATTGATCATTTAATTCGATACCAACACTCGAAAGTGGTTGAATAATTGTTGGCATTGTACTGGTAGAAGTTGTAGTAATAGTGTTAATTGTAGTGGTGGTACTTGGTGTAGTGCCATTATTACCACTTGCGGCACTGACCACGGACAATCGATGGGGACTAGAAGTTTGTCCGTGGTGTGAACTCGGCACAGCTCTATGTGGACTTAGAAGACTTGCGACATTAGGACCGTGCATTGGCGAACTGCTCGGTGATGATACATGCGAATGTGACGCATGTGTATGAGAGCCCGTGCTTGGTGAACGTCGTGTGTGATGTCGCACACTGTTATTATTAACAATAATTAACCTTGACAATAAATTATTTTATGCTTGAAATATTATAAAAAATTATAAAATTCATTAATTAATTAATACAACATACCTTGATTGTCGTCTAGGAGTTAATGGTGATCCATGACTTATTTGTCCAAGATTCAATGCCGCGTTTCCGTTAACTCGACACGTGTCAATACGCTTTCGAGGTGGATCTGCTTCTAACACACTCGACGTACCTCTTAATCCTACTCTAGATGGTTCGAGATCATCTTCACACGCTGGTCTTCGTCTCTTTCGTTCCAGCAAAAGGAAATAAATTACTTTTTCTGTGTTGTGACTATTAAATATGTAACAAATAAACAAAACACGTCAATAAGTAAATGAATTAAATATTTTTCATTTGATTTAAATTTATATGCAATGAAATAAACTCACTTGGGACTGAGTAATTCTTGAATGAGCTTTTCACGCTCTTTAAAACATCCAAGACTAGCAATCGCTTGCAGTACATCAGGATCAATAAGATCAACTGAAGGAATAACATGAGTTTGCACCACTTCCATCATTGATAATTCCAATTCTAGTTCACCTTTTCCTGCCGCCGTCACCCAAATATGTCTATTTATCTCTGCCAACTGTATTTTAATCAATTAAAATATTATTTAAAAATTATAAATGTTAAATAATTTAATATGGCAAATGTGATTACCGTAAGTCGCTTATCTGGATCAACTTCAATCATTCCACGAAGAAGATTTTGACAATCGGGTGGGACAAAGTGTGGTATGTGAAACACACCTCGTTTCACCTTTTCCAGGAGTTGTCTTAAATTATCATCATCAAATGGTAGAGCACCAACAAGAAGTGCATAAAGTATTACTCCACACGACCAAACATCTGCTTTTCGACCATCATACTTTTCACCCTGTTGATATATTTAATTATTTAATTATTGTATTTATTTAATGATATTTAAAGCAATTCATTTCGATGAATTAATAAATTATTAAGTTAACTTTTATATATTTATTTGATAATAGTCATGTGATATTTACTCTAATAACTTCGGGACAGGCATAGTGTGGTGAACCACAGCTCGTTTCCAGCATAGATCCAGCTGGTTGCAACGAAGCCATTCCAAAATCCGCTATTTTAATATTATTTTTCTCATCCAATAATAAATTTTCCGGTTTCAAATCTCTGTGGCTAAAATACAAATTATAATTAGAATATAAAATAAATGAAAGTTTGAAGAAAATAAACAGCATTAAAATTTAAATATAATTAATAATTCACCATATATTGTGACTATGACAAAAATCCAATGCAGATATGATTTGTCGAAAAAATCGTCTCGCTTCTTTGGGCGTTAGTCGTGCTTTTTTAACTAAATAATCAAAGAGTTCACCACCTGACACGTGCTCAAGCACAAGATAACTGAAAGAATAAAAATAAAATTATGTCACGTAAATTTAAATATTTAATTTTCATAAAAAAAAAAAAATAAAGTAATGAAATAATTAAGAGTACACTTACAGATATTTTTTGTTCTCGTAAACGTCTGAGAGACCAAGCACGTGCGGGTGATCGATGAGCTTCATGATAGCAATCTCGCGTTCCACCTTCATCAACACGGACTCCGATAATTTTTCACGGTTGATGATTTTTATTGCTACCTTTTTACCAATTACACAATGAACGCCAAGCTTAACTAAACCTGTTAATGTTGAACAAAAACAAATGAATAACTTAGTACATCTCTTTCTAAAAATCATTTTCAATTTAATAAAATAATTTTTATAAATCAAAATATATCATTATAAATATTTATTTATTCTACAACAAAGTTTTATTTAAATAAATATAGAAACAGTATTTAATATTTCTGATGTATAAGAAGAAATAAAAAAAAAGAATTGTGTAAGAATGAAAAGAATAAAAATTTTTTTTCTACAAAGAAATTCGACAGGTGGTGAAGAAAATTAGTAGGGTTGTTGCACGTCAAGTGGGTTGGTCGGGGTGTGTATTCAAGCAAAGGGGCGCGTAAAGACGACGTGTATTTCTACTACTCAACACATGCTCAAACATTCGTTTTATTTATTGATGCGCGTGCGCAATCACTCTACTTTTATTTATTTATTTATTTATTTATTTTTTTTTGCATCGTTGATCATACAACAATGCATATCAAGATTTAAACGAACATGTGCTCTACATCGCACATTTCACTTTGTTTTATTTTTCCTCCTCTTAACTTTTTAATATCATTCCAACAGATATTATTGCATTTTTTATTTTTATAATATTCTATTTTTTACGACAAACAAATATTCGAAATGGTTCCATTGAAAATTTTGTATTAGGTAATAATAGGAGATATGAAATGAGGCCGATGCGATTGATCCGAGCACTGCAATACACTACGTACACTCACTTCCTTCTATTCATCCAAAATACTACTCTCTTGACTTAATCTATACACAACACACATTGTTATATTATATCCATGTCCTATTTTGTCTAATAGTATATAATATATCCCTTCATTGCAGTTATAAATAATAAAAAAAAAAATAATTTTCACCATTGAAAATTGGAATTAAAAAATATAATTACCCAAAAGAGATAAAATAATATTTAATTTTGATTATATAATAATTAATAATAATTATATAATATATATAAATATACATGACATAATGAATAACAAATATAATAAATGTACATAAATATTATCTTTGAAAATAAAATGAATTGAAAGATTGTATTGTAAATCAAACGACATGTTGCAGGATTTCACAAAAGAATAATTTTTATTCCATTATTGTATGTATATAGCTCGATATATGTATGTATTTTTATACCCTCAAGTGACTCTCTTGAATTGAGTGAGCAACGTCGAGCAATGTACACCGGAAGAGTATAGAATAAATACGCATTTTACAAGCACAACGATACTTGAATAAACAAATTAAAAATGAGAAACAAGAGATAAAAAAAAGAAGAAAATTATATAAAACAAATTAATTAACAATGATTGAATGGAATAAAACAATTTGAATTTAAAATAGGAAAGTTTAAAAAGACCCACCAGTTTGGCCCTTTCCCAGGGTCTTTTCAAGTCGATAAGGCCCAACATACTGATGAGTCTCCTGGGCTATAGACCCAACTGGATTCTCTTTGCCCTGCATCGCCGTTATGTCGGCTTTAATATCAGTCCTCGTGTCCGCCAGGTTTGCGTTTGATTTTAATGCGTGGCTCTGGCTAAAGAGCCCGCAATATATCTCAGAGCCACCTCAAATTGTCAACAACCACGTTCATTTCCACATTAATTGCCTGCTCTGTGAAATTATATTCCAACACCAACTATCATTATTCATCATCATCATCATCATTATCATTTTCAGTTTTATTTCAAACACGTTTCTCGCTCGAGCACGAATTGGACGCCGATGTGGTGGTGGTGGAGGCCGAAGCCTCGTTGTTCTTGTTTGCATTCTTTTAATTTCCGTAAAATATTCATACAATAAAATTCCTCCAACACTTTAATTAATCAAATAACAATTAATATTACTTACTCGTGTTCATAAATAATCAAAATATGCCATGAGATATTACGAAATATTACGGTAATAAAAAAATTATTAAACTCATTGGTATTTTATACGTGACTAAATATATTATAAAATCGTCAAGAAATAATTGGCTTGCTTTTTCAATGATGTCACAGTAGCAATCTACTGTTCTTTCGGCCCACCCCAAGACGTCTCTTTCGACTTCTTTTCATACTGCACTCAAATGTCAATTTATATTTGTCACTGTACCTATACCACCTGTGATAATTATTATCTGACGAAGAAAAAAAATACGCCAGAAGGATAACTATCCAAATACACTTCCTTGTCATGCACCAATATTTTTTTTATATCGATTATTTTTATCCATGCTTAACAATGATCACGTCCAACACACCAGGTCTCTATCATCGACGCGTTGAGCCCTCGGACCTCTTTGCCGGAGGCGTTAGAGCACGGCGCCATTGCACATACACATTCACACACAAAAAAAATCAAAAAAAAAAACCACCTTCACTGTTTTCTTTTATACATTGCTTTCTTAATTTATTTTAATTAATCGCTATTACATTTATTAATCTAAATAATAAACTGTCACAGAATTTTGCACTGTCAAACTTCACGTCAAGGTTGTCAACATGGGTAATTTGACGTCAAGGTAATGCGAAGGACACGTTACATCCAATTCAACAGTGATCTTATTATAATTACTATTAATAAAATACGCTAATAATAAATTAATAATAAAAGTCTATTGTAAATTAATTGAAATAATTATTTCATTAACAAAAATTATTCTTTAAAAATTTTTGGAGCACTCTTTTTTTTGCTTCTTTCTATTCCAAATAACGCAAACCTCAACGAACAGAGTGTACGAAACTGAGGGTGAAAAAGCAAGGCGCTCCCAGTTCGATTATGTGCTCGAGGGTGGTGCGCGCGCATTTAACATTTCCCCGTGTGTGGTGTTTTTAATATATACATATACATATGTACGATAGGTGGTGGAATCACCCCCTATCTAATACGCGACCACCCTCTACATATATCTACCTATGTACAAACGATACGGTTTGTTCTTTCATATACCATCCACACAGAAAGCACAATTGGCCAACGTGTGTGCAATGTACTCGTGGCTTTCCGCAACTTTTCGCATATGTATATATACATATACCGAGTCAATGATAAGGCGGCAGGTTTGTACATCTAAATATAAACACAAAAGAAAAGAAAATTTTTCATTTAAAAATAAAAAAATATATTTATATTCAATTTAATTATATTTATAATTCTTTTAGATATTACCTTGAAATTAAATTCCCCAGGATTTATTTTACATCTCAAAGTTCAGCTTGCGACGATTTTATTTACATAAACATTCACATCCTGCAAGAAAATAAATATTAATATATATTTTTATGTGGATTGTTTGTAATGGAAAAGTATTAAGATTGTGTTTGAGAATGATAAAGATGAAAGTGAGATACATATTGGACGGAAAAGAAAAAAAAAAGAGACAATAAGTATAGACATATAACTGACTATGTGCAGTGAAAAGAAGCGAGAGCAGATCGATATGCAGAAGCGCAAAGAAATCTACGTATACAAAGACGTAGAATTTTAAATCTATAATAATTACAATCAAACATAATACATAATAAATAATACAAATAAATTAAATATATAAATATACACACTATAATTTATTTATTTTTACAATAATAATAATTTTTTATTAATACATATAAACACAACAAAATTCGTCTGTTGATTAAATAAAAATTCCAACAAAGCACAAAGGGTTAATGACAATCCTCAAGTACACATACAAAACTTTATTATATAAATTATTTCCCCTATCGTCTGCTCAGTGATCCACCATAACCACTAGTGTGTATTTATATTCCCCATAATACATTTTCATTCATTTGTATAATACAATACAAGGTAACACAATTTTAAATAATAATTTTATTTACAGGATGAATAAATAAAAATCTACGCTTATATTTATCTTTGACTTATATTTAAGGTGAATTGTTATAATGTGAGAGATGCATCAATCCTTGAAGAAGTAGTTGCAATTAGTGCAGGATGAATAGAATGTCTCGCCCTATACCAATGCACAAGTATTTTCCACATCCCCTTCATTGTATATATATAAAAGGGGAATGTAAATACATATGTGTATACTTGTGCGAGACATCACTGCCAGACTCTGACGGAATAATTGACAACACGCTTGAGATGTATATTCGTGCACTCATCCGATCATTTGAATTTATATATATGTATGTATTGATGATGAATTTTGTATATTTATACATTTATATAAGATTACTATGATTGATTTATATTCAATGTTTGATTATTTATAATTTATAATGATAAAATAAAACATTATAATAATACTTCATCAATAAAATTTTTCATTCATTTGTTTATAAGTAAATATATTAATATTTATTATTACATTTCTGTTTTGTATTTATATTGTTGAATTTTTTTATTGTGATAGGAATTAAAAATTTTTTTGTTGAGAATAAAATAAATAAGTTATTAAATAAATGTGTAACAAATTCTATTTGATTATATTAGGAGAGTTACTGACGTAATGTTTACAAAATCGATGTCAATATAAGATAAATCGAGTGAATAGAAGCCGATGACACATCACCACGCATCAATGATGATAAAATTCCGAGATGTTTGTGACGCAACGGAAGTTGTGAGGGTAGAGAAAAAGAAAAAAAAAATATAAGTAGAAAAAGAGAAATATCTTCTCAATTTCTAGGGTACTTTAAGTGGTGCATGACGTCATCTTTATAGGGAGAATCGTTGTACTTTACCCTCGTTCCAACGACCAAACGACCGAGGGGTGGCACAAAACATTCGCCATGATCCTGCATTAAATGAACAGACGTTGGTTTGAGATGGAAGAAATACAAATTATTAAGAAAGTTTTTTTTTTTTCAGCTTTTTATTGCTGTATAGTAATATAAAAGACTGCATGAAATTTCATGTCAAATCTCTATTAATATTTACCAACTGTTACTAAAAATTCAATGTAGATATTGAGTGAAATAGCCAGATAGATTAGTAGCCATATATTATTTTTATTTTTATTTTTTTTTTTTTAATTATAGAGTTGCATGTTATAGAAAAAATTTTTTTCATATGTTTTGGTTTGTATTGATAGCTACCAAGTGTAAAAAAAAAAAATCTTTTATAGTGTGCGGTGATACGTTGACATACAAACACTCAATCACAATAAAATAATAATTTCTTAAATTTTATTTCAATAAAAAATTCATTTAATGTTTTCCTATGTTTTGTTTTCTTATTTGTTTTTATTTATTGATAATAATAGATTTAATTATTAATTTATAACCAACCCCATTCATTCACCCTTCAATTTACATCATAGATGGACAATTTGCATGATGGATGGTGAATGACTTTCATATTCATTGTGACATATTCATTACACCTCGATTCAGTGAAAATAATTAAAAATAAAATAATAATAGAGTATGATATAGTCATATAGTATTAATTATTTAATATTTTATATAGTTGATTCACTTGGACAGGCGAGCATATAAATTTATGATGATTTAAATCAATTTAATCATAAAAATTTTATCTAAAAAAGAAAAAGTTTTAGTAATTCGGGGCATTCACCTTATTATTTTATTATTTATATACGTTTACATTTATATATACATATAAATATATATGTATACGATAAGTACATAGGTATGTAGAGATCTAAAATGTTGATGATGATGATTGTGTGGTATGTAGCGTTCTACCTAACGCCTATATGAATTCAAATCCTTTCACTTTTTAACCCAGTTTTGTTGTTTCAACTTTATATGATAATAAAAATAAAATATATACTATATTTCATCATATAATACAAAGATAAGAGTAATGCTATGAATCTTGTAGAAATATTTATCATTATTGATAAATCCTGAATGAATAAAAAAATATTAATTAATTTAATTTCAGTTATTTTTTATTTTTCAATATATTTTTTTTTATTTCTTAATTGTGTTTTTAATTTCGCACTTTTTTTTTGCCTTTTCTCATCACTTTCTCTCGCGTTTTGTTGAATGGGACGGGGATAATGAGCTCGCGATCGAGGATACCGCGAAATATCATTATACGCGACTTTCCCCGTGGCGCACCCGAGTCACGTTTTCACCGTGCCTCACAAGAACGAAATGATTATTCGTATATTAGTACGTTCGCTAACACCATCCAGACAACTTGTGTGTATCTAAAAACTACTCGTTAAAATTAAATTAATTATATATTAATTTTAATTTTTTTATCTTTACTTTCATTTAAATTTACTTTTGTTTATTTTTCAAATTTACGCGAAAGTTTTATAATGTTTAAATTATTGTGCTCAATTATTTTGCTATATATTGTGACAGAGACTGTGGCAAAACCGACAATTTACAAACGGAATGAAGACAATATCTTTGAACCTGGTAAAAATTTCTGTCAATCAATAATAAATGATTATTTTTTTTTATCTAATATTTACAATTTTTCAAACAAATTGTTATACTGACAAAATACTTTGCAATAATTAATAATCAATGTAAATACTGACAAGTATTGATTAATAAAATATCAATGAGAAAATAGAAAAAAAATTATTTTATATATTATCAATTTACTGAGTAATATTTTTTTTTTTATGTCCTGCTCAATTCGAATGAGGTCTTGGACGCGCACTAATAAATAGCCGCGCCTATTCCGTTTCACTATATCATATACGTAAATAGATTTTCACATTAAGATACGTACATGAAGCTTATCATATTATAAAACATATTATTTCTTCTCAGAATTAAATTTAAATTAAAAAAAAGTCTATTATTTTAAAAAATTGTATTCAATTCAATATATACGCGCGATGACAAGAAAGAATAACGGGATGATGATGTCATTGGCGCGTAGGTTTTGAATATAGCAAGAGCGGAGTCTCTCGCAGCTGCCGATCGATCCTTATTGAGTTATTTTCACATAATTAAATTTATATTATAAGTAAATCGAATGACTTACATGTATACGTATAAGTATATTTAAATATCCAAGTGTGTATAGATGCGTATTGAAAGAAATTCATTCGTTGAATGTACATATGGATTATGAAAATAAAACGTTGCTCTGAAATAATATTTAAATTTATATATTATATATTGATTATTCAGTTTTAATTTTAATTTAAATAGTTATGGTGCCCGTGTCGTCTACGGTGATTCCATTACCAGTTTACAAGGTCGGATACGGATATGGCTTCGTATCGAAAGAAAAGAAGGCACAAGCTACTTATAATCCTGATGGACAAGTTAAATTAATAACAGGTAAATATATTTTTTGAAAGACGAACGAAAAATTAATTTGAATAATCATTTTTATTTTTAATTATATTCAATGATAAATTATTATTTGAAATTCATGTATTTTCAGCTAAGAAACGTGTGGATAAAATTTGAGAAATTGATTATTGATAATTATTGGATTCAAAGTTGAAAAAAAAAATAGTAAAGCAAAACTGGAGTAAATCAAAATGTTGATTAACAATTATTTGTTTCATCAATATAATAATCTTTTTTTTTTTTATGTCCAAATAGAAGAGCTTTAAACCAAAAACTAATTTATCATATAGATAATTAATAACCAAGGTACACTTTGTCATAATATTATCATCAGAAAATATAATTTGTAATAAAAAATAAAAGAAAATGTTTCAGCATCAAATATTCACTTATCCTCGTCATTTATTTTATAAACTCATAATGTACAATCGAACGATTGTATCTAAATATATGTAATAATATTAAATTAAACAATATAAATTTCATACGTGAAGGTATTAAAAAATTTTTATATTATGGGATAAAGTTAAATAGAAGGCTTACGTATGTAGGAATGAAGAAGTTTATGCGACGTCCATGGGCTGTTGGTCAGCTGTAAAAATAATATATTATTAAATAAACAATTCAATCGTTCACAATAATTAACTGTAACCGGTTTTATTTTTTTTCTTTTCTCGATGTTATAGACTGAAGCATTAGTATGCATTAAAAATATTCAACTTACGCAATTCGCTGAATAAAAAGTCATCTTGGTATTCTTTCAAAAACTGTGCAGATCTGTGTTCATCAAAGAATAAGGAGTAAACACGTTTTACATCCTCAATGCTCACCTATAAAAATTAAAAAAAAAATTATTAGATAATAAAAAATCAGGTTAATTAATTGCATATCTTTTTCTTAAATTATGAAAATATATAAAATTACCTCAGTGCCTTTTCGTTTGCGACAAACCAATGATGCTGTGGTAATTAATTGAATTGCATATCTTAAAGATGTTTCTAACGCTATTCGTGTCAATACCGTAAGTGCATCGTCCGCCATTTCGCAATCTTCTTCTTCACAACGAATTTTCAATATTTCTTTGAGTTCCTTTTCTTGATAAGGTGTCGTTTGTACAATAATTGAACGATCGAGTAAATCAATTGGCATACCGTGTGGACTTATATATGAAGTTCCACGAATACGTGTAATACCACGATTTGTTGCCATAATAACAATTGGTGCCATTTCATTTTCCAATGCACGATTTAAAAATGAAAAACACTCCATATCAAGCATATGAACTTCATCGATGAACAAAACACCAGGAACAATTTCAGCTTTACCTTCTTCACGCCATTCAGCAACTTTAGCATTTATTTGTTCACGTACTTCAGATTTTATTTCACCTGTATCGCCAGAGAATAATGCCAAAAATCCATGCGTTCTGCTATTTATCACATCAACTTCATGCAATGAAACTGTGTGAACCACCTCTTTACGCTTTTGTAATTCACCCTCGGGACATTGAACAAATCGTGTTTGTGATCCTGTTGCATCGTAATCACGAGCACGTGTAAAAGAACGACCCAGACGATTTATCTTACCGGTAGCTTTATCAATAGTAATTACATCTCCTGCCTGAACTTTTTCTTTTATCAAGCTGTCAATCATTTTATTACCAAGATCATAAATTGTTTCCATTTCTGTTGTTTTTAAAGTTAATTTTCCTACTTTAGCACCAACGCCCGTTGCTGGCCTATCAACTTGAACTTCAACAACTTCACCTTCAATTATTTCTGTTTCTTCTTTTATTCTCACACCAATTGACTTTCTAATTGCCTGTGTTAATGCCTCGGTTTTGCTCATTTCTAAAGAATAAATTTCAGAACCAGCCATCGATGTAAATGGCGTGTCTTGACCGAGAGTTTGTGCCAAACCCATTGCTATTGCCGTTTTACCTGTGCCAGGCTGTCCAGCCAATAAAACAGCACGGCCAGCAATTTTAGCGTCTTTAATCATCGCATGAATGATACCAGTTGCTCGTCTAGCACGAAGCTGACCAACCATACCCTGGGAAACCTAAAAAACATTCATAATTTTAAATAAACTCCTGTGTATTCTAGCACTTGAATTCAATTTGTTGATTCAAAATAAATAAAAATAGTCTTTGAATTTTGATCTTACATGGCGTGGACCAAGACTGTCGTCTAAACCTAAACCTCTGATGTGAGAATGAGCACCAATCCGCTCGATTCTCGTTATTTCTCTCACTTCATGTACTTTTGCTGCTGCGCTGGCCTGAAATAAATCAATGTAGATTAATAATTTCGAACGGTATTAGATATACATTAGATGAAATTGAAAGTTTTTGTTGTTATGGCAACAGTCATTGTTTCGTAATTTACAGATATTTATCAAGGATTCTCATTATTATTGAATTTTTTATAACGAATAATTAAAATTGTATTGAACCAGTAGAATATTAATATAAAAATTATCTAAAACAAATCATCAATAGCGATTTTATACAGAAAATGCATTCTCACAATAAGAAAAGCCGGTTAACCTATAAAATTACACAAAAAAATATATGAATCATGAAACAATGAAGTTTACAATGTAAAATAATTCAATCGAATTTTTATAGGTTATAAACAGTTAAAATAATTGTACAATAATAATTTCAATCATGTATATTGAATAAAAAAATAAAAATTTAATTATAAATAAAACAACTTACCGCCATAATATCGTTTTTGTATTAATTTTAAAGTAGTTTTCAATAATATAATTCGATGCACCACGCTACAAATGCACGAAATACGTGTTCAATAGATGGTTCTTCTCGAAGGAAAATTAGAATTCATCATCAGCGCCATCTTGTATTTATTATCTGTTGGTAATGAAGAAAGAAACATGAGTTTTCGACAGAAAAATTTCATTCACAAGAGAGTGATCAGAACAAACAAAAAAAAAAGATCTGCGCGCCAAGAACTTTATATTCCAATACAAAAATATAATTTAGAAGGAATCATTAGTATGATTTATTCGCATGTCTATTTACGTATTGAACTGAAATAAAATCAGGTACAATATCACTCAAATAAATAACGAAAATTTTTAATATTCAATTATTAAAAGCTGAGGGTGAAATTATTCTGTGAAATAATTTGCAAATATTTGAGCAATCGTTCCAAATAAATTATAAATAATGGAAAATATTAATAATGATTGTAAGTATACATAAATATATCTATTAAAAACTTTAATTTACAATTGTATAGTTCATTATTATATTTAAGTTTTGAATTTTACCAATAATAATTAATTATTATTTTTGCAGTTGATTCCATTGATACATTGAAGAAACGAAAAATTTATATGGATCATTTTGATGATTTTAATAAGACATTAGATATCAAACATAAAAAAGGTAGTATAAAGAATATATTATAAGTTGTACTGTTGAAGAATAGATATGTAAAAATATAATTGTTTTTTTTTTTTTTTCGGTGCAGTTGATAATGATGAATGTCTAGGGAAAGTTAATTATGATAATACGTCGTTGAGTCACAGTCCAAAGAATGTGAATAATAGAGATGATACCGATCAGTTGCCCAAAGATAACGAAAAAAAAAATTTCACATTCAGTAGTGCGTTAACTAGTCCTACAGTAGAGCTGTCATCAAATGTAAATATTGGACAAAAGAATGATAATGTAAACAAACTGAATACAAAAGAAATAATAGATTGGAAATGTTTATTAACGAAAGTTGAGGATTTAGAAGATAAAATTACAAATAAAGTGAGTTTAGATATTGCAACATTGAATAAAACTTGGGTGGAAAATATTAATGAAACAAAATGTATATATCAAAGTAAAATAAACGAGTTGAGTTTAAGAATAAATGAATTGAAGCGAGAAAATGCTGAAATTACAGAAGAAAATAAAGCGCTGATAAAAGAAAAACATGATTTAGAAGTAAAATTAATACTTGAGCAAAATAAAAAATTGGAATTATTTGGAGTTTTATCCAAAAATGTTTTGAAATTGGAAAATAAAAAAATAAATGAAGACAATCAATGTTGCGATGAGCAGTTGGGTCATGCTGATGTGGATAAGAAAATAAATATTTCTGTTAGAAATGATCAAAGTGAAACAGAATCTGAATCAATTCCAAATCTTAATATTAGACATGATTCATATGGAGCTTATCTTGAAAAAATTTCAGAAATTAATTTCAATCAAGATTCATCGATACCTGTATCACTCAAAAAAGAAATGCCACCTATGCTTCCAGTCGCAAAACTCACCCATGAAATCACCATGCGACGAGAACGAAGATGTAACATAATTGTAAAGGGATTGAAGCCAACAATTGGTGATTTAACTGAAAATATCAAGGAAATAATTGAAAGAAAAACTGGAATAAAACCAGAAATAAAATCAGTAAAAGTTATAAAACCAGGTGTATTATTAGAAATGAAATCATTGGCACATAAACTTGAAATAATGAGACGTAGAAGATCATTAAGAATTATGAATATTATTTTGGAAGATGATTTAACACGCCGTGAACAACTTGTTCAACGATGGCTAGAGAAAATTGCTGAAGAGGATAAAAAATTAGGTAAAGATACCATTGTTTCTTTTTTTAAAATAAAACAAGACGGAGTTTGGAAATTGTGGAATGAACGTACAGGTCAATTAGTTATTGATGAACGACCACCATCAAATAATATACCCGTTATTATTGCCAATGAAGCACTTCAATCAAATTAATTTTTGTTTAATATGTAATGCTAAGTAGACTACATAAAAATAATATTTTTTTTTCTTTCTGAAATAAGCCAAGGTAATATAACTAAAAATGATTATTACTGTGAAAAAACTTTTGCTTCAACGACACGATAAATTTTATTGAATATCTTTTTTTTTTTTTCGTTTTATTTTTCTTGTTACAAATGAATTATATATTCTATAAAACGAATTCAAAGACTGGAAATATACATTGATATATTATTATGTATAATCTGCAGTATTCATATCGCAATATTCAAAAAGATGTTTTCTGATTATATTCAAGTTAGTATTCATTGAATAAAAATTACTTTTAAGTATGCATAAAACTAAATACATTGTTCAATGATGATTTGATCATGCAAAAAATCATTTGTCACATTGTATAAAATTTTGTAATATTAACATTGATATAATTATGGATATAAACTTCTTTTTGAAATAAATATTATAACATAATTATGATTAATTATGAAAATAACTCTTTGAATTTTAATTTTTACACGCTTACACTATTAATCTTGGATCACAATTTTTTTCAAGTCTTTTACATCTATGTTATAATTAATACTCGCATGAATACCACGTGATTTGGCATTGTATATAAGATTGCGCCACATTGGATTTTTCTGAAGCAAATTGGAAAAAAATATTGAATAACAATCGAATATTGAGATGTGAATTTTTTTTTTAAAATATGAAAACGTAAGATTTACCTCGAATGTACTGAAGTTTCCACATATTATCAAACAACGCTTTGCTCTGGTTAAACTGACACAAAGTCTATTGGGATCATTTAAAAATCCAATACCTCTGCTTCTTACACATGATATAATAATAACGTCACGTTCTGATCCTTGAAAACTATCGACTGTATTGACATCAAAAGTTTTTATTTTACTTTGGATTTCTTCCGATACACATTCAAATCTAAAATGAATACAAAATTTATTATTATTTATAAATTTTCATTATATATTGAACAATTATGCTCTTAATTTTCATTACTTTTTTTCCATCAATATTGTTATCAGTTGTTTCTGCTTCTTATATGGTGTAATAATTCCAATACTTATTCCATCGCCTAAATTTGCCTCTGTGACAATTGTGTAAATTAAATTGATAATTAATTTTGCTTCACCATAATTTGAATATACGCCGTTATCTTGCAGAGAATTGTGATTTAATAATTTATACGGAGCAACGCATAATTCAGGATATACTATTGGACCATTTTGAATAGCACCATTGTAAAAATAACGATTAGGCCAATACGCAATAGAATTTACCATTCGATACTGTGTATCCAACATTATAATTGGATTTCTTGATTTATCACGGGCAAATATTTTTTCTGCTCTGGCAAATAATGTTGTATCAAATCCCAATTCCGCAGCTTTCTATAAATTAAATTAAGTATAACATAAGATGTAGATCGAAAGTATTGAAAATTTCAGAACGATGTAAGTATTACATATTTTTATAATTTATCAACAATATAATTACCATTGAAAGTACAGTTGGGCGCAGTTGTTTAGTGTCACCAACTAAAATCAAATTTTGTACGCCTAAAATAAGTGGTGCTGTTGTTGCCAATTCTGTTGCTTGTCCTGCTTCATCAACTAAACAAACTGGTATTATCAATCCGTCGGAACTAAAATTGAAAAATTATATATCAATTGTTCTCTTGAAATTAATTGAAATATTTCAGAAAAAAACTAAAACTGTTATGTAAAACCCAAAAATGCTTTTCATCTGACTGCTACAACAGGACGTTAAAGTGCTTGCTATGACTTGGGCCTCTGTTAATGTATTTCGCTCAAGCGTTTGTTGGTACTCAATCGTTGAAAAAACCTGCAAATATTTTCATATGAACATGAATTTTTTTTATCTAATTATATGATTATTTGATAATGTATAATTAACAATCGATTTACCATTCTGTTACGCACTATTGCTGAAGGAGTTATATCTTTTGCCAAATCATTCATTTTATCTTCTTGGCCAATTCGTACAACACTAAAAGTAATTTGATTAGCTGAAATATTAATAAATATATACATACAAAATTAAATTTAATATACATAATTATGATATTTATCAGTAATGATAATAATAAACTTACCATGGAATATTTTTTTCAATTTTAATAGTCGTGAAACTACTTCGTCAATCGCTTGATTTGAATGTGCACAAACTAATATTCTATCCACACTTTTTTCTATGAATAATGATGCAATTATATTGACGATAACCTGAGACTTTCCTGTTCCTGGTGGTCCTTGAATCAAAGATATTTTTGCTGTATTTTCCTCTACAGTATTTTTGATTCGTGCAATTACTTCTAATTGTTTCGAGTTTAAGTTATCCTACATCAAATATATGAAATAATAAAATTTTTTCAATTTATATGCATTACTCGTTTATAAATAATTACCTCGGTAATTAATAATGGAGGAAATTTGGTTTTGTCAAGAGGCGATAATTCATATTCGTCGATATTTGGTCGTAAAATTAATGATTCTAATGATGACTGAGGAATATTCTGAAGAGATTTAAATAGTGTTACATGTGATGATATTGTAGTGATACTTTTGATCTGTAACTTCCATTTTGATTTCAAAATGATAGGTTTTGTTATTAAATAATAAACCAGTATCGTCATTTGCTCATCTAGAAAAATTAGCATTTTCATAATATACGTGAAAGAAAATCGAAAAAATTCTGTATATTATGTAGATAAATTTAATATTTTTACTATTAATTTTTTCTTCTTTATCCTCTAATTGTCCCACATATGCAAATAATTCTTCAGCATTGTAAGGACTTTTGAATATTACCAAGTCACCACGCACTGGATGTTTATTTTCTTTCTTGAATACCTTTGATGGTAATATGACTTCAAGTTGAAAATTATAATTTATATTGTCTGATGTAAATTCACTGTATGTCGTAGATACATAATCGTAAGAAACCGAAATTACTGACCCTTCAACACTGAAATTAATTTTACATACAATGTACGTGAAATAAAAAGGAAATAATATATTTTATATAGTCAAAAAAAAAAAAAAAAAAATAAACGATCATGATAATAAACATTTTAATTCGCAAAACAATTGAAATATTATTGTACCTTTTTTTCTCAACTTCATTGTCATAATCATTTTTCAATTGAGACCAAAATTCGAGTATTAATAATGGTTTCATAATATCATAATATTCATGATAACTTTCATAGAACGATAACGTTGGCTTCAATTTTTTAGTATCAATTACAATGGATGGTGGTAAGTTATTATATTCATCGTCCTTAAGCCATTTAGGTTTCCATTGAAAAATACGATTCAAAAATTTGTCTCGTATGGATCTGCAATAAAAAGAATATTCAAATTGGCTGAATCTATATAATATATCTATCTATCTTTAAACTTATTGATATATATTATACATATATAGACATATAAATAAATATAACCTCAAATATAAGTACTTAATATCAATATTAATTAATATTAATACTTACTCGTTTACATTGTCTTTCCAAGACATCTTAATTTCTTTAATTGAAGTTGGTAAAACAACTGACAGTTAACATTTTAAAGAATTCGCTTAAATATGTAAAAATATGATGCTCATTTGTTTGGAGGTTAATGCATATAACAATCACTTAGGACTACTAAACCACTTGTGTTTTCTCTTTGGATTTAGATATGCACACGCGCTGTAAGGTGACGTTTATAAATGACATTTATAGCTGATTATAATATAGAGCATAATATTGCATGTACATACATTCATTTGATCGCTTTTGATATCGAACAATGAACAATACTATTTTATAAAATCAAATAAACATTAGGAATATGATGAATCATAAGTATAGTTGAATGATGTATTTTCCAAATATTTTGTTTCATACAAATTCTCACATTGCAACAACATTGGTGAAGTTATTTTCTGGTGAGCAATTGAACCATTTTTCATGATAAATATTCGTATTTATTTATAAATATGAGTTGAGCATATTTGAAGGTTAATGTTATATCATTTTATTTGTAAATATTTTTCAGGTGCCAAGAGTTATTCAAATCTTGCCTTTGTTCCTAAACATATACCTCCTAATCCTGATGATTTGAATCGATTTCAACATTTTTTAGAAAACTCTGGTTTATTATGTGTTTTAACTGGAGCTGGTATTTCTACTGAGAGTGGAATACCTGATTATAGATCAGAAGGCGTTGGTTTATATGCAACGAGTAATAGACGACCAGTTTTGTATCAAGATTTTCGGAGTAAAGAACATATTAGAAGAAGATATTGGGCTAGAAATTATATTGGATGGCCAAGGTAATCTTTTTTTCTTCTATAATTTATTACTAAAAAAAAAAATCTATCATAAGCCAAACAGAATCTACATATTTAGCATTCAACACAAGAAACTAATTGATTTTTTCTGTTGTTGATGATCACAGATTTTCAAATTTCCAGCCGAATAATGTTCACAAAGTGTTGAAATATTTAGAAGATTACAATCGTGTGTCCTGTATTGTCACACAGAATGTCGATGGATTACATTCAAAGGCAGGCAGTCGTAATATTATTGAACTTCATGGCACAGCACACACTGTAATGTGTTTGAGTTGCGATGAAAAAATAAGTAGACATGATTTCCAAAAGGTTTTAAATGAATTAAATCCAACTGTCAATGCAGTTAGTCAAGAAATTAGACCTGATGGTGATGTGGAATTGACAGAGGAACAAATGGAGGGATTTACATTGCCATCATGTAAAAATTGTAATGGAATATTGAAACCTGATATTGTATTTTTTGGTGATAATGTTGCTAAAAGAGTTGTTGAAAGAGTTCAGAGTGAAGTTAATAATGCTGATGCTTTATTAGTGCTTGGGACATCATTAACTACATTCTCGGGATATCGTATAGTATTGCAAGCAATTGAGGCTAAAAAACCGATTGCCATTGTAAATATTGGTGAAACTAGAGCGGATAAACATGCAAATGTAAAAATTGAAAGTCGATGTGGAGATGTGCTCACAAAAACATTTACAATGTTGAATAGTAATAATAGTAATAATAATATCAAATTAAGTTGATGCTGTGTCAATATTATAATTCATTGGCAATTTCTTAATTTAATATTCAAATAACGTAATTTCACGTAGTCAATTATTGGAATTTTAAATTGAATTAATGTGTAATTTGCAGTTTAAATATAATAGAGAAGTCTTAATTAGAAATTTCCGAAATTGTAATTAATTTTATCGTTCAACGATAATGAAAATGATTGAAATCTTGAATCATTAGTAAAAATTAAACATTTAAAATGTGTAAAATAAAAATATCTTATATTCTTTAATTAAATTGTAGATAAAGTTTTTTGTTAAAAATATGTTAGTTCTTATTTTACAATGATTTTCACATGTATACATATATTAATAATCCACCAATATAAATATTGTAAATTCATGGTTTAATCCATTTACTACATCACATATTTGTTTTATTGTACATTACTATTTTAAAAACACCCGTAAACGGTTTTGGTATATTCAAAATTAATTCCAATAGCAATCTATACCAAATAGAGCTATGAAATTTTACATTACGTATAATTATATTACTTATATATTAATAAATTTTGAATTTTTATCGTACGAGGTCAATTTTCGAGATGTGAGCTCCGATGCATCAGCAACTCGAAAATCAAAATACAAATAATTATTCCAAAGAAAAAAAAAACACTCTCTTATCTCGTTCTTTCAATTAATTCAATTAATCAAAGATATTAAATTGCAAAACTAATATATAAATTAAATAATATTGAGGTTTGTTTTTGTTATCATTCTATCTATTATCAATCAATATCACTATAGCCTCGTACTTGGGACCCAAATAAATGCGTTTTATTTAATAAGAAAAAATAAAAAACAATTATTGTTGCATCCGAAATTCATCGGGTCCCGTTTTTACTTGCTTTCGAATTCACATGTTCATATTTAATGGCATCAGTGGAACATATTTTTCACTTGGCTGAAATATGTATTGTGAGCACAGTCGATCTGATTCATCCTGAGGATAACCATTTCTGAAAATAAATAATTCATAAATATAATTCAATAATAATTGCATAATATTTCAATATTATATTATAATATATCCACGTATATAATTTTTCCATGATTTATTCATCTATTAAATATTATTCGTGCAATGGCCGTCACCTAATTAAATTTTTCATGCACATGGATAATATCCACCATCACCATCTTTGAATATTCTATAAAATATTTATATAATATACATGTATGATGTGTAAATGCACGTATCAACCAGCGTAACCACAAGTGAATTGCTCTACGTTTTTTATTGATTTTATTGACAAATAAATCAATAAATACATTTAACAATTCTACGAGTTTTCTTCTTCCTTTTTCTTCCTGATTTGCATTATTTGAATATGCTGGTGATGATTGCCATTGCCATTCGCAGCTATAAAATATCATTGCATTGCAAAGTGAATAAAAAAAATCGCTAGGATTAAATAAATTAATTAATCACCGGCAAAATATTTGTGTACATTAAATAGGTTTTGGTTATAATTATTTATATTATTTTACCTTTGCCATTGGGAGCATGGACGTCGTTCTTTGAAGCATGTAACTTGGACAACATTGAAGAAAATCGCACCAAGTGTATTAGCAACTTCAGTATTTAAATTCTGAAGACATCGACGAAATTTAGCATCACAATCACAATGCGATCGTGTGAATGATGAACGATTGCACAGACCATTAATACATTGTTTTGGACTGACAATAATTGGACAATGATCATGCTCTCTGCAGCATGCATCTTCACCAGCATGAATACCAAGATCATTATATGATGTAGCAATAGTGCCTGGTCCACACCATTTTGTTCCAGGATAAATTAAACCACTGCCGGAAGCTTGATTCTAAAATTAAAAATTATATATTTCATAATTTGATAAATATTAATTTTTTCTATTTAATATGGTAACAAATTTTTATACCTTGCC
This sequence comes from Microctonus aethiopoides, assembly GCA_030347275.1. Lineage (NCBI taxonomy): Eukaryota > Metazoa > Arthropoda > Insecta > Hymenoptera > Braconidae > Microctonus > Microctonus aethiopoides. The sequence goes on from JAQQBS010000001.1 coordinate 5,382,271, forward strand.
TTTCATCCTGGATTGCTTGCACGTTTCTACGAGATCAGTTACTAAATTACTTGACATTTGTCTGACTTTCTTTGGATCTGCACCAAGAACCATTCGCTGAATGACACCACGATCATTATAAAGAGAACAGAATGGAGCATCTGCATTTAATTCCACCATTCTTGACATGGTATTGTCAGCTACCAGGACACTTGCTCCTGTATTTCTACACCACAATATTGTCAATACTGGCAAAAATATTGCCACGATCATCTGTAATTTATTGTTAATATTTTAATTAATATTAATTTCAAATATACAAATTATATTAAAATAATTTCAATTTAATCTAATTAAGATAGTTATTGAGTTTCATTCAGGTATTATAGAACAATTTAATCTTCAAATATATAGCGAAATAAAATATTGAATGTCATTTATCAGTCTTTAATTTCATCAGGTGTTCATCATGTCTTTTATTTCACATAAAATATTATTATTAAATAAAGTTCATATGTCATGTGTATTGTTTCAAGTGATTGCTCATTGAATGTGTTTCTTTAAATAATTTATGCGACAAATATGTCATGAATATTTTATAAACAACAAATAGTGTGACTATTAATCGTAGCTAGTAACATCCGGCAAAAAAAAAAAAAAAATACACACAACTTGAGTTATATTAAATATTTTTTGGTAATTACATAATTTTTTTTTTTTCACACTATAAATATTTCAAACTTGTACTACATACATATGTGTTTATAAATATTAACGTATGTCTACATAACAATATTAAACATGAGAAATTTGCTGCAATGCTATGTGATGGCCTTGTTTAATTCTCTAGATTTTTTTCTTCTGTATTTTTCTTTTCTTTCAATAAATTGAACAAAAAATACTTCAAGGTTATTGGTACATATTTATATTTATGTTTGCCACAATAAGTCGAAGGTTCAATACTGGCTATCCTTCCTCTCCATTAGTATCGTACTTACAAACCATCAACTTTCTCATTTTTATTCAATTGTTAACGAGCAAAAAATTCTGCAAATATTATTTATTTATCCATTTCTTTTTCTATGACAATTGAAGTTGTTTGTTTACCCAAGTGTTTGTTATTTTCTTTCTTTTATATTTTTCTTCAAACACATATTTATTCCCATGAAATTTCCAATCATTTCTGTTGCAAATATATAACACTACCAACTTTCTTCGTACACAGAATTGCTTAATTTTTCAGGTTTATTTTTATTTTTATTCTTCTTTTTAACTTTTACAAGGTTAGATAATTTGAATTTTTTTTGGTGGCCTCGAGACTGTTGCGTGACAATATTAATTAAATTTTAATTCATCTTTTCCACAAATTAATTAATAATTAAACAAATAATATGAACTTCTGCGAATAAATAAATTTTATTAGGTTTATAAATTTGTAATGAATTTGAGCAAGAAAACTCTTGAAGAAATATCAATAAAAAATATTGAATATTTTATATTCAATGTAAACTAATGAGATTTTTTAATATAATAAATTTTCTTGCATTCACAAGTGAATGATAATAACCAGGTCAACGAGCCGAGCCCTCGACTCTTCCCCAATGTAAATGACTCATCTATGTACAACTACTACTAGCACACGTGTGCAGATTGCAATGTGACATTCATCGACCTGTGCAAATGATTATTAAATGAAATTCGCCGCTCTAAATTGACGCGTAATATATCCTCACAGTGCGCACCCTAATTGCATATAATTTTCCCTTCATCGCCATGTATAATTCTCATCATCAGCATCATCATCATGATCTCGATGTTTAATTTGATGGTAGACATAATATCATGTCACTAAACTTATGATGATGCGCAAAATAGAGAGGTAAAATGAGATTTTTATTCATTTATTTATTTATTTTTTTTTTTACTCTTGACGCAATCAGGAAGGAGACAGTCAAGGTTACACAAATCTAATCTGTATTCTATTTATGGGGAATTTATCACCATAAAAATAATGAACTAGCAAATAAATAAATGAAAAAAAAAAAAAAAAAAAAATATAACCTAAAAAAAAATATTAATTCAATCAAGAAATATTATAATTTTTATTATCAATTTTTCTGCATGATAATTTTTTTTATTCAATTGGAATTTATTAAAATTATGTATTGGATATAGATATTTGTTTAGAGCATTAATAATTTGAGTTTGTGAATATTAATTGAATAAATATAATTGAATGGGAGGACGTACATGGTTGGTAAGATTCCCTTAGTATATTTATAATATATATGTACGATTGCGGCTGGTGCAATGCGCAACTACTGACCGTGGGGTAGGTATACAATTCCATGTACTTTACCGGCAATATGTAATGAACATTATGTAAAAATAGTTCATACATTCATGCCCACAATTTATCTACAATAAATATTATCATGAAGTTATGAGGAAAAAAATTAATACACCAAGTATTTCCGTTTAAATTTATAATTATCTCCAAGAATAAAATTATTAAAGGTTTCAAGTCATAAACTTTTTCTTTAGAATAAATAAATTTACTGCAGTATAATCATTGCATTAGGATAATCAATAAATTTCACTATAGATAAATTGTTAATATAAAATTTGACTGAAATATACAAATAATAATTTATTATTGAATCGATATCAAAAAGATTTTCAACAAATTTCGTTTATATTTTACCAAAAGTGATATTAAAAATTTAAATATAAACGAAATTCACTCATTAATTTAATACAATAATTGCACTGTTGATATAATAAAATAAACGTCAGAAATATTATTATTAATAAAAATTTGTATATACTATTTAAGTGTTTATTATTTAAATGAAAAATATTTTAAAATAAGTCAATAAATCAAAGTGATATTTAAAAATTAATTATCATAACATCCCTTAAATAATTATCAAATCCTACAAAACAAATTGTCAATACATAAAATTTATATTAAAAAATAAAAATAATACAATTAAAAAATTCCCAATAAATTCAAACCTTTTTTTTTTTTCGTTATTGATGACCAGACAATAGATTTATTTATTTAAAATTGATTTTTTTATAAAATTCTCACGGTAAATAAAGATATAATAAATATAATATTAATATGCGCACTTTGGAAAATATATAAAAATTTGAAATGTCACTGATTCAACGTCCACCAACAGACTGATCGTGTGGTTTGTGGCACCATCAGGACTTGTGCGGTTTGCGCGGCAGAATATTCGCGCGCCTACGTTGAATATACATATGTATATTTACATAGTGTATATATGTATACATAAAGGATGTGTAGGTGTGTGAGAATATAATATGATGTATATTATATACATACAGATGTGGATGCAACATCCACCGTCAATATGAACCGTGCGACTATAATGGTCTTTGTATATTACCGCGTCTTCCTAATTGTCCTAGACAATCACTATTTGGTGATGATGTATATGAATGACTTGGTGTAAAGTATTATATTCCATGGATTATATTTAAATATATTTCGTTTTTTTTTTTTGTGAATTATTTATTACTTTTTGGTATTTATTTTTAATCAGTTATCTATTATGTAATTAATAGTGTGATTGGCTATTTGAAATTTGTTCATTTGTTAAATTCTGGAATTATAATAGAAGGAAATGAAAATAAATAACGCGAGTGATTTAATGATAATTTAATAACAAATATTTTCATATGAATATGTAAAATATTTTAGTTAATTATTCTGGGATATAAATGTGGATTTTTAATAATATTTCAATTTATTAATTAATCAATTCATTTATTGATTTAGCTTCGCAACTTTTTTTTTATGATTAATTAATTGATTAGATTTATTTTCTCAATTATTATTTACTAATTTATTATTCGCCAAGTATCATTACAAAATCATACGATTATGAAAAATATATTTTATTCAATTCATAATGAGAACCATGAAAAAAATAAGAATATATTGAAAATAAATCGTGTAGGATTATAAAAAGAATTATTTAAAAAATTTTTTTCCAGGCTATCAGTCGAATTATTAATTAATTAATTAATTAATTAATAATTATTGGATAATTTTAAATTGTTTTAAGGTATCCATTCAACTTCATTGTTTTCAATATTATCATGACTTGGTATGAGCGATGCTACAGTGGCTTGTGGATGAGATTTTGGTTGATCTGTTGGTGGTTCAGTGCCAACAATTTTACGATAAACAGAGCTACCAGTTTGAGCTACCCATTCAGCGCCTTGGCCAAGTTTTTCACCGGCTTTATTCAAAACTTTTCCAAGATTTTCCTTACTAAATGTGTCTGGATTAATGTTAATATCAACGGGATCTGAACCAACATTACAGTCAACTTGTGGCACAATACTTAAATCATAAGAATTGACACCAAAGCTCTTTAATTTTTGATGTAACATATCCAATGTAGCATGATCGAGTTCTTTATCCCGTGACAATATTGTTGCACTTTGACGATGAGCAAATGCAAGCTTTTGACAAGTGAATATACCAGCATAAGTGTTGTAATCAGTTGCAAAAACTATATGTGATGCACTTCCAGCTACACCTGAATGAATGAAAATAAATAAATATTAATAATTGGTAAATTGAATGAAATAAAATAAGAGCAAAAATATATTTCGAATGAGTTTATATACACTTACTTAGAGGAAAACGAACTTCCATAAGTGCTGGTATACTTGGCTGTGGTACAGTCAATTCACCAGTGTAATGATACTGATGTTTCAATGGTGTTAGACCTGCAAACAATTGACCCACACATTAAACAAAATATAATACGTATATAGACATTTATAGAGTTATATATATGGTATAGTTATAAATAAATGATCGTAGATCTCACTTAAATTGCCGTTTATCTCATTGATGTAGAGCATGGGTCATGATTCATGAACACGAATTATTAATAAATTATTTAGCCGTGAGTTGATAAATCGATGCATTTATATATTTATATAATTGTTAATGTGCGTATAAAAATATTTTTATATTCTTTTTTTTTTTGTTATTTATATAATTGTTTTAATGTGATTTCATTTATAAGTAATTTAATTAATTTGTTGTTGTTTTCTATCATAATTTTGTAGAAATTGCGTCGTAGAATAATTTTCGATCAAATTATATTTTTTTTTTTCGTGAGATTTTCTAAAGTTTCTTGGAATTTGAACTTACAGATAATGAACAAAAATAGATAAATGTGTATTTATTTATAATTACCAAGAACAAGATGATTAGAGTCCTGTGTTATTACATACGATCCAGGTTCATCGCCACGAGTGTAATTGTATCCGACGCATTTGCTTCCAGTTGATGTTTTTTGTATAACATACCAATAACCCAAGAACTGAAATGAAAATATATTACATTAATATTCAACTTGATAAATATAAAATTATAACTGAAAGAACAAATTTTCTATAACGAAATAAAAGTTGAATATAATTAACATTCACAATAGAATAATTTTCAACGGAATTTACAATTTGAAATTTATAAATTATAATATAAATTCCTGAAGGATTAATGAATTATATCTAATATGATTGAAATATAAAAATTTCTGATTACTTTATATTCAAAGTAATACTTTAAAGAATTATATTGTTAAAGAATATTTTTTTTCTTTTATTCCTTTCAATTATAATATTCAATACCTTATTCATTTCAAATCCCTGCTGGGGTTCAACAACCGGACAAGCTCCCATATGATAAGTGTGGGCATTGACGACTGTCAAATAGCCCACCAACAGTGTTGCTGCAATTATTGTCTTCATCTAAAAAAAATTAATAATAATTATAGTTAATACATCTCTTTCACTTTATGTTTATTTATTTATTTTACTTCATGATGATGATGATTTTAAACCGGTTTATCTAACATTATTTTGCTGCACAACTAATGAAATATATCAATGATATCTTCGATGATGGAATATTTTAAAATCATGAAAGCAGCTAAAATATACAAATAATATTCCCGAGAACTTTGAAATGAAATAATGCATTAAAACTTTGTTTTTCAATTTCTTGAAGAATTTATATAACATTTAATTATAGGAGAATAAGCCATTATTAAATTTTAATGCATTTGTCAGAAGCTAAGACTGAAGTAGTACACAAAGAAAGAGAATTATAAATATATTTTTCATAAAAATATAGAAAATAATAAAATATAATAAAATAAAATAAAATGTATACAGTTGTATAGTATCTGTTTAACAATTATATCTGTTGAAATTAGTGTAAAATTGTACAATATGTATTTGTTTGCTTGTAGAATTTTATTTGTGTACTTACGTTTTATCTTTGAGGTCAAATGCTTGTAATGTTTTTAGCGTTGGACTCGAAACTGTAATAGCAGACATCATGTCAATCTTCTCTTATATGTACCATCTCGTCCCCACTTATATATATTTATCGTTAATGAACACCCGACAACGTACACTCACACAATTTTAAACACATTAAAGTAAATGACGAATCACCGTGTGTGCTGTGTAAAATGTTTATCCATGTGTATATGATACAGATATATTATTTTTTCCAGACATATTTTAAACGTGTTGCAATATTTTTTCGTAGCCCTACAATGTGAAAGTCAATATTAATTAATAACAGTAATAACAGCTGCCAATAATTAATTAATGAACACGAAAAAAAAAAAAAAAATTCATTTTTATAATAATTATTCACAATGCAGAAAATTTAATGGATACTCATTCAAATTTGTATAATTATATGAGAATTTTTCATGTCATATTATTTTTATTTCTTCTGTGTATGTAAATTATATATGAGAAATCTCTATTTGTTAATTCATTTGGTTGGAATTAAATGATAAGAGTCGATTAGACAAATGAATTTCCCCATTGCCATTGGAATTGCATGATTCATAAATGGACTTTTATGTCAGATGACCTAACATTTATCTACATGTATTCTCGGAAAAATTATATTCAATGAATTTTAACTGTGAGAACTTTGTGCATAAAACAAACATTTCAATGATTGAAATAAATGGAAATTTATTTTATGAAAAGTTATTTCTGGACAATTGTTGATTGTTAAAGATTCTTGATAGATTCGAATTTAATATTTATCTCCAAGTTTGAAAATTTGGTGCATGAATTATTTTATGGAAGAAAAATAATTTAATAATTCTATTTGGTGATTAAAGAATTTTAATATATATTATTTGCTTCTTTTATTTAAGTATCGATGTGTTATTGGTGCAAACACAGTTAGAATATGTGAACTTTTGGATGGAAATTGTTCTAAAGATAAAGTTTATTATTTTTTTTTTTAATTAATAAATGTTTGGAATAATTATATTATGAAATGAATTTTGCATATGGTATTTTGTTTCGACATTTAATATTTACAAAATGCTGCAGCATTCATACATAACCTGAATATAGAGTAAGAATTATATTAAGTTATATATTAATTCGTATTACTTTTAAATAATGAGCAATGTTCTTTTAATTGGTGTTTATTTTTCCTACAATGACTTTGAAAAATATTGATTTATAATTAATAAATTCAAAAAAATGAAGATGGAAATAACTCTGAATACTATTTCAAAGGATATAAATAATGAATAATACAAATAAAAAATTAATATATAACATGTGTATGTAAATGAAGTAATATTTGATGCAACATTTATAATTGAAAATCATTACATTTAAATAAAATTTACGAATTTGGCAGTGTCAATATTATCAAAATGGTACAAAGACAGTATGTATATGAACCATAATATTACAATAGAATTGAAAAAAGAAATGAATTTGAAGCATAGTGTGAAAATTCTGAATTTTATGTTGAGTAAATAATATTAAAAAGAAGGAATATTAAATGTATGATTATCATTCATTAATAATTTTGAATGTAAATGATAAAAATGGAGTAATTTAATTTTATATATGCATGAAGATTGATAATAATGATAATAATAATTATTCTAAAGTGAAAATCAGTATGAAGGGATAATTTCATGGAAAATTGGAATACCTCAAAAGTTTTAAGGACATTAAATATATTATAACGATTAAATTATTCTATAACGATACGACGTAAATGCGATATTGTTCGTTTTTTTGTTTTAAAGTAAATTGCAAATAAAAAAAAAACAGAACTTTTACATATCATCGATAACTTCTGGCGGAACTTTTTTCATGTCCAAGTCATCGAAATACGGATGTTTCAATGCGGCACGCGCTGAAATTCTATTTTCCGGATTATAAATTAACATTGATTGTAGAAGATCAAGACCTGTCTTATCCAACTGTTTCACTTGACTTTCCAAATTATTCGTCGTCCAATTTGGAAATGTCGCTTTGTAATCTGATAGTTGAGTGACGCCTGGCCAAAATTCTTCTGTCGGCGTTCTCAAAACGCTGAAAAAGATACATATATATTTATATAATAAATAACCCCAATAATATAATTCTATTAAAAAATTAATTTATCATTAATAAATAATTGATAAAATAAATAATTATTCACCGGAATATTCTAAATAGTTGATCTATTTCACTGTCGCCCTGAAACAGTGGTTTTTTCGTTGCCATTTCAGCAAATATACAACCGAGACTCCATACATCTATGGCACACGTATATCTAGTTGTTCCCAATAATATTTCTGGTGCTCGATACCAAAGTGTAACAACTTCATGTGTATAAACACGTACTGGAATACCAAATGCTCGACCCAAACCAAAATCAGCCACTTTAATTCCACCTTTTCTGTCAATAAGTAAATTTTGTGGCTTCAAATCACGATGTAAAACTCTACGTGTGTGACAAAATAATATTGCCCTTGTTATCTGCAATAAAATAAATTTAATTTAATAAAAAAAAATTGTTCTTTCCAATCATTTTTACATTAAAATAAATATTCTGAACAAATTTTATTTATTCAACCTGATATAGATATGATTTCACTGTTTCAGGCTCCATTAATTTTCCTGATCCCAGTGTATCCATATATTTCTTCAAATCCATTGTCAAATATTCAAAAATAAGATAAAGTCTCGATTCTTCCATAAGCACATCCAGCAATGCAACAACATTTGTATGTTTTAATTCTTTCAACAATGATATTTCTCTTATTGCTGTTGATGGAATGCCCTCATCGTCACTCTCTAAACGTATTTTTTTCATTGCAACTATTTCTCCAGTCTTTTTGTGTTTTCCTTTGTAAACAACTCCATATGTGCCTGCCATTCCATGAAAAAGAAATAAGCAAATAAAAAAAAAATTAGATTAATAAAATATTATTACATGATAATTTCCAGTTCACTATGCATCATTATCTTTAATATTTAAATTATAAATAATAAATAAATGGTCGTTGATTATGTCATAAATGTATTTCGATTTCCCTGGATAAATACAATATTGTTTGTTAAATACAAATAAAATTTAGGGGGTGACGATTAATACAGGTGCAAAAAAAATGTTGTAAGTTAAATGGTGGAATTAAATTCCAACCTTGAACTGTCAAACATTCTCATAATAAATATTCGATAAATTAAAATGATATAATTTAACTGTAGTTTTCAAGTATAAATATTATTTGCAATATGTATATGATCATTATTTCTTAAGATATATGAAAGAAATATCACGTTATTTCATGTAAAATTGGCGGGATACAGAGTATGCAGTGCCATGCTTTGCAACAGCACTACATAAAATTTTGGATCAAAAGCCAATCTCTCACCTTCACCGATTTTTTCAACCTTTATATAATTGTCCATTGTTGTTGATAATTATTGTGTGATAGTTGGTAGATATGAATGGTGATAAATATATACTTCTTTTAATTTACATGAAATCAACAATTTATGGGACAATGTACGACCGGACGACACAAAATTGACATGAAGAAAAGGACGCACCACCTGCTTGGAACGTTAACAGTTCGTAACGCTTAAATTCAAATACAACTATTTTTCATGTGCTTGTATGTATATATGTATGTATGTATATAGACCTTATGTATGATTTAATGGCGTATTGAAGAGGAAAATTGACCAATAGTAAATTTTTATTTCCGTTGGGAGGGAAAAAAACTGTTGCGCGCCCTGGTGGCAATTTTTTGAAATTATTTCACCATGAAAATACTCATGCACTCTCTTTTCTCTTATAGAAAATTTTCAATTACAATTCTTTCAATTATGTATAAAATGTTTTTTTTCATTTCTAGGGATTCGGATGAAGTAAATGAACATGTTGATAATTGATTCTGTATTTTTATAGATTTATTGAAAAAATGTTGGCATTTACAAGTAAAGGTACGTGATATTTCTTTCATATTTATTTTTCTATTAATCTCTTACTCATCATAATTTTTAAACATCTGTAATAATCGAAAGAACAAGAGGAAAAAAAAAAAGGTTTTTTTGTAAGCGAAATAATTAATTAATTTATTTTATTTATCGTGGAAATTGGTAACCGCTTGCATAACCAAGCCCAACACCACGTTGAGTATGAGTTGTTGCACGCGCAACTTCATACTGTTGTTCCATATTACTAAACATTTCTTCTTGTTTCTTAAGTATATCTGGTTTTTTTCCAGGAGGTGGTACAGCTGGTACATCACCTTTAATACCCATTAATCGTTTGAATTTTGCAGTCATTTTTCCATCTTCATCATGAGTAAATGTTGTGCCTATCCACGTACTCGCTGTTGATTCAGCCACAGTAGTTGGTGCTTTGCTATCTTCCTGCTTCTTCTAACCAATTTTTAATTGAACAATAATTATTTTATTTCATTAAAATATTTATTTATTCATCAGTAGAAACAAAATTAATAAAATAAATAAATTTAAATACATACATACACATACACAATAAAATAATTATTACCTTATTGGCCCAAAGAAGTTTTCGTTTTTGTATTTGTTCTGCATATTTTCCTTGTGTTGCGCCACTCAATGGATTATAATAATTTTGCTCGCCTAAAGATACTGGCGTAATAACTGTACCCTCAGGTGCTTTTAATTCAATACCAAGTTTTTCCAATTGTGCCAGTTTATTTCTGCTTTTTTCCTCACGATAACTCATAGATCGGAATGGCAATGGTGCACGCTCCTTTGATCTGGACCTTGAACGTACACGATCTTTTTCTTTATGATGTGACGATGAACGCTCTTCCCGATGTCGTTCATTTATTCTATCAATTCTGTAATGACGTCGATCCCTATCACGATGTCGTTGACGTCTATCATCACGATGATGATGATGATGATGACGATGATCCTTGTCGCTTCTATCACGATCTTCTTTTCTGTCATCACGACTGGACGATGATGAATTTCTGTCTCTTCGACGATCATCGTCACGTGATTTTTTCTCATCATCGCGTGATCTTTTGGTATCTTTGCTGTCCAAGTCACGTTGTCGTTTATTGTCACTTGATGAATGCTTACATTTATCATCGTTATTTCGTGTACGATCATTTTTCTCGGTTCGCTTTGAGTCACCACGGGAATTTGATGTATTGCTATCATGATCCGAACGCCTGTAAAACGATTACGTTCTGCAGGGTATACCACACAGATTCATATTATTAATCGACTCTTTATGGGATAAATCACTTCTATTTCACTGAATAATCATTTTTTGTTAATGATTAGTTGTGAAATAATAATGATATTTACTTTTACTTTGAACATCTACAAGCTATTATTCTTTTAATTTACAATTATTCTATGCATCGAAACTGTTTTTTTTTTTTTTCCATTCTACGATAAATG
>JAQQBS010000001.1:5403349-5426356 GCA_030347275.1 Microctonus aethiopoides
TTATTCTTCAAACGTACTTAAAAATAAGTAAAAGTATTATAAATCATCGAATAATAAATAAATCATAATCATAAATATAACAAAAAAACGATACATAAAACAAAAAAATAAAAAATAAAACCAAAAATTACGTGCTATATACATTTGTGTGAATTAAAAGAAGAAATCGTGAGTCGGAATAGAGGCGCCAAGAGAGAAGAACGTGACCTCGAGAAAAAGTATCGAAGGACGTCGGGCTTTTGAAGGTGGTGTGATCGCAAAGTAAATTAAACGAAAAATTAAAAAATTAAAAAATCCAACAAGATTAAAGGAAAATAATAATATTAACACACGAAAGAATAAGAAAGAAAGAGGATTTTCCGTGAATATTTATTTTTAGAGGGGTCGAGGGACCTTTTAGTGGCATATAGGAGCGGCACCAGTTTATCGGCCCCCTCTCAAAAAAAGAGAAAAAAAAAAAATTTTTTTTTTTTTTTTTTTCATATATATATTTGGAATATGGCGTGTAAACTGTGTTTAAATATTACACGATGGTGTTTAGTTGGATTGATATTAGTCGCTGTTATTTCACCATTCGCATTGGCTTCTGTAGAATCAGGTGAGAGACATTAAAGTTTTATAATTTGCTTTGATGTCGACATACAAATAATACAATCTATATATGTACAAACGTTCATTTATATATGCATCTTGTATACTGTATATGTATAGATATATATTATATATATATCGTGTGCGGTGTATGAGGAGGATAAACCGGATGACGATCACGAACGATGCTTAGGAGGTAACGAGGGGAATAGAGACGCGAACGGGATGAGGGAGAGGGAAAAAGGAAAAAAAAAAAAGGTTGTCTGCTTTGAAGCATATGTATTTATATAAGTATATGTATGTGTGTAAGTGTGTGTTAGACTATGAGGGGCAGAGGAAGTGTAACCTTAACACCACCCGCACATCTCTTTTCGTGTCCTCGAGTTGTACAAAATTCTGGTACAGCATTTAAAACAATTTAAATATATGTTTCATCTTCATTTTTGTTTACGATTTCGTTAATTCTTTTTTTATTAATTAATCTTGTAAATATTATATATTAATAGATTTGTGATTATATTATATTTGTTTAGGATTTGAATTATTATCAGAGAGAAATATTAATATAGATTTATGTATTAATTATTGCAGTATGTTTTATAATTATATTGTATATGGATTATTTTTCTGCGTTGGAGACAAAATAATGTGGAGATAGAGGTTGAGAGTATTTATTGTGGAAATATTTAATTTTATTATTGTGTAATATTTTATGAGAATGGAATTAAATGTCCTTGTTGATGTTAGTTATTTATTTTTGAAGTGAAACTTCTTAATCGACTTCTGAAACGTTAAACGTTAAATGTTAATTTTTCTGAATTTTCTTTTATTTATATAGAAAGATTTTATAAGTAGATGGGATTTATATTTGTTTTTAATTATTCGTTAGTGATTTATGAAATTTATATCACAGAATTTATCCTTGAATTATATTTTGCAATCAGAAAATATCTGTTTATATTTCTTGTGGATAAAAAGTTCTGAAAGTATTATAATTAAATCAATTATAAATAATTGTTATTTTTTTTTCTTTATATAAATATATATTCCTTTCATTATTATTTTTATCATTAATATTATTAGACGATATTGATATGATTTTTATCGATGTAGATTTATTTTATTATATTATATACTTATTTATTTTATCTATTGAGATTGTACTTTGTGCGAGATTAAAAAATACGACGTAATAGAGTTTTGTTTTTGCGTCTCCCTTTTTTACATTTTAAATAAATATATCTACACATATTCTTCTTTAATTTAATATCATAAATAAATATACAAGTTATTTATCAATGATATCTCTTATTCTTTCTCTTCCTCCTCTTTCTTTTGTTATTCAAAAAATTTTACAAGCTCAATTTGAATAGGTAGAAATTACAGGTATTTAGAAAGTAATTATGAATGGTATTTACACAGGAAGAATATACGAATATTTACTGGTGAGAGGAAGGATGAAGAGATTTAATATTAAATGTTTATGAATTAAATACATGTATGAAAGGTTAATAATTATTTATATATATATAAATAATAGTTGGAAGATGAATTTTAGTTGAAGGTATACACAATTCACCATATAATAATGATGGCGGATCGATGGAAAATAACCTAACCTTCCTGTCCCTCTTGCATGTAACGTGCTTCGATGAGAGTGACTCATTCCTCCTACTAAAATATGTGTATATGTATATAAATAGTTTTTTAAATATATTTATACGCCGCGTATATATGTATACCTATTATAGCAAGATATAACTAAGACAAATTACGTTATATTAGTGTAATTTTGTGTTAAGCAATAGCATAGTAAAATTATTAAAAAACAGAAAAAAAAAGAAATGAGAAAATATATTTTATAATGCCATTTTATTTTTTGTTGAAATTTTATTTAAAATTAAATATTTCAATTGTTTGGATATTTAAAGAAAAAAATGTTTATTCAAGATTGTTGAGTAAATAAATGTATGAATAATTATTTTAACACACCTGATGAGTTGGCATATTTATGAGAAGTATATATTGATATTTATTGTTGTGTATTTTATTTGAAATATTTTTATAAATATATTTTTAATGTATTTCTTTGAGTCTTTGTGTTTATAATATTTCACCTTGGTTTTTTACATAATTTACGTGTGATAACAATGTAGTCATACACGATATACAGGTGAACAGACAGAATAGTCAATATATATATATATTTATTTACTTACGTTCTGTGTTTTACGTAGGAGGTTATTATATATTTTAGTTTAATCAAATGCAATAATAATTATTGAAATGTTTCTTGGGTTTTTTTTTTTGAACACATTTCAATCAACAGACATTTTATCTTTATTTATACATATGTGGAATATATGTTAATATTTTCTTATTCAAGTACATTAATTGACTCACGAATGACGCAAATAATTATTTAAAAATGAAAAATATTTTCGTATTTAAAAATAAAAAAAAAATAAAAATATAGAAAAAAAGTCGTGGAAAAAAAAACGTCAAATAATTTCATTATTTAACATTTATATTATTTATTCATTTGTTTATTTATTTATTTATTTATTCATTCATTTTTTTTTTTATTTATGCTGATAAAATGAATGTGGGAATTTATTTTTGTTTATCTGTGTTATTCGCGATTATCTCTTATATTTTATTATTTTTAATACAGTTAATGTTTCTGTGATATGGATTACAACGACACAAGTTTATGATATGGAATCAAATACGTAATACTAGAAGCTTTGAACCGATTAGTAATTAGACCGCCAGATAATTTGTTTGCATTTAAATCGAGTGACAGATTAATTTTTTAAACGGAAAAACAAATTAAAGATTTTTTTTATTGACCAATTTATTGCTAATTAACTAAATACAAATTTTATTCGAAATAATTTCAATATGAAGTATTCATTTTATATTAAAATTATGAATTTATTCAATGAAAATAATTTCACTTTATTGATTTTAATATAAAATATAAATTCCAATAAATATTTTTATTCCATCGAAATAAAATTAATTATTCTGCAAATAAAATTGATACTGAAATTAACGTATATACCGGATACGAATACAATGTCACTATAGTTTTACACCCACACGTGTATTAATCATTGAATCCACGTTTTACATGCAATGCTTGTGATGGTTGCAGGATGGACTGATTACTTGATTCGTGACTTGATCTCTTATACATACATATATGTATATAAATATATACGTACATCATGTTGCATTTTATTAAGACAAATTACACATTAACATACAGAGAAATAGTGAGAGCGAAGGAAAAACGAAAACTAAATTATACACATAATTTATTTTTACATTTAATTATTTTCTCACAAATATTAATGATAGTTTTAAACAAAAAAAAAATTAATTGACAATAATATCAATTATATATTTCGTTTAAAAAATAGTGAATTTTAATATCTAATAAATACATTTTAAAAAATATTAAAAATTGCTACAGAACCTTTTATACCGTTAATTAAAATTTACAATTAAAATAACCATCATGATAAAAAAACACAGGACACATTTATAATTTTTATTTTATTTTTATATTGATATGATTGATGAACGGATGAGATAAATAATATCTTGTTATCTATCGCGTTTGAATTTAAACGTTGAAATAATAATTAATCCAATGAACATTTATTATATTTTATATATCAACATTAATTTGCTCTTTACAAGTATCAATTTGATATTGAAAATATTTAAATACAAATGTATTAATGTCATATCTCCTTACACGTATATAATATGCACATACTCGTATATATAGACTTAGATAAAATATGCTGGCAATTTTTTTTTTTCAAACTATATAATGAAGTCTGGTGTGTAACACGCGCAAATGTGTGGGATTGCGCGAAATAAATATAAGAGTTCGTTGCACTCCGGTAAACTGAACAGTTCAGCTGCTGTATATAATATTCCATAATACATATGAAAATGTTAAATAGCCAGTTATCTATACCTCTATAATATCCACACATCGATACAAATCCATATATATTATAAACGACGCATGTAGGTATTTATATAAACATATAAAATCAATATAAATTATAAACGCCGATATATAATATAGTTATTTATCAGTCTTTACATGGTTTCACCTGTAGATAGTTCAATGAGTTTAATAATAAAAAAAAAAAATACCATGACTTCCTTCTGCTTTGAAGAGCCGATTATCCTTGATCAAATATAATTTCAAATAATTTTCCTACAAGAGAAGAATTTTATTTTTATATTTACTTATTTGATTTTTATTTTATTACATTCATTGCATATTTATTCTTATTGTAAATATTATATTTATTATAGCTAGGAAGGTTGGGACTAGTGCATATAACGGTCGCCACTCCTCTAATACTAATTTAATTCTAGTATAGAAGGAAGAAGAAAAAAAAAATAAGCAATGACGAACGTGTGTAGGGATAAGAAAACACAACAAGAGGGCAAATGTATTGGATGATCATAGAGCGTATCGGTTTCGCAATGGCTACCGACGTGTATATTATATACATACATATAGTAGATGTCTTTGTTGTTGTCGTTGTTTCAAACTGTAGTTCATATTCTATAGCTCTTGCAACCAACACCATAAATACATATTATCTACAGAAACTACACGTATACACGTCCGGTAATTGTTTCAACTCGTTGGGGGAAAATGAACGAAATCTATAAAAATTATCGATCCTCGCGGACTTTAAATTGAAATGGACTAAAGTAAGTTTGTTTAGAAGTGAGAAAAAAAAATTGTGGGCTTTGTATAAATTACCATTCGCTTGGAATAAATATTTTGTAATAGTTTAAAATAAATATTCGAAGAAATATAATGATAATTAAATTTTTTTTTTAGTGTAAATGAATATAAATATTTGCCATTATTAAAATGGAAGAAATAATATATAACATTAATGACATGTGTCGTTGGGAATTTGATCTACTATTCAAGTTTATATGTGCATATGTTTTACTAATTATTATATGAACATGTGACTGATATTGTTCATTGTTTATTGTTTAAATTTTAATTCTTGAAGTAACAAAAAACCTGATGTATATAAAATTGAAATAAAACAGAGAGAGTATCGTCATCAAGAGCATTAATTTACGTTGTAACATATGTGTATGGTTGTTGAATATAAAGCCTTCGTGGTTCAATAAAGGGTAGCATTAATTTTTACATGTTCGTATATGACAGGAAGTTACTGTCAATGGCCATAAGCACACGACGATGAGAGGCAACGCAGTCTCTATGTAGTCTGCTTATACATATGTATATATAATATATTATTGAATATATACATACATATACCGAATTTTATTTTTTATTTTTATATATGGATTTGCATGAGTAATATCCAAATTTATATTTTCGTTTTCTTTTATTTAATTTTTTTGCTTCGCTGAATTTATAAATGTCTTCAATGCCCCGTGAAGTTTCTTGAAATTAAATATAAACTTTGATGGCAGCTTAGCTGTGAAATGATTTTTTTTTTTTTTTTTAGAATTGTTCTTGAAGGAACAATGAAAAATGTAGAAACAAATGAAATGATCATTGAGATGTGGTGGAAAATTATTTGTCGGAACGATTACACTTTGTTCAAGTACAGTTTATTATGTTGGAAAACGGTAAATGTCGAGGTGTGTAGTTGGGTAAAATAGCGGGAATATTCTATCAGCTGTATACGTATAAGAACAAAGGAAATTGTATGTAAAGATGTCGCTGCAGTATAAATGTATATATAATAGCTAACGTTTTATTTCGTTTTCTTTTTTATAAATATTTCCTCAACGGTTGATGCTAGCTGTTATTTATTCTTTGTCACATAGTATTTATAATTGTTTTCATCCTCTCAAGCTTAATTCACACTATATGTTATGTATAATATAGACTAATGATTATTATTTTTTTTTTAAAAGTAAATATTTAATTATTTTATTTATTTGTATTGTTTTGGTTTTATTAAGATTCTTTATGATGATAAAAATTAATTTAATATACACACTGGAATAAAAATTGTTGGAAACATATGTAGCTATGGCAAACTGTGGTGATAATACGATCAAGTAACTTGTATAACATTATGCAAAATACTTTTCTTCGTGTGCAGAGGTTTATAGAGAAGATAAATTTATAGAGAAGTATATTATATTTTAATTTTTTTTTTTCACGCTTCTATTCCGTCGATTTCAATGAGGACAGGTTTTACATCCACACAGCAACCGGTCGTTGAGGACGAAAGAAAAATGAAAAAAATAAATATATAGATATTTATATTTACATCGTTTTACGTTTAAATTTAGTGATAGTGCCAGAGAATATTTCTAGATATATTTTTATTTTATTTTACGATATAATACGTAGTAATATTGTTAAGAAATTATTGTAGTTGACATGAAATACAGATAATTCTGTCATTGTGAGGAATATAAAAAAAAATTTTAACTGCCTGCAGATACAAATTTAGAATTGATAAATTAATTTTTTTTCTTCATGATAATTAATCTGATGAATAAATCAATTGCCTCAATTGACGAATTTAATAAAATGGGTTCATGAAAAACCAGTTTGAGGTTTCTCAAGGTTATATATATAGGTACCTTGAAAGTATGTATATAGAAACAATTATACATGTGTATATTTGATGTATATAAATGTTCATTTATACGTGAATTGATCCTAATAAAAGTTCCATAAAAGTCGTAATCAGGTCATGTATATTTTTATCTCAGAATTTAAAAATTAATTTAATCAACTAGATATTTATTATAATCTTTGTCTTATTATGTATAATATATAATTTTTTATATACAATACTTTGAACAGTAACGTTTGGAAAGATAAAATGCTGTGCATTGTTATAAAAAAAAAATTCTAAGTGAATTCTAAACATTTATTCTTATCTATATTAAATATAATTTATTTCTCTCGCTCGAGCGATTTCTTCTTCTTTGTCTCCATTCAGTATCACTTGCACTCCTGTTTTTGCGCGTCCTTGCAATTACATAAGACATATATACATACACAATATAATGCTTGGAGTGAGTTATGCAAAGTCCATATAATCGTTAAAAGATTGGAATTTTCTTTATTGCATTTGTACACTTATATAAATTGTAAATATTCTCATCTAATGCCATGACACTTTGTGATAAATTGAAGATGTTTTATATCTAACGTACTTATATATACACATATAGAAAGTGCAATTGAATTTTCTGACTGAGCTGTAAAATATAAAATTTAATATTAAATTATTCTGCTTATAAATATGCAATTTATTTTTTTATTCAATTTTATTTTCTTCTATGAATTTTTATGCTTGAAATTTTTTCTCAAGTTCATGGTTGTGTGTTAAATAAAAATTTGTAATATGAAATTAGCCTGATATAATATTTAAATGAATAGAATTATACATGATAAATTGTAAGAATTGTATGAAAACAGAAAATTTAAATAATTAGATAAATTTTATATTTCATTTGTCTAAAAATATTTAAAATTGGATTTTAAATTGAGCATAAATTTATATTTATGAGTCAATTATTTATTATATGGATGTATATATGTATACACATGTATATTGATATATAAAATAATTATTATATTACCATAGATACTTTCAACTCGAGATGGAAAATGAACGGGTGTTGTATCGTATTTTTTTTTTCCACGATCGCAATCCATCCGTGAGTAGGTCGACTCGATTTCTCGTTTCTATTCCCACTTTATTCCATTTTCATCTCTCGTTGTGTACAATAATGAAATAGAAATGACAATAGAAATTCACATTGGATAATTACGGAAACATAACAAATTCGACATAAATGAATATACAATAAACAAATATTTCTCGATAATAAATATTTGCTTGTGTATAATATCGAATAAATTATATAGATTAAATATTAATTTTTAACAATCTTATTCAACAATATAAAATAATTGTCAGGAATTTTTGCTTATCGTTTTTTCCTTACTTTCATTTCCGTTATAATTGTTTCTGCGTAATATTGCTTTTCTTTTTTACAATAATATACTGCAATTTATTCATTCATTCATTAGAATATTTTTTTCCTTCAATATTATTGTACACATTATATTTTTCTAATGAAAAAAATCGAGTTCGTGGTAATATAAATGAATACTGATGATGGCATTCATCATTTATCATTAAATAATAACGCATAAATATCCAACATTTATGATTTATAAAAAGAAAAAAAAATACTGCTTGCTGAATAATATTAAAAAAATAAAACAAAAATTGATAACGACTTAAAATCGAGCGTGGCAAACGTCAATAAAGGGCGTTTAACATAACAATGTACTCTTTGTATTTTTATATACTTTAATGTCATAAGAGTAGAGGTGAAAGTGATATGAAATAAAAGTCGTACAGAAAAATGTGAGAAAATAAACACTATAACATTTTTTTCATGTGCTCTAAAAAAAAAAAAATCACAAAATGATTTTACTCATCGTCAGCTATTTTATACTGAACAAAAATTATTATTATGTATATTTGTACATGTATGTATAATGTATATATTTTATGTACATTCAAGGTGAGAGAACTTCCTGAGATTTATGCTCGACATTTATTGTTTTACTGTCAGATATTTACTGATGAACACTTATACCTTTTAACGGCTCGTAAACGATATAAAAATAAAAGTATCATGAAATCAAATGGATTTAAATTTATGATTATTTTTGTGTTATAATACATATGTATTATATGTATATATACATACAATGCGTATGAAATAATTTTTTATTCGGATTGGACGTCATCATTGACATTAAAATTGCGCTGTTTATAGAACCGAATTTAAATCAAATTATAATATATTCATATAATGTTTATTTTTTTGTATATTAATTTATTAATTTATGATAAGATATAATGGGATATAAGGAGAATAATAAAATAAAATAATGAGATTATATTGTGCATAAACTAATTATCATTATTTGATAGAAAACTTCAGCTCATTAAATTTTTTATCATTCACCTTATCAAATTGATATATAAATCCTCCGGCTATATATTTACAATATTTACATTTATTATAACGTATACTGATATGCGATCATTATTATTAATGAAAAATGTTCTAATTATTCATTACAATGTAGATAATTAAATTAAATTAAATTAAATTAAAATTTAATTTAGACTAATTAATCGATAGCGTTTTATTATTATTTTTCTTATTAATTAGTTTGTTTTAAAAATATAATTCTCTGAGATTTTTTATTCATGTCAGTTATATTTATGTGATAAATTTATAAACAAGTTATTGATTATGGTGGTTTGATGTAGTTATACATTATTCGCTTTCTCTTGTATTTGAATACTTGAAACTGTTCATATAGTTCGTTCCACATATTAAGTAAAAAAAAAATAATATAAAACAATCATGGACAATTGTCGAGACTGCATATTTCAAGGTTGCAAGTAGCGCAGTCATATCACAATTGAATCATGCATTCAATTGAGATAATGTAGAGAAATAATGATCAAGCTACTGTAACAATTTTTATTTTATAATTAATGGATATCAAACAATGGGATCACTCAAGTCAAATAATTTATTATAATAAATGTATATCTGTGTATATTTATATTTTATTTTGCCATGTATATAAATATAGCCACAGAAGAAATAATATATATTTATGTTTGGATATTATTTGCATGAGAAAATTATAATCCCGCAAGAAATATAAATTGTATATTTTTTTTTTTTTGTTTTTAAAAATATTTATGTATGAAATATATACACACGTGTTTTGATGACTATAATTTCATATTTAACTATGGTGTTATGAATACTAAAATACACACAAACACATATTCATATACATGTGTGTATTGTGGTTCCATGAAATATAAACAAGTTTTAGAATCGTCGAATTTAACGCCTGACGCCACTTTGCAAATTGACGTTTGATATTGATTTCTTTTGTGAGACGTTGTGTAAATGTGAATAAATATATCTGAGAATATGTATAAAAACTGATGGTGATTTGATGGCAAAACGGAGAAAGAAAAATTGAATAAAGTCGTAAATAAGAAAAAAAAAAAAAAGCTATCATAACAAATTGGTTGCAATAAAATGGGGGTTTATGACGTAGACAGTGCTATTATTATTTTTTTTTTAATTGCCAATTGTCATTGAATATGCATGAAATATATATGCCGAAGGAGAGCTTATGTATTTTATTCTGGTGTAATTGCAAATAAATTTACTTTACGAAGAAATATATACATATTTTATTTTTAATGATAAATTTTTAATTTCGTAAAATTTATGACAGCGATTTGTCATTTCATAGGTGCAACATCAGCATTAATCGTGTGTTTTTATTTGCCCCAAGACGATTGCAAAATTTTATGAAACAAACTTGAGCAATTTGAAATGAAAAATAATTCAAAGAATTATTATATTAATATGATATTTATTTAGTTGATGAAATATTATTTTCTTTTGTATCAATATTTATTAATTCATATTAATTAACTGTGTTTGTTTTTTATTCTAGATTCATCTTACTTTCATTATGATGTAGACTCGAGATCGCAAAATATTGTGGAACATGAATTTTTGCAAGATGAATTGTATGATTTGTCATCAAGAAGATTCCGTAGAGCAGTGGTGCCAGCGGCATCAACTATGCCACCTGAAACTCCTGTATTATCACAAAAACCCCAAGTGCCTACTGATAAACCACAAGAACCATCTATGATGAAAACTGAAAATGTCACTTATTCAATGAATAATGCTACAAATTCAACAACAACTGAAGCATCATCAAGTCCAGTTACAACTACTACAGTTAAAGCCGATGCAGTAACTAATGAAAATAGTTCTACTATTATTGTATCACAACCAATAATTCCAGTAACAGGACAACCGGTGAGTAGTAATGAAAAAAATTATTTCGTCAATATTAATTGTTATTTAATAATGTTTGAATAAATTCGAGGCTTTTTCTAATTATTTATTTTTTTATATTTCAGGGAACTATTCACATTTGGGCCAATCAAACACGTTGGGTTAATATGACACAAAATAATACCAATACAAAAGTTGATAATAAAAATACCAAAATTGATATGAATAAAAGTATTGAATTAGCACCAAATTCATCAATTTCATCAGATCTTGATGATATTTCAATTTCAAAATTCTCCAACTTTACGAATAATACATTAACACAAAATAATATAACAAAAACTGAGGAGGACACACATCGGTATTATAATAGTACATTTATTGTTGATGAAAGTATTGGAAAGAGCTTTTGGGTTGATATGGAAAAACATCCTGATAGAAAAGTTAATGATTTATTGAGTAAAAGTCATCGGCGTGCAGCTGTAAGTATATAATAAGTAATGTATAATTAATTCAAGTAACAATAATAAATATTATTCGGAGCAATTGTTAATTATTTAATTATTTTAAATTTCAGACAGTCATATTAACTTTTGATTTTCCATTTTATGGACACAAAGTACGGAATATCACGATAGCTACCGGTGGATTTTTGTATACTGGTGAATATGTTCACAGTTGGCTCGCAGCCACTCAGTATATTGCGCCGTTAATGGCGAATTTTGATACACGACTTTCTCCAGATAGTTTTGTCAAGTATGCTGATAATGGTAAGAACTACAGAGTATTAAAATGTGTTAGAAAAAAGAAAAAGAACAATTTTCCATTAACAAACAAATTATTTACATTTAATTAGTAATAGTACTGTGAACAAACAGTACAAGTGATCCTTTACTCGAACTGTGGAAAGTAAAAAGAATATAATAAGTGTTACAGCATTAAAAGGAGGGGAATAATGAAAAAAAATAAAAGAAACAATCATTTATTGTATAATTATTATTACAGGTACGGCTTTTACTGTTGAATGGACAAAGGTTGTACTTCAGGATAAACCAAATGCAGGTGCATTTACATTCCAAGCAACTTTACATGAGAATGGCAATATCGTTTTCGTCTACGCTCAGATGCCACTTTCAGTTGAGGCAATTGAAGATAAAGAGCATCCAGTTAAAGTTGGTTTGAGCGATGCTTATATCATGGATCGATCAGTTTTCCGTAAGTAAAATAAGAAAGAAGAATATTAAAATATTATTCTTTGGAATTTAGAATTTTAGTACATACTTAACAAATTTAAACTTTACATTATCGAAATGGAATGCGAATAGAATATATTGTATATATCTAAAAGCAGACTAGACACACATGACGTATGTTGTCAGTGAGAATTTTTCTGTGAGAAAGTGTATAAGAGGTGACTCGTCGTCAGTGACTTGCACCTGGTGTCACTTTATTTCAATTCACAGCCTATAGACTTGGATTCATGCCAAAATCTGTATGAGTAGAGCTGAGCACGTGAAGACTCCATATACCTATGTGTTTTCTCATATTCTATTTATAAAACACCGTCAAATTTTTTTATTTATTTATTTTTTTACATCTTCACGCATCATTTCAATCTTAAATTTTACGTTTCTGTCTTATTTCTTATTACAGTTGTTCGAAGAAAAACCATTTACGAATATCATCGAGTCGACTTTAATCGTCAAGAAATAAACAATTGGACAGTTATTTATTTACGTGCATTGCCAACATGTTTACAAATGGAAAATTGCTCGGATTGTTTGACAAAAGTGCCGGAATTTGAGTGCAAATGGTGTCGTGAATTGAATCAATGTAGCACTGGTACGTTTAGATTCCGACAAGACTGGTTGGCAAAAGGATGTGAAAACACCAGTATTAAAAATGTTAGCAGTTGTCCAGCAAATCCAAAATCAATTATTGAACATATTGATGATAATAGTAATAATAATCACGAGAATAATCGTGGCCGAGTGATTTCTAATGGTGAATTGTCAGCTAGTGTTGAGCCAAAGCACTTGTCAAATGAGTTATCTGCCTCCGACTGTAATTAAATTTAATATTTTTTTGAATTAAATATAATAAATAATTGTTCTTGTATGAAATAATTCTATTTAACTAACCTATTTAATTATTTGTTTATTTTAGCACTTGATAAAGTAAATATGAGTCATATGGGAGTCTCTGGTGTGATTGGTATTCTTCTTATTGTCTCATTAATCGCTGGAATCGCTGGCTGGGCAGCTTACGCTTATCGCAATCCTCACAGCGCATCAGGACAAATGTTAATTAGGGTAAGTAAATAATTTAATTTAAAAATTATTTTCTTTATCGCATATTTAGTTTAGGTTAATTAATTTATAATTTTATTTTTTTGTAGTATCGTCCAAGTCAGTGGAGCTGGCGACGAGGTGAAGCACGTTATACAGCTGCAACTATTCATATGTGATGAGTTAATGTTGAATCATTATTATTAATAATAATATTTGTCAGTAAGTCAACGGTTAAAATGATTGATACAAGCGTAAAAGTATCATGTACTTCGTCGATGTTTTAAATGCAAAGGTTTTATCTTTGGTATAACTAATCATGAAAATTATTGTAAGAAAAAAAATTTTATTCTGATCAATTTACTGTAAAACGATTTTACTGTTGTATTTGGCTAAATCTTTTTGGTCATTTATTATATTATTCCATCCAAATATTTGATGTGAAACAAGAAAATTATTTGTATGAATATTATAGAGTGTGGTAAATTTATAAAGAATATTTCAAGATATTCATAAGTGCCTTTACAGTCAATTAAATGATTGTCTTTTTTGTAAGAGGCAATCGAAGTAAATGATGAATCAGGGCAATTTGTATGGGTTATATGTGATTTTTTTTTTGTAGCCGGAATGCTTCGCGTACACTTATTTTAAGATTTTTTTTTTGTGGATTAGAAAAATATATATTTTTTTTCTACTTTCACCGTCGCAGCTGTTTTAAGAATATTATAAAGTCAGACTGTAATAACTAATTATTTCACATTTATAAAATTTTAGATTATCTTTATGTATACATACAATTTAATAATCAACTTCACGATCAATTAATGAATAATTGTTTTTAAATATCGTATGATTGTAAAATTTGTGCGAAGTAATTAATATTAATTTCAATATTGTT
This sequence comes from Microctonus aethiopoides, assembly GCA_030347275.1. Classification (NCBI taxonomy): domain Eukaryota; kingdom Metazoa; phylum Arthropoda; class Insecta; order Hymenoptera; family Braconidae; genus Microctonus; species Microctonus aethiopoides. The sequence continues at coordinate 5,418,068 of JAQQBS010000001.1, forward strand.
GAAATCCAATTAAATATCTCGTTATAGCATATAAATTTATATTTATGCATTATACATATATGTTTGGTCGTGTGAATTTACGACAAGTGAGAGATCTGAGCACCTTTAATGTATCATGTACGAGAATATATAATGGATATTAAACAGATAATAAGAGAATGCGTGTCAGTCACGTAATATTTCATCGCTTTTTTAATTTTTAATAAGATAAAATTAAACACTCTGCAAATTTTCGAACTCACGTTCTTCACTTTATAATTGATAAACGTTTGAAAAGAAAATTTTGTTGAAAATACTATTTGTTCTTATTAAAAATTAAATTTAAAACATTAAAAAATATACGTGACCTTCATGCACTTCTAAATATTATCTTCAGTGTGTAAATAGTAGTGTAATACAATTAAATCTTATTTTTACCTAATTTTAAGTGAATTTATATCGTTAATGGGTGCCTTTTTCATATTCAATGAATATCAAGAAAACAAAAATTCTGATAAAAAATTATATACAATACATATTTTGGCTTTTAAAAAGAATTTATACATATATACATAAAACGAACAAAATTATCAATAATTAAAATATCTGATTGAATAATAATAAAATTCGATAATTTTTTTTTTATAAAGGCTTTTATTATACATACATATACTTATATATAAACTTTACAATGTATGATTGATTCAATAATAGTTTTTGTGATAATAAATATTTCAATTTGAAACATAACCTATGCGTCGCAATTATTTAATTCAATTTAAATAATTCAAACAAAAATTAAACGATATTTATACTTATGAAATAAATAAATTAATAGTTAAAAGATAAAAAAATACACAACATCAATCAATATTATAAAATATTAGTATATTTGAATCTCCTCGATCAATATAACCTTTATTACATTCCACTAAATTCCACTCTGTGCTGTTACATAAATTATAACCATTCCCCAATAGCATTTGGTGCACTCCACCGAAGGCTATACAGGAATTTACATGAAAATGCACTAGGTGCACGCACGGTGCACGATCGGTGCGCGCACTTGGCTAATGGGGTTGTTTGGCTAAAGAAGTGTCCTAATTTAATGTCGATAACTTACCATTTGCTAATGAAATATTTAAAATTGTGCCAAAATTCTCAGTAATACGGAAATCGCCATTATACATTGGCAGTACAGACATTTTCACATTTTTATTTCATATCTATAATTCCCCTTACATTCTATCATCGTCAAGTTAATATTAATATATCAAAAATTTTCTTCATTTCTACAAACGATTCAATAATTACAATATGAAAGTACCTTAAAACCTTCCAAACAATACTGAAATAAATCTATATACCTAAAAAAATATACAAATTTAAATTTAAATACAAATGATTATATTCATAACCTAAAATAAAGATGAAAAGTAGAATAATAAAACTGCAAGGTGCAGCAATGATGAAGTATTAATAATGTATAACCTCAAAAGTGACAAAGTGATTTAATTTGTGGAACCACCAACATGTACACAACAGGGGGCATTCCAAGGACCTCCTCTCATCTCTGTCAATATTTCTTCCTAGCTATCTTTGGGAAGAAACGTGGAAGCAAGTGTCCGGTCGGCAAGTTGTCCTTACATTACCATATCATTGAAACTTGTAAGAATTCAATTTGTATGGCACACGTGGCCGGATGAAGGGATATTTGCAGATGGTGCCATCCCTTGGGGTATCGTCCATTATACAGATAAATTTCAAGCTACAGCCCATATAACCCAAGAGTCCAAACCGTGGTGCGTTGGTGCCGAGGTTGCCCTTTTCGTTTTTTTTTTTTTATTTTTTATTTCCCTTTCTATTCTTTTTATACGATCGTAAATGGTTGACCATCTCGATTCCCGGATCATCTCGCCATTTGTGTATTACTATTATTTTCCATCTCATTCTCTCTTCTCCTTTCATTCCACAACTATTCTCGCATGTAAACCCATCCATATCTCGTGAGAATGGCAAATAACATAATATATTCACATGGCAAACTTTTTTTTCTCCATCTTTTTATTTCACGAGATGAATTTATTTCAAATGTAAATTAGTTGCGAATCATTTAAAACTCGGTTTCGCATAGTCGTTATTAAATACAAAAGCCTATTTCAAAATCAAAATTGTCATGAATGTTGTGATCTAAATATGACAAAAATCCTTTTTTTTTTTCTTTTCATTTGTATATAAAAAATAAAGTTAATTAATTGTATTTGACAATTTGACATTTAAATACTTTGAATATTTCTTTTATTATCATAAATATCCATTATAAATACACAATTAATTATATCAGAAACAATATTTTGCAATTTAAGTATACATAGATAGAATATAATAATATATATAAATTGATCTAATATAATTTATAAGCACAAATGACAAGACCGCACTTTAAGATCAATTTAATGAATACATTAATTATATATATCACTGTATATGAAGTGAAATTGCGCATATGCATATCAATGAAATGCAGATTGGGTTGAGCTGTTAATAGCATATACCTGACGTCGCATCATCAGGGTATAATGATCCGTGTATCTAATTAGGTAGCAGTGAATGTATATTCTATATATCTACATCATGCACAATATTTAGGTATGTACATATGTATAACTGCAGGCAATAATATAACGTCATGTTGCTGCAAATCTTCTCCAAGAGGACATTTACACTATTAACAAACACATATGCCTTGCTATTAGATATATTATATACATACATGTATGTATAAATGACATAAAATATATTAATTATTAAACACGCAGTGAATAAATCATAAATTAAATTTTTTGATTGATATTTATTTTTTTCTATATTAATTCTTTTATAAAAAATATTGGATCTTTAGAAAATTGGTAAAAATATTAATATATTTTTTTTATTTCTTTCTCTGTACGTGATGGATTATAAACTCCATAATTTCAATTAAATTAAAATAATATATATTAATTATATACTATTTAAATAATAATTAACCTCATTATAATCATTTTATAATGTTGATTATTTTACATCAACTCATTTGCGCTTTCACTTCAGATTTTCATTATTTATTATATTTTATAAATAACAATGCACCAAGAAAATAAATCGTTAATCATATCTTTTATTATTTTATGAAGAATTATAATATTTTGTTATCATTTTTTTATTTTTTTTTATTTCTTCAATTCAATATATTTATTTACATGTGTATATGTATGTACATATATATACAAGTATTTATGTGTGAATTATGCTTGAAGGATTATTTGGAGGAGGCTTAACTCACTTTTGCGGGTGAATGATTTTGTTATATACGGTTTTGATGGTGTGAAAGATCTCTGGCAAAAGCGCTACCGTTTTACCGGCGGCTCAAACATTTACATCAGGTATAATATAATATTTATGAGAGAGACAAGAGTAAATACATATACAGGGTGTCACTTATATTCACAAGCAAGTTCTTTATATTTAAACTTGGAAAAAAAAAATTAATTACATAAACGAAATATATCTGCATTTAAAAATACAGTTTATGAAATACATTAATAATAAATGTTTGAAATTATATTTCCCTAGATTTTTATTAGATTTATATAAATATTCAGGTTGTTTTAATTTCTAAATTAAATATATAAATATATTATAATTGAAACATTAATTAATTTCTATTTTAAATTAGCTTAATTTTTTTTTATCACTTTCTACTTTCATTCAAAATATTTTGATTTGTCATCGCTCAAATATTTTAATATTTCAATTTATAATCAAACTAAATTGTCTATTATTATTAAATTGAATTATATACAACAGAAGTTTTGAATCACATTTAAAAATTCAAGAGAATAATTAACAAAAATTATTAATATCTATAAAAATCTTCTTTTCACATCAATAAATATTTCTTCAACACTAACCACATTTCTTTTCCCTGAATACACCTAACAAAACTACATCGCACCTGATGTAATTTATTCTTTATCATTTAAACAACACCCTATACATAGCTACTGCGTCAAAAACGGTGGCTCATTGGTCATCATTAGTGAATCCAAGTCATTGAACGAATGGTATTATTGTTAAATCTATTCTCGAATCAGAACTTGGTCTTGGTTATTATATATGCATGTACCCATACACTATATTTATAAATATACACACAAATATGTATATGTATATAAATATATTTGTATATAACGTTAGCAATGAAAAAAAAAAAAGAAAAAAGGACCAGTATATTCACTGTTTGGTGGCAGCTCACACTGTGGCTATTCAAAAATGAAAAGGATTTATTCTATCCATCACAAAGACGGTTTATATATGTATACATACACATATATATGTGTGAATGTGTTTGTGTGTATATATGCAGTAAGGTCCTCACTAAGAAACGAAAGAACTAAAAGCCGCGCGCGCTTTTGTCACGAGAAAGGTTATAGTCATTCGTACGATGACCATCAAACTTCTTTCAAGGTAAATGTACTTTTAATGTTTATTAAATTTACGATGCTTGAATACTTGATGCTGTTTACGTCGTCGTTATTATTGCGTTCATGTATGTATATATGGATTTATATTTATGTATACATTTCTCTTGGTCATTTTTCTTTACTTTCTGCATTCAGGTGCAAGCGTTTTAATTTTCTTTGTATATTTATATGTATGTATGTATGTATGTTTGTCTATATGTATATTATTTAAGGTATCCACACCATGAAGATGTGTATGATAATGAGCTTTATGTGTACGTGAAAAAAAAAAAAAATTCAATTCATCTAGATATTATATTTTTTTTTTTTAGCTGAATCACGAGGAGATTGATGCGGTTAGAATGAATGGTTTATCTGATGATGACCAGCCTTGAACCTGCTTTAATATCATCAGAATCACTAACATCAGCATAAATGCAATATTTTAATGTCGGTGTAATTTATTTGAATGTCAATTAATGAGAGGATTTTATAGAGTTCATAAAAATATTTGATAGGGAAATGTTGAATGAGATTAAAAAAATAATATGAGACATTGCGAAAGGACAAAATAAATAACAATGTGTATGTGTATACAATTACAAAGGGGTTAGAATACACACGTGTCATTTGTATTTGATATCTTGTACTGGAGATTTAGCAAAATGATTTAAGCATATAATAAAAACAAAATTTCAAATGAAGGATTTTGTTTATATATTTTGTATTTGTATATTATATTATTGTGTGTATGTTTGATGTAAATATACATATAAATAAGTCAAGGATTTAATACTGGATATATGGACACGTGTCTAAACGACACAATCAGCTCTTGATTTTGTATCTTCACACTGTTCAACAAGACTTTGTGGTACAATTATTATTCGTAGCAGGGAGGAGTGAGAAACCATTATGTATATATAAAATGGTCTCTCATACGTAAAGTCACGTGTCGACACGCGTTGTTGATATGAATGTAACCACCCTCTTCTATTCTCTCGAATATTGTCATCAAGATTGTGTGATTTAAGCGAATAATTTATCCTGATATATTGAGAAAAATGTTGGGTTAAATTTGACAACATTTTTTATTTATTGAAGCTGAAAGTATTGAATTAATTTAATATTACACAGTGTTAATATATTATTATTTTATTAAGTATTTAATTAATTCGATATTTGAAGAATTATTTTATTTATTAATTTTTTTGCTAAACAAATGATTTTAATAGAATAAACAAATAATACAGATTAATTATATTTGATCGATGAATTTCTTTATGATTATATTAACAAAATATTTATACATACGAATTTATTATTTATTCATATGTGTATTGATTATTTTATTAAAATCATATTTATGAAATTAATAATTTTTCATTTAATACTTTTTAATTTAATTAATGATCTCGAATAAATAAAATAAAATAATATACTTACTGTATTATTATTTATAATAATTTTTAATATATTTATATTTAATATTTATAATAAATATATTGAAAATGATTATAAATAATAACACAGTAAGTATTTATTTATAATTAACTTTGTTTATTATAAATATAGTATAATTATATTTAATTATTTTTTTATTTATCAAAATTTGCTTACAACAATTAATTTATAACAAAAGTGATAGAAAAATAATTAATATAATTATATCAATATAAATATAATATAATTATAATATTATTAAAAATTAAAAATTAATAAAAAAAAAAATTAAACAAATAATAATTAAATATAATAAATATAAATACACTATAAATAAATAATATTTATCAAAAATAAACTTTGAATAATAAATTTTGTAAGACAAAAAAAAAAATAATATTTACTCATAAAAAAAAAAAAATGTGAAGACTCTTTTGCGATTCGTGTTTGAATTTGTTGTAAAACAAGAGTATGGTTCAGGATCACGAGTAGACAAGTTTGACGAATGGTTATAAAGCATCTGGTGTATGTGAGATTATATGCGCGAAAAAGTGAGAGAAGGTATTATAATACGGTATGGATATATGGATAGAACTTACTATAATATTTCGTTCTGGCACTTTTTCACACCCTCGCACGTTAACCCTCATGTATATGTATATGCATTACTATACTCTACATTGTGTGGGTATTATATACAGTCCACATACCGTATATCGTTTGTGCAGTAACGCGTTTGCTAATGATTGTTAAATCGCGTTGGGGAAAGTATCAAAGTCGAATTTGTTTGCGACATACGTTCGTATTTGTGCGCCCTCTGCGCTCATTTTCGTACTCTCTTCCTCTCCATCACATTTTTTTTTTTGGTCCATTCACAGCTATATATAGGTATACATATGTATAATATATACATATACCTATTTGATATGAATTTTCTTATTTTCATTTTCATTTTCATTTTAATATTTGTAAACATAATTGAAATAATTTTTTGATATGGATTTTCAATCATTATGGCAATTTTATTTCATTTTCATTAGTGCATATGTGTGTCTGTGATATACCTGTTGAGATTGTTATGAAAAAAATTTTTTTTGATAGTTTGAAATAATACAATTTGATAAAGAAAAAAAATTTATTGTTTTTAAATTTTATTTCAACATTTAAACAATTAGTTTAGTTATTTTAATTAAATTTTTATTTCTGATATTATATATTGGTGATTATTATACATAGAATTGTTAATAAGATAAAAATAATTTTATATGTATGATTAGTTTTTGTTAATCAAGAGAAAAATAATTATTCAACATTTTTTTTTACATCATTTATTACATTACTAAAATTGACGAATATTGATGAAAATATTATATACATATCAAGATGAAAAAGAGCTTTAACGATTTGTCGATAAGTTAAATGTTGATATGTATTTCTATGCGGAAAGAGAGTGATGGATTGAAGTGAGTTTTTCCCGTTAAATAATGACAGGCAAAAACAGAAAAATAAAAGGGGCGAAATGAATGTAAGAGAAGAGAAAACAGAGAGGATACACACTGTCATTAGTTGGTTGCTATGCTCATGCTGTACTTACTGATATACATATACCACTGCTACTGCCAACACGTTCATCCGATCTGCATGAAAAATGTTCGTTGCCAGGGGATTTAACCGTCGTCAAAAAGAAGACCTAACGCAATGATAACGATAATGCAAGGCGACAGTCCATTAGGGAGGTAGTGGCGCGACGTATAGCTTTATACTACTGATTTTCTGTGCCAAATCTTAGCAGTAGTCATGATGATAATAATGATGATGATGATGCTGGTTTGGATTTTTATACATCCTACCATTGCGACTGATTCTTAATGTGTTTTAGCACTGGGTAAAAAAAAAAAAAAAAACGATCATCGTTAAGAGAATATATAATTTTTTTTTTCTTCGAAATGTTCGATGAATCATTCGCAATCTTTTTAAGTTGAAATTTTTATGCTACTTTAAACTTCATTATTGACATTTAGTGAGGTTCTTCAGGAGGAATGAAGGATGTTTAGAAATATTTTAATAGAAAATACAACACCTCGAAGTAGTGACATATTGCCAAATGTTCCATTCTAAGGCGCAAAGGAAGAACTTGCGTCTGAGTTTATTATGAAATAAAATATTACAATTTTGTGTTGAGTGTAAATAGCATCAAACTAGGTTTAATCCTAGATTTTAAAAAAAAATCCCGTGTGATGAAACACACGTGGTAGAAGTGAAACCTTCAAAAATTTGGGCTTCGAAATAATGAGACGAATGTAAAATTGCAGGAAGAGGATAATTGTAGATTTTAGTAATGATCGTAGTGATGAAGAATTTT
>JAQQBS010000001.1:5426456-5442296 GCA_030347275.1 Microctonus aethiopoides
TGTCTCTTTTTACTGTCGCTTTTTCGTTTCATCGAGTTTCAAATCACAACGATGCTAAAGAAGTTTTCACTTCAAAATTTCCCAGATTCAAAAATGTTTAATCGACTACTAGAAGACTTAGAGAAACACAAAAATTTCGACTAAGCTTCAAACCTCATTACTGGCTTTTAGTAAAGTTCTTCAGGAGCTTGAAAGGTTGTTTAGAAATATTTTAATAGAAAATACAACACCTCGAAATAGTCACATACTGCCTAATCTTCCATTCTAAAGCGCAAAGAAGGAACTTGCGTCTAAGTTTATTATGAAATAAAATATTACAACGTTATCCTGAGTGTAAAAAGCATCAAACTAGGTTCAATCCTAGATTTTTAGAGGTTCCCCAGATTCAAAGTAGAATTAACAAGCCAACGAATGCCATAAGATATTTAATCGACTACTAGAAGACTTAGAAAAGCACAAAAATTTCGACTCGGGTTTTCTATAAAGACGTTTCATTGATAAAAATTAACGAAATCAAATCTGAAATGCAATATATAATCGTTATAATAATATCAACTGACGGTTGACCAAGTGAAAGAATAGGGAAAAACCAAAATTAGTTGGGAATTATTATTCATTGCAAATGAATATTGATAAAACAACTGCAATATATAGAGAGTAAACAATATTACCAAAAGATATTTATGATAATTTTCGTATTATCAGTAGGTGGGCTATTATGAAGCGTTAGCCAATTGAATCCTAAATTAATATGTATATACATACATGTTATTGGTTTTGTATGTATATATACATATATATTCGATAATACTTCACCGAATATCAATATAATATCTATGTGTCGATACATAAACGTCGATAGCATACATCGTGATTCAACAAATTAGCATAGAGCATTTGTTTGTTATACTGATAGTTCACGTTTGTGCATGTTTATGTATGAATCGAGTTACTACAAACTAGATTGAAATGTTTATTTTGCAATATACATAACACGTAAATCAAAAACGCGCGTGTGCAGGGATATATATGCGGCGGTTTCTCTATGTTTACAATGTATAAAAATATATACGTTCGACATAGTGAGTTTTGCGAAAATTTACAAACAAATTGCTTACTTTCACTCGACTGTCTCAAGTGTCATATTTTGATTTATTTGTACAAACTTAAATGGAGAAAAAATGTGGTAATTTTTTTGACATGTTATGGATTTTGTAAATTATTCTTTTATCGATAGAACACATTGGTTTTGTATAAAATAAATAAAATAAAAAGCAGTATTTATAGTGCGTTGGATAATATTATAAAGTCAATATTTTACAAGTTCAGTTATTCTTTTCTTCAATCTTCAATTCTTTGAAAATTAAACTATAAATTATAAATTATTGCTATGTCTATATGTGTGTGGATTTTATAGGTATAGTATGATCATATAAAATAATGAAAGATATCAAGAAAATGAATGAATATATAAACAAAGAAACGAATCTAGGTGAATTAAATTACAATTATTAAGCGAATTATGTAGTACAATATATTAACAATTATTTTCCATCTCACAATTATTAGTCAAATTAAAATTCTGCAAAAATATTCCAAGCTGAAATCTTAAATATTGCACACAACTCAAATATAAAAATAGCTGTTCAAACCAAAAATATTGACAGCGTAGAAAGATTTTACAAAATAATTATCAACGAACCGTAAAACTTTTATACAACTTTTGAAATACTTTACTATAATTTTTCCCACCTATTATCTCACGACATTTTTTTCTATATATACATATATAAATTATACTTACAATTCATATTAACACACACGTATTCATCGAACATATATACTAACACGAAAAAAAAAAAAGAAGTATATACTGCGTAAGGTGTATAATTTTTTTTTCTTTCTATCCAAAGCTTTATGATATCTCATTTTTTTATTCCTCTCACCCTCGCATTTATTCTTTCCCCTTTCTCTCTCTCTCTCTCTCTCTCTCTTTATCTCGCACACGATTTTTTTTCCTTCTTATTCATTTACTAAAGAAAAAGAAACCCTCTCGGCAGCTTGCTCAAGTGTTCCGGGTATTATACATTTTAAAAAAACAGGGAATGAGTTTGCAGGGGGTTGGATATATATAAGATCGGCATTTTGCCAGGCTGTACTAACTTTTTTCATATTCCAATTAGAATATTTCCCATTGATTTAAAGCCTGCTAAAGCAGATATTAACGATTTAACTCAACGATAAATTGCTAGTGTCGATGGGTATACTCTTGTGCGATTTTATATATGTATAAACGTTACTTTACTTCCATATTACCCCCTCATACTTTTTATCTATATATATTTTTACCCTCTCAGTGTGCTGCTACACGCTTTTACAAGTCACGAAAAAATAAAGAAATAAAGTGAACGAATGAGTGAGTGAGTAAACGAGTAAAGAAGTTATAGAAAAAGAACGGAAATAAATGAGAAACGACGCGGATGTAAAGGAATTGTATGGTAGCAAGTGAGAAAACGACGAGCGTCCACGAGGCAACGGTGTAAGTACTTTAACTATATACGTATGCTAACTTTACGAGTTACACAAACTCTCGTAATATTAATCACGGCCACTCGTACAAACACCAAAGTAACACATACATACATAGAAATATATTTGTATATAGTATGAGTAAAAATGCCGACCCAAGTATTTATGAGTCTTTTCAAGCTTATTTCGCGTCGCCCAGAAGCGACGAAATATCGTTTGACACTTTTACCTCGCACAAATTTCTTTTGTTATAATTCTTATTCGATTTTTTATTATTACTATTTTTCTTCCTTCTTTTTTTTTTCTTCTGTACATTCATATAATCTTCATTCTCGATAATTTACAATTGAATTGTGAGGATTAATTTTCTTTTATAACTCTATACATGGCTTTCACTATATAGAATATAATTTATATCTGTTTGTATTCAATAAATAGTATAAGTTGGTAATTGAATGTATATAAAAGTTATATCATGAAGATAGGAGGGTTGATGTATAATCCGTTATGTGTGCGTGTGTGTGCGCTACTTATAATATACATTTGTCCCTTTGCAAGTCAAGTTAATAATAAAAAATAAAAAAAAAAATGAATAAGGAAGGGAGAAAATAAAATAAGAGGCAGTAGTAGCTGAGCGCTACACTGATCATGTCGAAATGTTGAGATTGGGATGAGGAGGGAACGGAAGATAAAAATGAATGTGAATGATATTGCTTACAGTAGAAAAAGAATAAGAACTCACACATGTATGTATATATAAGTGTGAGTAAGACAAAAGAGTATGTATGTATTATAGTTAGGGTGAAGAGAGAGAAAAGAGGAATGAGACAGTATAGTCGTCGTCGACGTCGCCGCGCACGAAGATAAACATGACGGGAAAGCGAATGTAGGAGCGATAAAATGATATGAAAATCCTGGAGCAGGATATAAAAGTGGTGTTCGTTCGACTTTACCCTCCTCAGTTTCTTGCAATCATGCTCGCAATCACTCCAAAGGTTTTTTTTTTTCTCTGCATCTTTTTCGTTCTGGATTTTTTGTCACTCTTTGTCGGATTTTTTTTTCCTTTTGGCTCTTACATTATTATTGGCAAATTTTACTCTCTTTTCTTCGCTTTGTCTGTTTCCTCCTCATCGAACCACATCTAGATATACATATGTACTCATGATTTTCACTCTCGGCCCACAGAATTTATGTCACAAATATAATTCCAACGATAGAAAAATTTAGTAGAAAAAAAAAAAACTTTATTTTATCAATTTTTCTTTTTATGTAATATATTTACATTATTTCTTTTTTTTTTTTTTCTTTTTACAATGACAATCATGAGACCTCGACAGGTGCATAATACAATATAATATGTAACCGTTTTATATGTCGATAAAGTTCGGTCGGAGTAAGTGTGTGATTTTGGTCGGTACGCTTGGCATTTTCCAATAAAACAAAAAAAAAAAAAAGATAATAACGTCGAATGTTTTCCGATTTTTCCACACACAGTGGTACCTACTACGATGTACTTGATGTGTAGAAGGAGAGCATCGCGCCCACACACCTTTATTCATACATATATTCCGCGCCCCATCTCTCATCGACGACACGAAAGAGGAAAAGGGATCGCGCATGCATACACATATAAAAATACCTATAATATACCTACATTGTACCTATACATAAATTTATACATAAATGTATAAAATGTGTGTATGCATGTAGCCCATTGGTGCAGTGGTGTACGACGATGACGACGACTGGTGGTGGCGTATTCGCTATAATATTGCGCGACTGGCAGTAAATCTAACCGATGGCGCCCCGTCCGAGGCATAAAAATGTCGCTCTACGATATCTATCCGATAGAATCGTTACTCGCTCTTGTTTCCCATTTCCAATGTATATTGAGGTTGAAAAAAAAAATATGTATGTATAGGTAAATAAATAAATAAATAAATAAATGAATGAATGAAAATAAAAAATAGAGTTACTATAATAAATTATTGGAATAAAAATGAAATAATATTTTCAATGAATTTTTTATATTTGAAAATTAAATTACAAGTGAAGAGATTAAGGGATTGGATTGAGTTTATATGTATGTGTGGGGTGAGGAAGTGGATGTGGAATAAATGTTGTATGAATTATTATCAATTTATATTGAGGTGGAAAAAAATTTGAACTATGAGAATTATTGTGGAATGACAGTAAAATTTGAAGTAAAAAATTGTTTGTTTATTTAAAGGAGAATTATATCTGACGAGAAATGATGTAATTGCATTTTATTTTATTTTTTCTTTTGCATATTTGTTGGGCACAAATAGGGGCAAAGTGATGTACTTAGAGAAAATGTGCAGTTTAATTTATTTTAATGATGCATTTTATTACGTGTAATCTTACACACAGATTCTAGGCAGAAATTAATATCTACCTTGGTGTTTTATCTAGATATTTAGTTGAATATAAATGATGGACATTATTGTAAATGAAAAAAAAAAAATGTTAAGAAGAAAAATTGATAAAATATTAATTTTTATTATTATTAATTATGTTTTTTTATAATTATAATTTATAATTATATTTTTATAATTTTAATTTATAATTATAACTAATTATTATTAATTAATAATACAGTTTTAAAATACCAGGATAATTATTAACAAAATAATTCCTCATTAATATAATCCAACGACTCAATAAAATATTAAAATCGATAAAAAAAATCAATATAAAATTTTTTTCTCCCTGAAAAAAAACCAAGCTTCATTTTTCTCCAATATAAATTTGTGTTTTCAAACGTATATAAACGTATACAATATACATATTCATGAATTTATTATAAAGAATGTCAAAAGTATGAATAATAAACGTACACATATACATTATACACAAATATTCTTGGCAAAGTTGTTTTGGAGCAGCGATTGTAATGCTATTGCGTTTTACCACAACGAAAAATTATCTTTTTTCTCTCATATTCTCATAATATCTCTGACGGCAACAGCAGCAGCAGTAGTAGTATATATATTAAATATACATACATATATTCCATACACGCGACAGGGATTATTTATTGCTATGAATTTGAAAACACTAATGGTCTCATCGTGAAGTAGCTACACCCATTCATAAATAAATATATATATACATACATTACATATATGTACACAAAATGTTGACACTCGTGATAAAACATCGCTAATGGAAGTAAAAAATAATTTTTTTTTTCATTTTATTTTTTTTTATTTCATTTTTTTTTTCTATTCAATTGGCAAAAGATTCTTACTCGTATGTACATTTATATTCTAATGCACTCAACCGTCTCGTCCATCGTTAATATATATATATATACATATACAATATATATTATATATAACAATCCATAAAATAATGTTTGTGAATTTACTGCACACTGTATCAAGGTTATAATAGTATAAATTCATCGGCATAAGGGTCTTGCGCTTGATCGAGCACAAGTGACACTCAAATAAAATCGAATTGACCATTTGTGAAAAAAAAAATATATATATTCTCCATGATATCAATAATACATCAACTATTAAATAAATATACCAATTCATCGTTATATATTTCTCCAAAACAATACAAACAAATATATAAATGAATACAATTTACTTTCAGTATATTTATCCCATTACATACACGAATATATATATATATATATTTTTTTAAATTGATGCGAATGATAGTAAGAAATGTCGCGACATGTTTCTAAATCGCAGGAAGCACTTGTGAAATTGAAAATAGTCGTTGGAAATAAAGTGTAGTATCGAGATACATTTGTTTTCCCATATTGTGTATAAATATTTTCCTCCTTTTTATATAGATAAACATACATATAAATACACATTTATAAATATTCACACAACTCTCTAGCGCTTTATTTAAATATATAATACATAGATAATGTTTTGGATTATTAGTTCAACGAAACGATTTTATTTAATTGTAAAAGTAAATTAAAATAATTTAATTCATATACGTATAAGTAGTTAATTAATTCTTACATCAGACATACTAGTATTCTACTATCATTTAAGTATACATATGTATATATACCAACTGAATATGAAGCAAAAGGAAGAGTCAAAACACGACAATGTCATAAGAAATAAGTAGAACGGTAGTGTATAACTACATTTATAGGTACAACGCGAAAGAGTTATAAGTATAAATAATAATTGAGAGAGGAATATAATAAAAGCCAAGCAACGAGATAGCACTCTGATTGCCCATCTCACTTTCAATCCGCCCCATATACTAAACAATATATATACAATGTATATGTATTTTTGGTTCTCTCTCGCGTAAACTTAATCATAACAGCCTGTTAGCCAAATGAATAGCTGGATATGGGGTGACTGGATGGGGTCGGAGCCACCTACTTCGTAACTATCCCCCTCGTTACGCATCGTATCTTTCTCTTCCCATTTTCCCCCTCATAGTCCGATCGACTTTTCCTGCCTGAAGAGAAAAGAAATGGAGAGCTGTGCATATAGGTTTGATGTGATGATTCTGAGCGAGAGAACAATAAACTAAAGTGTGTGCCCGGGGACTCGTTATTAAATTAATCTATCGTTTAGTAAATTGATTCAGAGTCATGAGAGCAGATTTATCACGTGTCGATGTGACTATACAATATAGTTTTTGTGCACTCTTAACTTTATGTATATAAAAATGTGTGTTTATAGTTATTTTTTTAAATAGTTTTTGTAAAGAGAGAAAGAGAGATAAATATGGAATATATATTTATTGAAATTAAATTGTATTAATGGATGGATAGATGTATTTATAGGTTTGTTATATATTTAATCGATCACTTGAACAGTTTGCGAATGTGAAGAAAAAAAAAATTAAAGAAGTGGAGGAGAAAAAATTTTTTTTTTTTGGTGAATTCACTCCCGGACAATTGGCAACGGTGTTTCATGACATAATCCCAGATCATTTAATCAGGAAGGACTTTTCGACATGAGAAAAGGGCGAACTATATATACATGCAATATAGCGGTGGTTAAACATTAAGAAGGGTAGCGTGAGAGGGAGGAGAAAGAATCATCCCCATTGTCATTGTCGTCGTTGTAGTTTCCGAGGAATTGAATGAGCTCGCACTCCAATCGCTTTATCAACTCTATTCTTTCGCTTCTTTCTTCTTTTTTTTTTTTTTTTTTTTTTTTTTTTTTGTACATGTATGAATGTAGTGTCTTATTAGGCTTGTTTATAATTAAGTACAATAAATATAGATATATGTATATGTGTTGTTGACGAGAATATAAAGATGGAATTTTTATTTTTTTACGGGGATCATTTTTGTTTTTTTGAGGGGAATTTTTTTAGTTTGAAATTTTATACGTTACGGAATCAGTGGTGCGATGGTATAGCTCGATGACAAAATAAGAGCTCGCGCAGTTGAGAAAACAACTGGGAGGATGCGCTTATATGCATTTTTTTTTATTTTATTATTCTGACTTGGAGTTAAAGCAATATCGAATAGTTTTTCATGTTGTTTTTTATTTTCAGTATTTTGTTGAGCAATAACATGGGTTTTTATTTTCTTTAATGTTTTTTTATATTCTTTTTTTTTCAGCTGTATAGTTGGTTTTTTGTTCTTCTTCTTATTGTTTGTTGTATATATACGCAAGAAATAGTCTTGAGGTCAAAATAAAAATAAATTATAGCGTGATATAATGTTTATGGTAAATAAATATTTTTTATGTGTATTTTATTTATCTATTTGACGAAATATCAATTGGCAGAATATTATGTTAGCCATTTATTAAATCAGAGAGATATAATACATAAGCGATGAGTAACATTTATATATGTATAATTTATACAATGTCTTTTTCATTTTATACAGATTGTCGCTATGATTAATAAACGCAGGTTTTATATCATTTATTTTAAAGTTACTGTACAAGTTTGATTATAAATAATAATGCGAAGTTTTATTTAATTTTTTACTTATTATTATTTTTTTTTTTTTTTTTTTTTCGTTTTCTGAATGGACCAGAAAAATTTGTTTTATGCATATATGTTTGTATACAATTTGATCGATATCATCAGGACAAATATATATTTAATTCGAGGCAATGGTTTTTTAATTTTTTTTCTTCAGTTTTTAATCATTTCTTCGACATTATATAATTTGTTTCATTTTTCTTTTTATTATTTAATTTTTTAGAGATCATTATAATATAATATTACAACGTTTTTATATCTACGGTTCTACTTACATCGAAGTTTGCATTTAAAACGCCAAATATCACAATCACGGTTATCAATATCTACAGAATATATACAGCAGTGTCCAAATATTCCAGAATAGTAATATCTAGCACTTTTTTTTAAATTCAATTCATATTATTATTTATTTATTTATTTATTTAATTTCAATTTTATTTCACTCTCCGTTAACGATCGACCCAGCAGAGATGATGAAAATACGAGGAGTATTGCACAAATTATAATACCGTAGAATTTTTAAATTCTATTCTTCAAAGAAAGAAAAAAATAAAAAAGCTATTTAATTAATATTATATTTTTATTTCAATATATAAAAACAATTTTATAAAGATTTTAGAAATCCTTTTTTTTTTTTTTAATTTATATTATTTATATTCATTGCGAATTTAAATGAAGTTATTTCTGATTTAATCATAATTAATATTATCTTCTGCTCATCATTATCATCATCATCATCATCTCTGCGATTTTTGTAATATTAATAATAAAGTGCTTTTATTGTGTCATTGATCTTGCGTGACACAGCGAGTTAAAGTCATTGTCCAAGTAGACGACAGTATAAAAGAAAGTGAATCAAGATGAAAAAAAAAAAACTATGTAGAGAACATTGAAGAAGAAGAAGAAGAATAGGAAGAAGTTGGAAAGAAAAAACCTGAATAAAAAAAAAAAATACAGAGAGTGAAAAAAGATCGGTGATGCGATTTCTTCTTGTTCCCTCGCATTTGACTTGTGTTCGCGTATTTCCTATGTACTCTATCTCCACACTTTTATACTCCTGGCCGACGAGTCATCATCATCATCGTCGACGTCGTCGTTGGACCAACTCTCACAGCACCCCAATGCACCGCCTCCAATAGTCCATAGCCACGCCTTCCACCCCCAAGTCTCATCTTTCCTCACGGTCCGTACTGTTGCTCCAATTCACGTCTGAGTCTTTTCGCGGCCGTTTCACCAGTCGACTCACTTTCACCGTCGCTACAACCATCTTCATTATCCGCAACAACACCTTCAACTTCTTCTTGACGTCGTTTCGCTGTTGCCATTTCCGCCGCGTGTTTCTTTCGCCACTTTGTTCGTCTGTTTTGAAACCACACCTGAAATCAAATTGAAATAAAAAAAATTATTGTATTAGCTAATAATTAATAAAAACACGAAGTCAACTTATTGTTTAATATATACTGGCACTTTAGCAACTGCTTCATCACGTCAATTAATTAATAATAAAATTCACAACAGTGTTATATAAAAATTCCAAAACAATAAGAAGTTTAGAATCAAATAAAAAAAATATTGATATTGCGCATGCGTCATCATGTAATATTGTTACTGCACATGCGTCAAATATCCATTGTTGAATATTTAACGCTTATCAAGTCGATTAAGAAGTTTCACTTCAAAATAATTCTTCATCCACCTTTAAATATAATTCCGATAAAAAATTATTGTCAACTTTTATAATCAATCAAATTAATCAATAAATTAATAATTTCATTCCTATTCTAATAAAGATATCAACAACTAATCAAAATTTTGAAAATACAACAACAATATAAAATTAAATCATTAATTATCTCTTCAGAAACATTTAGAAATTTTAAATAAATTATAAATTAAATTATTAATATATTAAAGAAAAATAAAAAATTCTCAATTCGCTGTAACCTAAGGTGAAACCTGCAAGCAATTCTTTACACCTTTATAGAACTATGTGATATTTTTGTATACATATGTATGCACACACACCCACATGTATGCATAGATATGTATCCTTATGTATATATAAATGTATATACACTAGGTCGAGTAGAGTCTGTGTCCCCGCAACAATGTATTTAATTAACGTAACGGGCGTCAGGGGAGCACGTGAACGGCGAGCGCGACCGTACCGATTGCACCCACAAACCACCCCTTAACTCCCCCCGATCCAAGCAACATTGCTTGGGTTTTACGCTCCCAACGCCCTTGTCATCCCCCTCGTGGGCGCGCTTCCTCGATGGCCGCGGCCATACCACTCTCTTGTTCTATCTGTTCCTCTCTCCTCTATCCACTTTCTACATCCCCAACCACCGTCAACCACCACCACCATCTCTTGCGCGCCATCGCCAAGCGCTTTTGAGAGAGGTTGAATTAAAGATATAACCGTCTCTCGCTCTCGGTGAGAGCTAAACGGATTAAAAAGTAAACGGGCTCTCGTAAAAGTTAATGCGCTGCTTGGATGAAAATTAAAACACTCGAGACAGGCTGGCATCAACGAACGAAAAATCTAACGAGAAACATTGCGCTAATACTTGGATATACACACTCATATACTTTTATAATATACATGCACTATAAATATTTATTTTTTTATTTACAAATGATATGTCAAAGTGTTTTTATCAATCGAAAAATTTGGTAACTCGAGTTGAAATTTATGTCCTACTTTCATTAAACTAGGTTCAATCCTAAATTTTTAAAAGTTCCCCAGATTCCAAGATGTTTAATCGACTACTAGAAGACTTAGAGAACCACAATAATTTCGACTCAGGTTTAAACCTCATTGTTGGCCTTTAGTGAGGCTCTTAAGGAGCAAAGAAGGTTGTTTAGAAATATTTTAATAGAAAATACAACACCTCGGAATAGTCACATATTGCCAAATCTTCGATTCTAAGGCGCAAAGGAAGAACTTGCGTCTAAGTTTATTATGAAATAAAATATTACAGCCTTGTGTTGGGTGTAAAAAGCATTAAACTAGGTTCAATCCTAAATTCTTAAAAGTTCCCCAGATTCCAAGATGTTTAATCGACTACTAGAAGACTTAGAAAAGCACAAAAATTTCGAATTGTATAATATACTTACTTATAGTTTCATTGATCTAGACAAACTTATCATTCATTATTAGATTTTATTTTTTTTTATTTACGTACATGCCAGACTCTATATTATTATGTTCAGGCGTATTGCCCAGAAATTGAATCGAGCAATAAATTTTCCTCGCGGCTCTCACTAGTCGACACGGGGATATGCGGTGGTGGGTTATATTGGCGCGCGAATTTACCTTCTCCCTCTCTTTGTTTCTTCTCCGAAACGGGAGGGTTGTGTACTGCTATACAAAAGGACGCAGTTGTGCGGGTGTTTCAATATTATACCTATATACATACACAATAATACATATACATAATACATATATATAAACCTCTTTCATGAACATTTTGCGTTCGAGTATACGCAGTAAACTCCATATATCAACTTTGGTTATTAGCTGGCCGCAACACAAATCTCCGAGGGCAAAACTCAACTTCACTTGATCTTTCCAATAAAATATATATCCACATTTAATATATAAAAATATTATATATATTATATTACAAATGAGAACAGGCTGCGTGTATATACATAAAGGTATTAAATGCCCAACAATATTATATATCACCAAGTGCAGAATTGTATTGATTTTATTTTGTGGTAGGAAAAATAAAAAATAAAATACTAATAATTTTGGCAGATCACTCAGGAAAAATCTATTGGTACTGTATACATATATACTTATTTGTTTCTAGTTCATGTGTATATATGTATGTATATGTATAGTATAAGTGAATGAATGTGTGTGCGTGTGATGTTGAACCCCCTGCAATAGCCGGATTACCCGGTGTGGTTTTTTTCTTTTTAGCCCCAACTATTCGTATTAGTTACGCACGCGTTGCCAGCAGGGTGTGTTACTCACCCTGTTTTCTCTTTCTCTCTCTACCTTCCCCCGATTTGCCTCTCGCGCAACTGTTAGATTTATTAAATCAAGATTATCTAAGCCCATAACATTGTTCTCTAAAGCCGAGTATAAAACCGCGAAACCGCAACCTCTATATCCCTGCGCGTCTCGCTATCTCTATTTTTCTCTTTTGCTTATTTCTTTTTTTTTTTTTTAGTTGCGTCATGTGTGGATATAGTGTGTAGTACGACCACGCGTCACACTGTTTTCAGTATAAAACCAGGCGCAAAATCTGATAACACATATCCTGATTCCAATTGATAGTCGTTGGGGGATTTATCATGGGAAAAGATTGTGGTGCGATTTTTAACGAAGCTTGGGAATATAAATTCATCAATTTATTATTTATACTCTGAGCTTTTTTATCCTAGTTCTTTTTCATTGCATATTATTTATTCTATTCGACACGTAGTTTGAAATATAATAGTATAAATAGTATTAAAAAAAAAAATAAAATGAAAATATATTATCTAAAATGGAAATAAAAAAATTTATTCAATGTTGCTCGATGATCCATAGATGAATTTACATCTCACATGCTATTATATTCCACATGGTTTACCATTCTTTTTCTATTCAAAGTACAATATCCGATTTCATTGGTTGGCCCATAAATTTTCTATAGTTCAATGGATTTTTCATTTTTCCATCTATTTATTTATACAATTCTCTATCATCAAACGTTCTCAAAATATATATAAAAAAAAGCATCTTTGGAATATAAAATAATACCTATCAACTCACGTCCTAAAGTATTATTCATCATTAATTTTTTCCGTCATAAATCGAACTAGAAAAAAATTAATAAAAAAATAATACAATAAATACAAAACATAAAAATGAAAAGAAATATATTGCTTAACACTTTTGTACATGTACATCATTCATCGTACATATATCTCATCTCAAAAATAGCACACAATATATACATAGATATAAACACGATATCCAAAATATTATATAGTATATGTATACAATATAACTAGGCGAAGAACAGTGGGCACAAAGTTATAACATTGGAGAATATGTGTATGGTGTGCAGGTGAATGACAGAAGGTATAGTTGGGTTTGGCGATAATGTGCTCCTCTGTATTCCGTACTCGTGGCGGCGCCCCATATCGATATGTTTCCTCTCATGCCATACTAGTCCCTCATACCACTCAACCAACCTCTATAACACCGCATATACCTATGTACACACATATATATAAATATACACACATTCTTGGTGCACGCTCCACGATCAAGCTGCTTCCAAGATCAAATGGCTTCACCGATTCGTGTTATCCCATCAATATTGTCCATTTATTCCCAAGTGAAATTCTTGTCTCAACCATTTCACTTTATATTATAACCTTTTTTTTTTACCCCTCACAACACAATATGTAATAGATACATTCATTATAATATATTATATGTACTCGAATTGTATATATTATAATGAATGATAAAAAATTACAACTTCTCAGGAAGATTGGAAATTTTATTAGCTAAAGTAATCTCAAGTCGAAATTTTTGTGCTTTTCTAGGTCTTCTAGTAATCGATTAAACATGACACTCGTTGGCCTATCAATTCTACTTTGAATCTGAGGAACCTCTAAAAATCTAGGATTGAACTTAGTTTGATGCTTTTTACACTCAACACAACATTGTAATATTTTATTTCATAATAAACTTAGACACAAGTTTCTCCTTTGCGCCTTAGAATGGAAGATTTGGCAATATGTCACTACTTCGAGGTGTTGTATTTTCTAATAAAATATTTCTAAACAACCTTCTTTGCTCCTGAAGAACCTCACTAAATAATGCCAATAATGAGGTTTAAACCTGGGTCGAAATTTTTGTGCTTCTCTAAGGCTTCTAGTAGTCGATTAAACATTTTTGAATCTGGGGAACTTTTAAAAATTTAGGATTGAACCTAGTCAAATACTTTTTGCACCCAACACAAGATTGTAATATTTTATTTCATAATAAACTTAGACACAAGTTCCTCCTTTGCGCCTTAGAATGGAAGATTTGGCATTATGTCACTACTTCGAGGTGTTGTATTTTCTATTAAAATATTTCTAAACAATCTTCCTTGCTCCTGAAGAACTTCACTAAATCCCAATAATGAGATTTAAAGTAGCATAAAAATTTCGACTCTGGAACGTTTTTAAATTTATCTAATTCATCATATTGTTTTCCATTGATTATCTGTATAATTATCATCACATAAATACATTATCATCATCATCATCATCATCATCATCCATACACCCACGCACGTATATATTATATAAACATACATTTCCTCTCACTTTACATCTCACCGTCGGGCAATTGAACGACGAGAGGTAACCGGGTGAGGTGAATGAAGGGAAACAACGGCTGCTAACGTGATTTATCACACGCCATACACCATGTGCTATATTATTTACCGTGAATATATATACGTATACACACCACCATGATGATACATGAGAGAGAAATTTCTCTTTCTCTATTTCCGTCTATTTGCCTCAACAGCACATTGGTGCGAGTATATATGCTGCACGCGGTTAAATGTCTACATATATGCATTTATAAATACATATATCTACATATACATATGTATAGCATAAGTAGTAGTAGTAGTAGAAGGTGAACCTGCACACATTTGTAGAAAATTTAGCTTGCTGTACATATCCACGTAGATATATGTACATATAATAAAGGGCTCACTCGTTTGCTCGTACTAATTGACGTCATCGATATTGGTATCCGTCGACGAACAGATTACCCCGCCGTAAACAAGTGCGTTATACTCGCCCCCATTATACACACATATATACATATTAGATTGAATATGTACATGATGGGCTAAAGTGAAATTCAAGTTGCACACTTGTATTATCCCCTAAACATCGGGCTGTCACGGCCGCTCTTTGACACTCCCTCCTCTCATATATGCTTTAGTTCCTTCTGTAATGTACCATATCACTTTTGCTTTGGTGGCGGGGGAGGTAAAGGGGAATTAAATTCTAATAGGGGTGAGATTTTTGTGACCATATTAGATACATGTATGTATATATCGTTTGTTACTCACTTTAGTTACTTTTAGTCTACTCCAAATGGTCGTTAATGACGCGTGCCAATGTGATTCTTTTTATTTCAATTTACACGCTATTTATTATCCAGTTTTATCAATGTGTATGTGTATGTGTAATTTATGTGTCAATATTGTCATATTGGATTTATATGTATACGTATTTTTTTTTTATTTTTGTGTATGCTGATAGGGGAATAAATTCTAAAATGTTGAAAGATAGTATGACAGGTTTTTTTTTTTTATT
>JAQQBS010000001.1:5443671-5470212 GCA_030347275.1 Microctonus aethiopoides
TTTTTGATTTAAAATTGAACAAAATTTATTTTATTAATTGCTAGAAAATAGCAAAAAAAAATTAAATTTTCTAGATGGTTTCTATCTAGAATATCTGGACAATTTCCAGCTTGATTACCAGACAGATTGATAGCTAGTTTCTAGCTAGAATGCAGAAAAATAGCCGCATTTCGATATTTAAAATATTTAATTAATTTTTTATCTTGAAAATATTGAAGGCATTATTAGATAAAATTATAGTTTGTAATGGATTTTTGATATATTTACCTTCACTTGTGACTCGGACATTCCTAGGGCATAGGCTAGTTTAGCGCGTTCAGGTCCAGCGAGATATTTTGTTTGTTCAAATGTTTTCTCCAATGCAAATATTTG
The DNA here is from genome assembly GCA_030347275.1 of Microctonus aethiopoides. Lineage (NCBI taxonomy): Eukaryota > Metazoa > Arthropoda > Insecta > Hymenoptera > Braconidae > Microctonus > Microctonus aethiopoides. Next base: position 5,444,044 of record JAQQBS010000001.1, read on the forward strand.
TTGTCCACTAAATGTCGGTCTTGTATGTTTCTTTTTACCATTATCATGATCACCACCAGCGCCACCAGCACCACCCGACATTGCTTGTTGACATCCCAATTGCTGCGACACTACACAAATGATACATTAAAAATTATAAATTATCCTCATTATTAACAAAAAACAAAAATATATATTAATTTCAATTATTCATTTATACACTCGTATAATTTCACATAATTACAGTAAATAAATTATATAAACAAATAAATATGAATATATATATTTATTTAATTATGTATAATATGTATGTATTTATACAAAGTCATGGAAAAATCATGGCGCAATACACGCGTTATGAGACAAATAATTAGCCGGGAGGTTTGGAGATGTGCTAATTAAAAAAAATGTAATTATCTTCAGCCGGCTCTTGAGTATAATGCGAGTAAGTGTGTATATACATAAACTTGCGCATGCGCATAGCAAACGATAAAAGAGAATATATACCGCAACGAAAATGAAAAGAATGAGAGGCGCAAGAGGAGAATTTGAGATTTTAAGCTTGGGAATTTTAGAGGGAGCAACTATATACCAAATCACCATAAAATCCTTGTAACATTGTTATAAAACGCAAGAATATATAAAAGCCCAGGCTCTTTCACCTCTTGCAGCCCTTTTTATATAATTTACTTCATCTTCTCTCATAATGATACCATGTTATAATTATTTATTTATCTTTTTTTCCATTGTTTAAATCACAAAATTAAAATATATCAATCAATCAATCAAATATATTTAAATTTTTGATTTTAAAAATTGTTACGCAATTTTACGCATTAAATAAAATTATTATATATAAAAATGGATATGTATAAAATATTTTAAGTATAAATATTGTTTAGTGCGTGTAAGTGGGGCCCTGTGTGTATGACAATAATTTATTTCTACCAAGCTATTATGTATTACCAAGCGACTACATTTATATCCGCAATTTGTGGCAGTAAAATTTACGCTCATGAACTCTCACAACCGATCGAAGGATTTAGTTTAACGCTTGGTGGTATCACACACGTATTGCACTAAATATATTCGTGCATTGTTATACGGCCCTTTCGCAAGCCAGTCATACTGATGGGCGATTATAGATATGGACCTATACTATTAACAATGACTTTTCAAATCCTCTTGCCTGAACATAATGTACCATATGGCACGTGATAAATATGTATTATTGCCAGTGTAAAGCGAGTAGAAAATTAATTATAGTGATTATCTATATTCTATATAAAGAAATAAAATTAATTTGATGTTTAGTTTAGAATAATATTAAATTGTAAATAATATAAGATTATTTTTTTATTTATTTAAATTACGAGAAGTATTTAAGTTACTAAAAAGCAATACAGTCTTAATTCGTATTAACAAAAACAATTATTTTTCTTGATTCTGAATTATAAATAAAAAATATAAAATCTTAAAAAAAAAATGGAAATAAAAATTAATGAATTTTTTAATTAATTTTATGTTAGATAAATGCGTTTGATATTTAATTTTATTGAATTTTAATAAAATAAATAAACAAATTATTAATTTAGCTAAATCATTTCATAAATATTAAAATATATTAATAAATATAATCAAATTATTTATTTCAATTGTATAATTAAAATTATAGTTTTTTAAATATTTAATTTTCAATTTATGATTTCAAATTAATCAATATTAAATTTTTAAAAAATATATTGTTTCAATATTTATCAGAATAAATTAACACTTTACAATATTAAAATACTTTAAAATTAATTCCAATATTATTTTTTCAGTTTTATAAAAGACAAGTAATATTTTTTTTTCCATTACAAACATTCAAATAATAAATATATTGCTAGAAAGCTTTGTGCAATGAGCTTGAGAAAACGTAGATTGCTAGATATACATATATATTTATATAAATATACAGAGATGAGAGAGACTGTGTGGCCTGTGGGACTTTAATTTAATAAAGCAATTTGTAACGGAATACAGAACGAGGCAATAATGGCCAGTCGGCAGAGAGGGTTCTAACGAGCTGCTTACCGCATTTCTGCATAGTCTGCTATGAAATCTCTCTATCTATATACATACATATACGTATATTATATACCAAATGTGTCTCAATGACATCAAAATATTATTTTCATAAATATTCTTCATCAATATATACCCCCATACCTATATTAATAACACTAAAAATTAAAAAGCAACAGTCTCAATTCATATTAACATAAACAATTATTTTTCCTGGTTCTATAAATTATAAATAAAAAATATAAACTCTTAATAAAAAATGGAAATTAATAAAAAATATAATTAAGTAATTACTTAATATATTTTTATATAATTGCTTTGATTATTATTAACAATAAATTATAATAAATTGAGCTTTAAAATTATTGGTGTTATTTTCTGATGAAGATGAAATTTTGCTTGTCATATATACCGAATTAAATTAAAGGAAAAATAACAGTTGTGTCAGCGAATATGTTTGAGTTATATAAACCCTGCTAAAGCTTATAGCTTATAGGTTATCTAATACATGACACAATAGCAATGTTTCTCATCCAATGTTTGAAGAGTATCATCGACGTGTATTCTCAAATGTATGAGCGTTTTTATATCTAAAGCACCAAGTGCACAACACACTCTTATAGTGTGCTTTATTCCGCCCTCACACTCTCTTTCTTTCTGACTTGAAGGGGTGGCCAAAGTGTTTTTATCGAAGGATTGCCGGGGCATATAAGGGCATAAATATAAGTGAATATCGTTCCCGTGGCGATCGTTTTAGCCTCATGAGACTCATATTGAATTCTCTATACAGAGTTGATCGATGATAACCGTGCAACATATAGGAAAAATATATATACATGAGATTGTAAATAAAAAGGAAAGAGGTAAAATATAAAAATAAAACATGAACATAATTATATACCTGCATGCGTTGATGTTCACGACTATTATTCATGTATATTTACGCATGAACATCGGTTTATAATTTTTTGTTGGATTATTGTCCTTGAGAAAAAAAGCCGATAAAAATATTAAAACTAATAAAAATAAACATAAACAAATTTATGATTGAATTTGATTGAATAAATAAACGAGCAACAGTATCTTAAAAAAAAAAACAATTTTTTTTTTCATCATATTATTTTTATTATAAATTATATATTCCACTAGATTTTTTTATCGTAGTGACGAAAAGCTGGCGTATCAGTCAAATAGTTTGAAGAAACTTGCGCGTCATGTCATAATAATATTTTTTATATACACACATAGAATAAAGTAGATGGAAATGTAATAATGTATTGGACAGTAGCTCGATGCTCATTGTATTCAATATATGATATTTTCTATCCGACGGCACAGCCGGTGTCATTTCTCTCTCTTCACCCACTCGTTCTTTCAATCTATCTCTCTGTTTTTTTATATGCACCCTCTGATATTCCAAAAAGGAATAGGAAGAAGAAAAAAAAAAAGAAGAGCTTGGGGAAAGACACCCACACAAATATGAACAAACTCAAACCACTATATACTATCACAACAATAAGTTAAAAATCCCACTGGCTTTTTGTATTCATATATATAACAGTGGTCACACGCACACGCCGCCACCACATTGTATACATAAATATATGTATATATAGAGGAAAGCCAAACCACCGTTGCCACCACCAGTCCCTTCTTACATTCCGCCACATGTGCCACCGCTTGGCTTGATCTATGCCTCTTAAAAGGGTGTCCCCGGCGGCGGCTGTCCCAGTTCCCCCCCTCGCCACACGCCTACGCAACGCAATGTCACGTGTTGCCTCTTGTGTATTACAATTTTACTATGTAACAGTTTTCACGCGGTTTCATGGTTTTATTTAATCGCGTTGTGTAAAACCAATTTTTGAAACTTGTAAAACATATAAATTTCCTCATTTATCTGTCAAGTCTTTCTTTAATAATGTGAATAATTAAGAAAACTTGTTTGCCTTTTTTTTTTTTGAAGTGAAAACTTCTTTAGCATCGTTGTGATTTGAAACTCGATGAAACGAAAAAGCGACAGTAAAAAGAGACAGAGACATAAGTTCATTTGTTTATTTATAATAAAATTCTTCATCACTACGATCATTACTAAAATCTACAATTATCCTCTTCCTGCAATTTTACATTCGTCTCATTATTTTGAAGCCCAAATTTTTGAAGGTTTCACTTCTACTACGTGTGTTTTATCACACGGGATTTTTTTTTTTTTATATTTATCAATAAATTTATTATATAGGTAAACTCACACGAATGTAATCGCGCTCGCCACGCCAATGGATCGCTAACCAATCCTTGAAGACCTGGCCAATAAACTGCTGGATGACGTGCTTCAGATCTTTGTTGAAATTGTCCCAGTCCTGAAGAAAATAAAATTCAAATCAATCAATCATCATAAAAATATTAGGATGACAATTATATACTTTGATTTATTTTATTTGTTAAACATAATTGAAGATGAATAAACACTAACCGGTTGTCGCTGTAAATCCTGCATGCATTGCATATCTTGGTGCAGTTAAATGTTGTGGATGTGTTGGTGGAAGCGCGTGTGTTGCTGAAACTGGTACTTGTGGATGCGTAGCCGCTGGTCTTGAGAGTATATTGTCAATACCATGTGGATTACTGCCGACGGATGTTACTGATGTTGCTGGACTGTGTTTACCACTGCCAGTTGGTGAAGGTTGTCCTTGCGGTGGCGTTGACAATGGTCCACCAGATAAATGAACTGATTGCTGTTGTCTTTGTAGCTGCTGTTGATGCTGCTGCTGTTGCTGCTGTTGATGATGTTGTTGCTGTTGTTGTTGCGCTTGATGCTGAAGTTGTTGCTGTTGATGATGACTACGTTCAGCCATTGAATGAAGCGCGGCAAGCGGTTGATTACCAAGCATTCCACCGCCGGCTGCGCTTAAATTTAAAAATTGTAAAACATGCGGCGATGTAGCTGCGTGAAAATCATGCAGCCATGGCGGTCGTGGTGGCGGTGGTGAATGACTTGATGCTGGTGGTGGTGAACAAGAGCCCATTGATGAACCCGCTGATGAACTTCTATCACCCGCGTCTAAATGACCATTATTCCGACGATGTGAATCGCTCAATGATGACATTGCGTCAATTATTTCAGCGCGATCTCTTGCGCCAATGACAAGTTGCGATGTATCCTGAATGCGAGCGTCTGTAACGCCGTTATCACGTAGGGCCTCGGCGCTGGTCACGGAGCACACCATCTCGCAACGCGCATAATAATTTGCCGTTGCCGCGGACCGATTGACCTCTGGTGATGAACAACCAGTCGCACGACCAAACAATGAATAGTCCAATGGAACTGCACTCGCTGCAATATCCAGTTTTTATAAATTTTATTTATTTTTTTTTTCAAATAATAACAACTCTAATTATTACAAAAAACCTATAATTTATTTCATAACACAGTTTTATTTTTATATATAAATTTTTTTTTATTTATTTATTATTTTTATTATCATTTATATATATAAATATATACATAAAACATGAATATATTTTTTTTTTTTGGAATCACTGTCAATCACTTCACAAAAGTTTACTCCAAAAAAAAAAAAAAAAAAAAAAAAAAAAAAAAAAAATACACAAGTGTTAATTAAATTTAAAAAAACACTGCACTGTGATCAATCATGAATTAAAACCAAAACTGACCTTAAAAAAAAAAAAAAGTAATAATCCACTAAATTGATACACACAGTGGAAAATTTAAAAGTTTAAATAATTTAGTTACAAACTCGTTGAACACATATATATATAGCTGTTGATAGCGAGGTAAATTTTGTGCGCGACGTGAACGAGTGAAACGAGTGGAATGCAGTGTGCATCCACCGAACAAGTCCGTTCCCGTTCAACGTAAACGACGACTAATACACGTCGCAGTTTCACCCCCGCGCGCAAGTCATTCTTTTTCTTACCCACATGCACGCACACATACCATGGACAATGATGAGAGCAAGACCGAGTGTGTGTGAGTATATATATATAAATATATAGAGACTGTTGTGAGCACTTGGAACCTTTGCTTGCCTATGCCCCAACGAGGCATCTGATAGGTTGAAGCTTGGGAGAGTCCAACGACGGCGCATCATGACCACGTAGCGGTGGGGAAGAAAATCTCTCTTGGTCCATCGGGTGTGCTCGTGCCCGCACGTTATATATACATATATACATTTATATATATTATACATGATGTACCAATACACCAGATTCTCCCTATATATAAATACCGCGGTGGGCGTGGTCTCATTCCCGATTGGAGCCACCAACTCCCGCTTCTACCGGAAGTTTTACTCGGTCGTGGGGCGTGGCCTCTCAATCTCGCGTTAGCTTCTTGTTAAACGTCTTTCATTGTGTGTTTAAACTCGTAATTTATGATCCCGACTGAATAAAACAAGAGATGTGAGAGTGAAATGTGCGCGCGCCCGCGCCCCACGTCGTGTATAAAAGAGAGGGAAATATAAATATACGTGAGTATATAGAATGAAATCAAACACTCGCGCGTACGCCCGCGCATTACCCAACGACAAGCTCGTTCACGTTATGCCGGACATTATTGCTGACTTGTTTCACTTACAACATACCTAACGCTAGAGTTAATGCGCGTGCACGCGTACTTATGTGTATAACATCCGCCCTAATGCAACAACAGCGCATTAAGCTTCACTTGAATTTAGTCTACATAAATATATAAAATAATGCATTAAAAATTATCCCGAAAGTTGAATTATAAATTTTAAATAAATAAGTATAACGTAGTGCGGATAATAAGACCTATACCTAAGAGATATTTTCAATAACATGAAAAATGCCCGAATTAATTATTAAGGTTTAATATTAATTGTTATATGTTTGAATACATTTTTTATAAAATGTAAATGATAAATTATAATTTTTATTATAAACAAACAAAAAATTAATCATTTGTATCATTTAGGCCTTATTATCACCGGGTACTTTATTATAAATAATAATTATCTATACGGTTATAATCGCAATTATTCAAATGTATATACAAATATATTTTATTATATAAATGAGAAATAAATTGTTGATAATTTTATCGTTGTATATAATTTAATTCCATTTGCCTGGGCGAATATCAGAGGATATAATAAGTCATGAGCGTGTCGAATCATGTATACGTCCTTCGCGATAGATTCATTTTAGTGTATAACAGAGGGGTGCGAGTGAGTAATTTTTTTTTTTTCATTTATAATATGCTTAGATATCTTTATATGTATTCTTATATATAAGAGAAAAATACTGAGCAGTTGGTTCTATTTTGTGTCTGTAATTATATATATTATACATATATAAAGGGAGCATTGTTGACCAAAAATCCCAAATATTCCCCGCGATTTCAGTAATTGAGACCTAATTTTCCACAACATCAAACTTTATTAACGAGTTGGCAGGTAAAGAATATAATCGACACTATATACATATATAAAATTTTATACAAATGTGATATACAAAAGATGCGTTACGGACAATATTAGGGGTATAAGTTATACAGTTGGAGGTTGAACACCGGGCTCGGTCACATTCATGCAACTTCCAACTACATTATACACATAAAAAAAAATATCATATGTATATACATGTACATATACATATATAAACATATATATATGAGTAACGTTGCAACTATTATTACGAAATGGATTAGGTATGCAGTAAGTCGGCTGTGGATAATTCGTGTCGTGCAATGACATATATACCCTTAATGTATGATGTGTCAATTCACTAGGAATTCGCCCTTCATGCCAAAAATTTTTCTTCATTTCTATAACCATAAAGAAATATTCAGGGAGAAGTCAGGCGCGCGAGGTTCCCCCCAATTTTTTTTTTATTATATAAATATCTGATTTGCTATTCAAGATAATACAATAAATATATATTCGTTTAAATTAATTGACATTAAATTTCTTAGTCAGTTAATATTTTTTTTTTTAGTTAATTAATTCATGAATATATAATTTATATAACAATTTATATATTTATACTAATTAATTCCATTGATAGAACCACTAAAATAATAATGAATTACATTTTAAGAATCTTTATTATATGCTTAAATATGGATAAGTTTATAATAAACAAATAATATATAAAAAAGCGATGATTGATCTATAGATGAAAAAAAAATTTATCGTTGTACCTATACTGTGAAAATTGCAAAATAGTATAGAGCATTCAAACATGACACTAGGCGACAAAAGTCAGGGGATGTCACTTAAAAAAAAAAAAAAAATTAGACGAACATGCAAGAGCTTTAGTGTATAGAGAGCAAAAGCAAGTGACAGCTGTGGGGATATTTCAAGTTTATATAATATATAATACTTATATACATACCTATACATATATACACATTACACATATATCGTTTCCTCTTTCTCTTTCTCTCTACATACATATACATATATATTTTTCGTTCTTTCAATTGTCATTTCTCAGGGGCCCTATCAACTTCATGCGCGTTCAAGCATTATATGAGTCCCATTGAGTGACTCCATATATATTCGTTCGAACTACAGCATATATAGTTACCTATTATTATACCATATATATATATACACACATATACATATAAGTATGTGATATATGTGATGGCACGGGCGTTATATACTAATATTAAACTCCCTTGGCGATCCCTGCAGCTCTTTGAAGACGCGATCATTTTGTCTGTCGACGTGCCTCTACAAATTGCCAGGAGTTTATAATGCCCGTGCAAATGGCTAAATGAAACTTTTATACAGGACAATTGATCCATACATAATACATATATGTATACACATGCATTTTAGGTAATAAAATAATTTATAAATCGTTATATAAACACGATATATTATGAAAAGAAAAATAGAAAGAAGAAAAAAAAAATGGAAAGAAATTGAAGAAAATAAAAAATGTGTACTAATAATAATATGTATAATAGTAACTGTGGGAAAAAAATTGCGCTGTTGGATCCGTTGTCGTTTTCATCGATGCATCATTGTCATGTGTGTATAGTTAAAAAAAAAATCATTGTTCCTTTCTCATCCTAAATGAGATTTTAATGACGTCATAGTGCGGCTTAAATAATAACCAGTTGATGATCGATTGGACTTGTACGTGCGTGGAAAGCCGACATCATTATTGTGGTTGATATATTTTCTTAGATCGCATATTCGATCAAAAACTTAACACACGCGCGGTGAAGTATGATATATTAAATGTATTATGTAGTTATAGATATAGACACTCTGTGTGTGTGTGTATGGTATGTAGTGACTTATTACATTATATTGGACGTATGAAGCTTCCGCCGCGGACAGATGGGACTAATCTCCTCAAGCTGGCGATATATCATATATTATAAATATATACAATGTATATGTATGTATGTATGTGGATGTGGATGTGTAAAACTTGTATAAACGCGTCGAGTTTCATTCTTTTATCAATTTTTATTGATGATCATTTGTGGTGAAGGAAAAATGTTTTGTATAAACTGATGAATAAAAATAATTATTAATATTTTGAATGGTGAAAATTTTGAATTAGGAATTAATATATATTTTCATTTGGAGTTGAATTATTTTTTGGGATTTGAAATTTTTGATATATCAATAAAATTATAGGCAGAATTTTATTTTATAAAAACTAGATTTTATTACGAATTTAAATAAAAAAAAATCCTGTGTGATAAAACACACGTGGTAGAAGTGAAACCTTCAAAAATTTGGGCTTCAAAATAATGAGACGAATGTAAAATTGCGGGAAGAGGATAATTGTAGATTTTAATAATGATCGTAGTGATGAAGAATATTATTATAAATAAATACAAATGAACTTATGTGTCTGTCTCTTTTTACTGTCGCTTTTTCGTTTCATCGAGTTTCAAATCACAACAATGCTAAAGAAGTTTTCACTTCAAAATCATTCTCAATCCAAAAAATGAATTGAGAATGCAATAAATTATTCAGAAATAATAATTTAACAAAATGTTAAAAAAAATATATATATAATTAATGTAAGTTACTTAATAAATAAAAATACAGTCTCTTTTGATGACACAGTTGAATAATTAATAGAAAATTATTTATCACGCTAAATATATATACACAATGATTATTTGTTTATTTATTTATATTTGAATCAAATTAAAAGGAATATATTTATTTGAAAGAAAAATACAATCTAAATATAAAATTATATTATTCAATTTTAGCTCTCTGTATTTTATAAATAATCTGATTAAATTCATATGTCTCTATATTATAAATTTTCGATTAAAAATAAATATATAAATCATTCTAATAATTTCTACCAACTATATAACAAACATCAAATTTCATCAATATATATATCTCCTGCTTTAAAATATTTCTTCCATCACAAAATTCATTTTCCAATCATATACACACATACACAGTCATTCATTTTTTCAATGCAAAAGTCAAAAGGAATTCTACAACCCCAAAAAAAAAAACCAACTCTTAATCGCATTTCACTCTTGACAGAAATCTATATAAGTGGCGAAAAATTCCGGGTGCTCTTGAGTATTCAACAATAGCCCATACATATCCAGATCCGCTTTCTTTTCCTCATCCTGACATATCCTGTGTCCTATATCCGTACATATACCCACATAACACACATAAATACATATACACGTACGTGTCAAACTATTATACCTATTTATTTGGAAAAATGAAAAAAAAAAAAAAAAAAAAAAAAAAAAAAAAAAAAAAAAACTCGCACACCGGTGCCTATTTATATTATTGGTAAAGCATCTTATATACATATATATACATACATATTATATATACATATATATATAGGGGACTGACGTTTATACTTTTGAAGCTTTCAAGCGTGCCTACACAAATCTGTCCGGAAACTTATAACACTACTATATACACACAATAAAATTCGCCGTCAAATTAGGCGGCACAGGTCAACTGTATGGGCGTCCCCTTATATATACACATATATGTATAATATATATATATATATATATATATATATATATATATATATATATGTATATAACTTTTGTGACTTTTCGATGCTTGGCCACGTATAGAGCTATATAATAATAGCGAATAATAGTTGTATGGGTATTATACAAATAACACACAGTAGCTTTTGCAGTCACTCACCCTTATTATTGCGCTGCTCCATCAGCATTTTTTTCCATTGTGTAAATATGTATTATACCCATTATATACTATAGTATATAACCCAACATTATTCTTCGAATAATATGTCTCTTCATTTCATTTTAAAATAGTGCGATACAATATAAATTGCCGTTAATTATAACACTTCTTTATATATTGTGCAATATATTTTTTTTTGCTTCTGAATTTATGAATTGTAGAGAAAAAAATATATTTGTAGGTGAAGAGATATAATTTATAAATCTTTCGAGCGAAGACTTTTTTTTTATTTTAGGGAGGGAATATATGTATAGGAAATTTATAAAAGTTCAAACAAATGTAATATACATACTGTTGTTGCATTTTACATAAGGATTTAAATGGCTACCCTCCAATTTTCCTTCGCTGTCTATATGGTACCGCAGAAATAATCCGTTCATAAGCCACATATGCAGTTGAATCGATGCGGAATATTTAATAAGAGAGGAGAAAAGAAGAACAATTTATATAAAGTTAAACACAACATATGTGTGATAAATATATATCTTAGATCCATGTAGTACACATATGTGAAACTATTATTCAATATAATTTTTATGGTAAAATATATATATTTGTATCTATTATTAACACTATAGAGATTGATATTTAAAATAATGACGATACTCTAAATAATTTTACTTGAATATAATATTTTTTTATTAAATAACGTTGTAGTTATATGATATTAAATGAAAAAACTATTAAATAAAATGCATAAACTGTTAAATTGAGCGAGATGAAGGGAAATGTGCGGGGAGAAAGAGCGTTTAGCAGTAGGTAACGGACTACTAATTTAATAAGCGTCCCTTGACTACCCCTCATGTTCATTCTATCTTTATTTCTACCGTTTCTCTCTTACTTTTTTTTTTCTCTCCCTATCTATCTCACTTTATCTCTGTTTCTCTCGTATGTTCATCCACCCTAATTCTGTTGGCTTTCTCGCACCGCTTCATGCCTAGCTGTCACATTGCAAATGCGCCCGCGCAGGCTTAATACGCGAGCTGCTATATTTCATCCAGCATTATCATCCGCCTCTTTTTTTTTTTCTATTTTTTTTTTTCAACGTACCGCCCTTTACGACTTGTCGACTGAGCATTAATAATCCGCGCTTTTCCTGCAATAATATTTGGGCGTTTCGATAACTCCCTGGGTATATATCTGTACAATATTATACAGCGGGATCAAATAAACGAACCGCCCAAATATATATTTGCAGTGCAGGCACCTTGTAAGAAATTTTTTAGCTTTATATTAAACAAATGTTTAAATATAATACGCTTATGTATATTGTGTTTATTTATATTTATTTATGGAATATATATTATTTTTATGAGTGATTTGATTTAGAATGTGATGAGAAAAATTAAGGCCGAACAACGGGAATTATTAAATGATTTATTTGTGATGATAAATTAGAAGGAATAGATATATTTTAATAAAAATAAAATTGTTCAATTTTTTTCTGATTACGAAAATTTTTTCTGGAGATTAGAAAGATTGCTGGATGAATTATTTCTATATCCGAGATTGAAGTGAAAAAGAAGTTGCGTAAAGTAAAAGCTATATTATAAATGTCGTATTTTATTATCGTGAAATTTATTGACTTTAGAAAAATATGTTTCAGATAAAAAAATGTAGATCTATGAATGAAACTGCATTCAATAAAATTTGTTATTTCCCCATAAATAGTTTTCAATTCAAACTTTTTTTATTTATAAAAGAAAAATTAATTTTATGTATTATTTTTTTTGAAAAGTGCAATACTTAATTTAGTAAATTGCAAAAAATCGCTGAAGATTTCCTCCTAAAATAATTCTCAAATTTCCAATTGAAACATTTAAATCAATAATTTTCACGACACTACATATAAATCCATCATTTAAAATGGCCCACTCTGGAAGTATATATTCACATGAAAATCAATAAATAATATTCTTATCGAAAAGTCAACCCGATATCGACAAATCAATGTATGACACCAGAGTAAGTGAAATCGGAACACTTTTGTCCATGTAGAAATATATGCGCACATTTATTTTATCAAGCACAATTGAGACTTGAAGGGAATTAAAATTTAACCCAGATCGATATAGATAAACGTTTCAAATACATATATTCATATGTGTATACATACTTTCTATGTATTTATACATACATATAATATCCTTTGTTCATCTGTATTTTATATGCCCACGAGCAAAATGATTTTGATAACATTAATCATTTTATATTCGATTCATATTCGACATGCTAAATCGAAGCAATTGCTTCGTTTTTTAAAACTCAACTACTCTATTATCTCCCTCTATTATACAGACACCGTTATACATATGTATATAAAGAGGGTAAAAGAGGGAGATAAGAGAAGCTCAATCTGTGATGATTAGGTAATCTACGATATAAATTACACGTAAATTATTTCTATCAAAATAATCAATTTAAATATTCATAAATTCTTATAGGTGAGTCGAAATTTTTATGCTACTTTAATTAACCTCATTATTGGCATTTAGTGAATTCCTTCAGGAGGAAAGAAGGTTGTTTGGAAATATTTTAATAGAAAATATACAAATCCTCCTTAACATCTCGAAGTAGTGACATATTGCTAAATTTTCCATTCTAAGGCGCAAAGGAAGAACTCGCGTCTGAGTTTATTATGAAATAAAATATTACAATGTTGTGTTGGGTGTAAAAAGCATTAAACTAGATTCAATTCTAGATTTTTATAAAAGTTCCCCAGATTCAAAGATGTTTAATCGACTATACTAGAAGACTTAGAGAAGCACAAAAATTTCGACTCAGATCTAAACCTCATTATTGGCATTTAGTGAAGTCCTTCAGGAGCAAAGAAGGCTGTTTAGAAATATTTTAATAGAAAATACAACACCTCAAAGTAGTAACATATTGCCCAAATCTTCCATTCTAAGGCGCAAAGGAGGAACTTCCGTCCAAGTTTATTATGAAATAAAATATTACAATGTTAAAAAGCATTAAACTATAGGTTCAATCCTAGATTTTTAAAAGTTCCTCAGACTCAAAGTAGAATTATAATAAGCCAACGAATGCCATAGGATGTTTAATCGACTACTAAAAGACTTAGAAAAAACTCAAAAATTTCGACTCGAGCTTTTTGATTTTAATTAAAAAAAATTTTTGTAGTTCACACAATATTATATAAATTCATATAATATTAAATGTATACGTGCGTTGTGTGCATAAATATTCACTGTATATATGAAGTTGAATTGGTTATGATGAGTAAAGTTCCTGAGGCCAGAGGATAATCAACGGAGAAAGAGGAAACATAAGAGGAAAGGGAATATATAATATCTTCATGGTAGGTTTTGCTTCAAGGGTAAAGACGTAGTAAAGTCTCTCTTGTTTTCTCATTCTCTCATTTATCTTACTATCTCTATTTTACTTATACATGGTGAATTCTGTAGTATTTGGAATATAGAATATCTTGCTCGACCACCATCGTCTAGTAAATCCGTTGGCTATAATTGTAGGATTACCAAGATAATTGAATGTTCCGTCATATCTCGCATCCATTATATATATATTTTATCTCTCCATGGAGACGCGCGAATGTTTTTTAATAAAAATGTAAATGTGTCGCGCCAACAGCAATGGCGTTGTTCTTGTCATCGCCCACATAGTTAGATTCTATTCCACTTATTGTTACCACCGCCATTATATATATAATATAAATATATATGCGTATGTATATAATATTTATAAAAGCGAGTTGAGTGAATTCAACGAAATTATTTCGTATAGGATAATTTGATTTTCTCGCATGGCCATTATTTATTCCCTCGTGTATAACTTTTGTTCACACATTCGGCCATTATATTAAATTAAAATTTACATATAATATATTTACATTATCTTTTGTGTACGTTACAAGTGAGAAAACAAAAGACAATGATAATAAGATAAAATGAGCAAAGGAGCATAGAGTTAGACAACGCGAAAACGAACGGACAGATTTATGCGTCACTTACAAATTGAGAGACACTTTGGGTATAGTATAAGAGAGAATAAGGGAAAACTTTTGTTTCCCTCGCCGCGATATTATTCAAGAGTGTCTGCGCTCCACGCGCTAACATCGTCGGCGAGCATAAAATAACAGAGATAAAAAAAAGAACCAAAAAGAAAAAATATAAAGCAAGAAAAGAATAAAATAACGAAGAGAAAAGAGATAGAAAGAATGAGTCAATCTGCGAGGTGGTAAAACGCGCGCAGTCTCTTGCTCCGCGGAAATGGCCGACGACAAAAGAGAGAAAGAGAGAGGGGAAAGAGGCAGAGGGTTAAAAAAAAAAAAAAAAAAAACAAATAAGAGAAGAAGATCGTTGTACCCGAACTCTTTTTTTTTTCTCTTCGTTTTCATAGCATATCTTTCTTCATGTTCGGATCGTCTTTCCTCTCTCGCTCATTCTCATTCTCTTATTCTCACTACACTATACTCTACCACCCCTACAGAAATACTCACTAATATACATACACATGTACATACATATTCCAGTCACCGATGTAATCCCAGATTCAGCACTCAATTTCGTACGTTACACGGCGGTTTGTACGAACTCATCGTATAGATACTCTCGTCTTTTACTCAACGCGCACATCAACACTTTTATACACACACACACATATACACATATATACTCTACTCTCTTTTAATCCCCCACCTCTTTTGCTTTCTCTCTTTGCCTTTAACTTCCCGCCCATCCATATAGAATACCTCCAACATCATCCCCTTTCTTTATATTATACATTTACCTCACTCGTATATACATTTCTATTCCTTTCTCTTTTCATCGTTCATATATGTGTATACATATACATAAGATATACATATACACTCGCCCCTTTTGTTCGTGTCCCGCAAGAGAGTATATAGCTTCTCTTCTCATTCTCTCGTTGTTTCCTCTATCTCTTCATTTCATCCCATTGTTATGTGTTTGTCTGCATGAGTGTATGTAGAGTCGTCTCTCTACTAGCTGTAGCTTTCCCTCTTTCCCTCTCGACAATCTTCTAGTGTATATGTATATGTACAGTTTCTCCCTCTATCTATTTCCATCGTCGCCCACCAAACACCCCTCGCCCGTTGCCAAGAGCGTATATAGCTTTCTCCAGCCCGCAAACCAACCACGCGGACCTCGGCTCTTTCTCTTTCACGCTTTATTTCTATACACATATCTCTTACTTTTATGTATTTGTGTGTTTTATCGTTTATATGTATGTACTATGTATATGGATGAATGTGTGAGGGATTTTGCGTGTAAGTTGGGTGTTACCGAGCCACTGTCGTGAGATGGGGGTGGCAACTCTCTCATAGTGATCGCATGCTCGCACTCTTTTTCGCTTGTGCTCATTCGTATATTTAAATTAGATTAGATAAGTTAGTCAATGCGGTATTCAAAAGTAAAACCTGGGATTTTGACTACGAATTATATTACTTTAGCCAATTTAACCGTTTTATATTTTTATTTTTGTATTATTATTTTTTTGTTGTTGTTGTTTTATTATTGTTTATTGTTTTTATGTTTCATGGGGAAATAATATGGAAATTTGGGAATTAATATTCAATTGATTTGTAATAATGGAATATTTAAGAATATTTCATTTATAAAATATTTACAGAATTTATTAAAAATATTATTTGGTATTAATTATTTAATTAGTATAGGAATATTAAAATTTTTGACGCAATAATTTACACAATATAAATAATATAAATATTAATATTATTAATAATATAAATAATATAAATATTAATATTATTAATAATATAAATAATATAAATATTAATATTATTAATAATATAAATAATATCAATATTAATATTATTAATAATATAAATAATACAAATATTAATATTATTAACAATATCAATAATAAAAATTTTCCAAACAATTTTGAATTTACAATTTTTCTTATAATATAAAATTAAATAAATAAATAAAAATAAATTCCCTTATACCAAATGGATAAACCATCAAAACATTAATTCCATATACCCAAAAAAACATTAAAAAAAAAAAAAAAAAATCACTTAACGAAAAGCCAAAACAAATAATAAAAAAAATTGTCAATTCACCAATCAAACAAACAAAATAATTAATCGCATTGACATGTCCGAATTAAATTACACTAAATATCAGGTGGACAATAACTGTATACTTACATATAGACACACATATACACACCCTCCTATAGTAATAACAATAATAATCATACAGCAATGTTCTAACACAGTATACATACGCTTCTCTCATCATTTTAGGAGACTGCAGGCGTCGGAAATCGAGTGTAGTAAAGCGTCGTTCACATTAAACAGAGGACGAAATAGAGAAAGACAGGGAGACAACGAAGAGAACTGGGAGGGGCCATAAACAAGTGCTTACCGCAATCTAATGCGTCTGTAATGGGTTGAAGCGCCCAGTATCTCCCCCAGTGGTCCCACTTGCTCCCGCGATTTAATTACTATGTAAATGTCGCATTCCCCAACCTGTCCGCCATGCCGGCGTGTGCTCACCCCACACGTTTTCCACTCTGTCTCCGTTCTCTTGTGCTCTGCATATTATTCTCTCACACTATACAATTCTCTACCTCTCTAGCTATCTCTCAATCTCATATAACGTATACACTCTCTCTTGCACTCGCTCAATTTCTCTATTCTACTTCTTCTCCTTCTTCTTCTTCTTCTTCTGTATTCACCCCCGCTGTCACCCGATATCCTTAATTACTTTATACGTTATTATAGCCCGCTACCACAAGTTTGCCAGCCATCCTCATACTCAATATCCACCGCCTCGACCCGACACTCTATTCTCTCGTGGACGCACCAGTAGACAATCTCCCTTTTAGCCATACACATGTATATATATTATTATCCATATATACTAATGCTTGAAATATACATAGTATATTTATGTGTGTGTGTGTGGATGTACATGTAGTGCGCAATGGAATAGTATATATGTATAAGAGATATCGACTATTTGGATTTGTTCCAAGAATAACAGGACAGTTTGAAAATGGAAAAAATCCATTTACTTCAAATAACACATACAGGAAAAACAATTGTACGACACTCACACAATATTTTTTGTATTTGGAGAGTATTCTACTTTGACCTCTCTTGGATAATGCGTTGGTTTTCGCAGCTGTATATACATATATATATATATAGAAGGGAGAAAGATAAAAGAGAATTGAAACCAAGTATCCAGGGTCAGTTTGTCAGACAGTAAAGAGAGCAATGTGTCCAAGTGAGGTTAGACCTTTACAGGGTCATTTCAAGACGATTTATCTTTTGTATATATATATGTGTGTATATATACAAGTAATTTCTGTAGATAATATATCAAATATATAGACAGTTGTGTGATGTAATAAGAATTATGTAGAAATATAAATTGTGAATAATTTTTGAGTCGAAATTTTTATACTTTTTTAAACCTCATTATGGGCTTTTTGTGAGGTTTTTCAGGAGCAAGGAAGGTTGTTTAGAAATATTTTAATAGAAAATACAACACCGCGAAGTAGTAACATATTGCCAAATGTTCCATTCTGAGGCGCAAAGGAGGAACTTGCGTTTAAGTTTATTATGAAATAAAATATTACAATGTTAAAAAGCATTAAGGGGGTAGTCGTGATTTTCAAAAAATTGATATTTTTTTTTGCATATTTTCAATTTTTAATAAGTTGAAAACGTACGCGCCAGGAATAGATGATTAATGTAAGTATAAATTTTCTTTCCAAACTTTGAATGCGTTTTTCTCGAAACTACTTTTTTTGCGTCGGTCTGGATGATTAAAAAAAAACTATTCAACGGATCGGTCTGAAATTTTAACACAAGGTTCTACACATCAATGGCTCTGTCCGGTACCAGAATTCGATTTTTTTATCAATTATTTTTTTTTTATTTGTTTTTAAAATTAATTTTAAAGCAAAAAAAAAGTCGATTTTAAAAAAATTTTTTTAACAAAGCTGCCATTTTTTTATTTTTCATCCAAATTTTTTGAAGCTGGTACGGGACGGAATGACAACCCTACTAAGTAATAATCTTTTGGAAATTTTGATTTCAGATGATTACAAAAGGAGTAGTCAGGGAGGCCAGCCACCTACTTATTTTTCGAGAGGCCTTCTTCAAGACACCAAAATGACGTTAATAATTTTTTTTTTCATTCAACAAAAATTTTTTTGTATTTTTTAATATGTAAACAATAACATATAATTTTCATAAAAAGATTGAATTTCATTTTCCGCAAAAAAAAAATTCTTCAAAAACCTTCAAATTTTAGGCTCGGCCACGAGACTATCCCTTTAAACTAGGTTCAATATTCTAGATTTTTAAAAGTTCCCCAGATTCAAAGATGTTTAATCGACTACTAGAAGACTTAGAGCGAAGCACAAAAATTTCGAATTGATGAAAATATGGATGAAAATAAATTTTATTTTTCTATTTAATTTTGACGTATTATTTTTTATTATTATATAGATACAAATGAAGAGAGGAGATTATTGTGTGCAGAGTAAATGTATGGTAGAATGAGGGGGAAATGAACCACATGTAGTAGCACATGAGGGGGCGTGTTTTATACAGGGAACATGAAAGCAAGCAAAGCAACGACATATATGTATAAAGGATGAGAGAGGAAGAAAACGAGGGCGCGTGTTGTGAGTTATGAGTGCTTTGTGATATCAATGCATCAATTTGGCTAAACGAAGGATTAATTTAATAACAAGTCAGCGGGGGCATATCGCCACATGATCTATGGAGAAGGGAAGAACTGTAAACTGATAACCATATATGTATGCACACAATTACATTCGATGTATGTATATAAATGTATTTATCTGTGGATATGTTTACAATATACATCTAACATTCAAAAGTTAAATTATTAGTGTGATGTATCCACAAATTAGATTAAAGTCCAAAAGTTTTGCTCGCTCACGCGAGTACAAATTCATTAATTGTTTTTAAATGTAAATTTTATGTACGAAAATGAATGATAATTAATTATATTGTTATTAATTTTATAATCCAGCGATTGAATTTTAGTTCTGAAAACAAAAAAGAATTTAAATATTTTCAATATTGATCATTTTAAATATTTTTATTTCAATTTTCAATAGTTAAAAAATTATTTCCTACTGTTTTTATTATTCAATGCACTTGGTAATATTAAAAAAAAATTCCCAATCAATAGATAAAGACGTCTAATAAAATATAAAATATTAATTCGTATGCATATATGATCTTGATAAAATTATAATTTATAGAGAGATGAGAGAAAATAATGTTTAAGGAAATGTATTACATTACATTAGATAGGTGGAAAGAGGTGCGTGATGTGAAATGAGAAGCATATCAGTTTCATCGTTGGCGTAATGTTACTAAGCGACAACTTCTCTCGCACCCTCTATCTGTCATGCCAATTAACCGTTCTTGATCCCCGAGCCAGCGCAAGTATATATCCCCCATCACACAATTGAGGGTGCAAAATTGCTTTCTCTCTCATCTAAAAATCTCCACCTATCTCACTTTACTATACACAATAAATTTAAATATATAATTCCACACATACGCACATACATCTCTACATATTCCTTACATAATAATATCCATACATGAAACACAACAATACTAGAAAATTCGTGACACTTGCAAGCGCGACGATTGGAATATTTTTTTTTTCTTATCAAACTTTTCAACTCGCATTTTTTTCTTGCTCCTTCTTCTTCTTCCTCTCTATATCTAAGTACAAACACACACACACACACATACATATATATGTATAAATCCCGTCTCCCCCGATGAATAGATATCAATGATTTGGCGATATGATAAAAGAATGATGCTACTATAAGCAATCGTACATAGTTCCACATGTATATATACATGTGCGCTTGATGTGGTTGCACAACTGATACAGAGTGCGCTTATATATCGTCTGATTTAAAAGTCAACGCCGTATAAAACTCAAAAGCGATTTAAAAACAAGAAAAAAAATATATATACATACATATTCCTTAGAGGGTGTGTAGATATATAAGCTTGAAAATGTTATCTCGTTTTTGTGGCTTATATACGTCGTTTCGATTCGGTTAGCTCTCACATCAATTTACTCTTATACATTATAAATATATATATGTACATATATTGTATATATATATATGTATATCTATGTGTATAATGTTTTTACATGAGTATATAGATACATTTTGTACTTTAAAGACGAGGGTTTTTCGCACTAACCGCGCGACCACACGCACATTATATTCATCCATATATGTATAAATATATATTCGTATATAACGCACAATAGTTTATAGCACTTTGGTCCGGTAAACTCACACATATATACATATTACTATATATCATATGTATATGTATATACGAAAACGTAATAGGAATATGCCCCGGCGTTTTATCCCCTTTGGATATAAACATGACGGGTTTTATTGTTTGACGTTTTGTTATCTAATTGGTCGTTACTCGCGCGGACGCGCCGCGAGACTCATTTCATTTCTCTCTTGGCCACTGCAACAATTTTTATATCTATATATATGTATAGGTGTGTATATAATTCCATTTCGTTTCTGTTCATCCGATGAAGCGAATCACTCTATCGCGGTCGTATCCCTTTTCAATTCATTCGCCCATAACGTTATGGCCCCGCGGCGGACCAACAAAACTATAATACATGCGCGGGCCTCACAGTAAATAATATATATGTATGTATGTATGTATGTATGTAGAGGGTGAAGGTTTTTCACTGTGGGTTCAGTGCAATCGTATAACTTTTGCAATGTCCGTTAAACTGTGTGTTCCAACCATTTTAACGGATATAATAAATATTATTGTGTGTATTTAATGCTCTTATATATATATTTTTCCGTAAACTCATGAAATTTATATACCATATTCTTTCACATCCCTTATTTCATCAGTTTGAAGTTAATTTTATTATTTAAATACTGTTTTTATTGTTAAACACGAAAATTAATTTTACACTTTAATTAATAAAACATTTATTTAGTTATTTAATTATTTATTTATTTATTTATTTATTTGTGTACATGGATATAATATGCAACAGTATGTCATGAATATATGTATATTAGGGTGTTTTATTTTTAGGCGATATTTTTTTTTTGTTTGTTTTATCTGAAAATCTGATAATTTATAAAAAAAAAAAATATTGCTGTTTGAAAAAAAATTCTGAGTTAATTAGAGAGTTATCGAATTCAAAAATTTGATTTTTTATATAAATAACACGAGAAAATTTTTTTTTCGACTTCAACTCAATTTTTCGGTAATCAAAAATTTTTTTTGGAAAAAATCAATGAACAGCTTTTGTAGGGCATTAAATTTGCTACAAAAAAGCTCTCCACCGTAAACTAAATCCGTCCAACAGTTTTCGAGTTGTAGAGCTGGAAAGGTGAAAGTTGATTATAATTAACAATTAACAAATTTTATCTTTAAACTGGAATTTATTGATCTGTAATTAATTATTATCTTGCAATAAACGCTATAAAGCTTTTACATTGTTGATACAGCATTATAGCTAGTTTATTTAATTAACTCAGATTTTTTTTTCAAACGGAAATATTTTTTTTTTTTTTATAAATTATCAGATTTTCAGGTGTGACAGGCAAAAAAAAATATCGCCTAAAAATGAAACACCCTAATGGATATAATGGGTGATATATATTTGTATGAATGTGTTCTATGTTTTTGGAATCAATGTAACGTGCGAATAAATGAAACAATTGTTTCATTTTCATTATTATTGATTTATTAATGTGTATATGGAAGTAAATATACGTTTAAATACATACATATATAGATGGATATATTTGTGTGTGTGAGTATGTATGTGTAAGAGCAATCCACTAACGACCTTTTGGCGTCCGAATGTCGCTTATATACAAAACGATTGTGTATATACCAATCGGCGTTTCCATTAAAGGCTTGCCAATATCTCATTTATCTCACTCGTTTTTATTAGAAATGACGTATATTGAATTAGTCGCAAATATAATTTTGCAGAGAGTGTGAGTGTATTGTATAATATATATTTGCGTATGTGTATATGGAAATAATGGAAATGTATTATTATTTTTTTTTTTGGTTGTTTTTCAAGTTGGAAAATCAAACAAATGGTTGGTAGAGAGCATATTTTTTAAATGAAAATAATTTTATATTTTTTTTTTTTTATGAAAAATATTTAATTGAGAATTAATTATTCGAGGATTTGATATTTTTTTTATTACTGTGAATGAATTTCAATGGGATATTTTGGATTGTATGAATAAGTATTTTAGTTTTGAATTGAGAATAATTATTGAGGAAGTATAAAGAGAATTATTTTTGTAGTCAGTGGAATTCTAGTTTGATAAGAGTTGCGCTACTGTTCATGAATGTATAATTTATAGATGAAGTCTAAGGATTCTTTAATGCATATAAATTTTGTAATTCCTCTAAGTGTAAGTCATTAATAATTGTCCCATGCAAAAGACTTACTAATAAATGGAAACATTTTGTCAAAACAAAGACATTCATTAAATTAAATAATTAATTCAATTTAAAAACGTCGATTAAATTAATTTTATTTATTTAAAATTATCAAACTTTTTCTCTCGTATTTCTATCGGCACACATACATTCAATAATGCAATATTAATTATAGAATATTACAGTGCAAAATCAGTTGGAAAAATGGATAAATAATTTACATCAATTAAATTATAATATTATGTTTTATATCACCAAAACATAATAACTTCTCAATAATAATTCTACATAATTTTTAATTCAATTAAATTCATTAAATTAAATTCAAATTTAATATCAAATAATAATTTAATATATTCACGAAACATAATAAAAAAAAAATTAATTAACTTTATTTAATATTTTAATTTAACGTGAAATTTCAACGACTTATCCTCAACAAAAAAAAAAAAAAAAGTAAATTTCAAACTGCATAAACAATTTCCGTAACAAACACAATATAATATTTCTGATAATTCCAAGAATATTTCCTTCATATTTTCATTACATCATCAGAAAAAAGTAACATACTGTAAAAACCATTTTGGCCCCAGTATCATCAGTATTATTTATACCTATAGACATGTATATTATACAAACTAGATGTGTGCACGCGGCCAAGAAACAGAAAAAGCTGAGGTGAAAAAAAAAAAAAAAAGCTTTAATACATATAGCGCAACGCAAGCAGCAATATCATAAAGTAAGTTTGTGGCGTAGATGGCCGCCACCGTGCGCTTCTAATGGACAATAACTGGCGATATACTGCCTCATCCAAGACACCCTTTTTTGGAACAGAGAGAGTATACATACATACATACATACATACATATATACTCTTCGTCTCTTCTCCTTACACAATATCTCACTCTTCCTCTCTCTATCGTTGTCGTCGTCGACATAAATATTGCACATACTCGATTTTTTATACATATAGGGGTCCACAATACGACCCAAAATATCATACTTGTATTTTCTTTCACTATATACAGCAATTTAATCTTTGTTTTATTTTTATTGTCTCAAAAAAAACAAAACAAAACAAAAAATACTAAACTATATGAATTTTATTTACAAATTCGTATCATCGATTGTAATTTTTTCTTTCCTACACATTTCATAAATTTTTTTTATCCACAAGTAAAATATTTATTTAAGTATATGTATATCTATATAAATATATCATACATCTATGTATTATATACATACATATACAAAGCTTGATGCGACAATGATTGGAGTAACGATCGCATACAGAGCGTGGAGAGGAACGAGTGAAGCTGAATGTAACACGCCCGGGGAAAAAGGTTGGAGAAGCCCCACCCAGAGTCTCTCTATGCAGCAGTACAGCATATCGCGCACACTATGAGTGTGTTGGAGTAAGAGAGGGATGAAAAAAAAAAATAAAATGAAATAAAATAATAAAATGAAAAAAAAAAAAAAATATAAACGGCAATATAGAATGAATGAAATGGAGATAGGAGATATGGAATGTGTATAAGCGTGGGTGGGATGGTGGATGAGTGAAAGAATGAGAGAAAACTGTGTGGAATCGCGGAGCAATATTTTACATAGGATTGGGGTTGAAAACCCGGCGCGCATCGACGTTTGATATTTTTATGCGGTGGCGCCACTGCGCTGAGATTTACGAGGCAGATATGTGATCACAAAATGGCCGACACTAAATCAAATATGGTGCATCGGGAAAACATCCGGCATTATTATTGGGACTTTTATTGGATATCCCTGAAGCAATAAAGCAAAACGCATGACGTAATTTTACGATGCTTGCTGTCGCATATCCATCATACATCTTTTGCCCAAGCGATTAGCTATGAGAAACCCAAATACAGTATTTGGATATATGTATACATAGAGATTGAGTATTATATATCAGTTTATCTATACAATATATTTATTTTTTATTATTCTTTTTTTAATACTCTTTATTTTATTCAATCTCTTTTATTATTTATTCTTTTGATTTTAAAACACAGGCTGCTGTCATTTGTTGATATAATGTCCATTTGATTGTTTAAGGACGTTTCGTGAGCTACGCTAGAGTCAAATGAGTATGCTAACTTTTTGTAAAATTTATTCGAGGATTGAAAAAAGTCGTAAAATATATTAATAATTTTATAATGATATTTATAATTTTTTTTTATATGTATACCAATTATTTTTAAGGTATTTATTTAAAAAAATCAGTTGATCCTCATATTAAAAATTGATTTGACTCCATTTATCAAAATTTATCAAAACAGTTTCAATTATCTTTATTCAAATAATTAATATTTAATTTAAACATTTGTCAATACCTGTTTTTTTTTTTTTTTTTTT
>JAQQBS010000001.1:5481014-5512745 GCA_030347275.1 Microctonus aethiopoides
TGAAATATTTATAACATTTATAATATTAAAATATTCATAATATTTATAATATTGAAATATTTATAACATTTATAATATTGAAATATTTATAACATTTATAATATTGAAATATTTATAACATTTATAACACAAAAATACTTATAGTATTAATAATATTATTGCAATATTTATAATATTAATAATATTGTAATATTTATAATATATATTATATTAATGATTATAATTCATTAATAAAATTTTGAAAAAATAACAATTCAATATTAACTGGGAATAAAAATAAAAATATATACATATTTATTTTTAATTGTTGAAGAATTATAATAATTTAAATATAAATTCATGTTGATTTGTAACATACAATTGACGAGCCTTATGAATTTAATTTTGGGCAATTAGTTTAGTAATAATGGTGAGAAGTACATAGCTTGTATACACAACTGGTAAAGGCAATAAAGTCTCTCCACCGTCGGATTCTTACGCGTCTTTCGCGCGCATGGTTATATTTCCAAGCGACTGAACGCAACCCCCTTAAACTGCCTTTTATATAACATATACATTTATTATATATGTATTTATATATATCTATAATATTATGCGGTTTTAAATTCATATACATATAAGCGTCGTAATAATTATTTGACGACCTAATTTAAAGCCCATAAAGTCTGGCCTTCCGATATCCTTGGGTGATTTATAGTACAGCTATTGAGATACTCAACGCGATTGTATATTTTGAGAGAAGAATTTGTGAAAGATGAGGAGATGTATAGGTGTCAGTGGTAAAAAGAAAAAGAAGAAGAAGAAGAAGAAAAATATGAAGATGAAGAAGAAAAAATAAAGGTGCTGCCGTCTTTTGTCCAAACACTTTTGATGTTATATACAAGGTCATTTAGATAGAAATGGCGGCGCATTGAACTTTTTCATAATCCTATACATTAATATTTTTCTTCGTTCATTTTTATTTCATTTTTCTTTTCTATTTACGATCCTTTTTTTTTTAGTATTTAACAATCATTTATTGATGGTGATGTGAATTTTTATTTGAAATTTAACTAACAATAATATTAAGATCTAATAGTTATACACCTGCCATCTTTGATATTGTGGATAATTAGCTTTGTTAATAAAATATGTTGATTTTTTAACGTGGAGGATGTTATTAATATCTGCTACTGGAAACAAAAGGATTTTCGATGGGTAATATAATTATCGACGGCTTTCAATAAAATTATTTTATAGTAGAAATCTGCACTACCAACAGTGGCAATAAATCCTATCCCCTAATGGGTTCACCGTTGAGTAAGTGAGATCACGAGATACAGTACAATTATTATGTTGAAATTGAATTGTTTTCACCTAAAATATGTAATGCATTGTGGATTAAGAGGTTATGTCAATTATTCAGTGTATATTTCAATGAAAAATAATGAACTATTTCCAAAAAGTAGTACGTACGTAATATATGACACCTCGACTCACGCGCATGCGCATGGACAAATAAAGATTTTTATATCTCATATATATTTTTTTTCTTGTCTCTTATCATGTATGTCCTACTCTAAACAGTGACGTCCAGCTGTCATTATGTACATTTTATTTTGTGATAATTAATTTATCGAAAAGTTTGAAATTTGATCGACAAATCATCTAATCAGATGAATTCTATATCAGAACATAACCTATATTTATGGGAGTAAACGTGTTTATCTCAACCCAATATTTTGTTTAATCAACATATACAAACATTCAAGTGTTTCTATTTCTTCTGAGTACTCGAACATTCCACTCTGTATTTAGACATGTATACAAATACATAATTATTAATTACGAACACATATCCCCGACACGTGTGTGAATATTTGCTGTGAGCAACACTGAAAATTTTTGCTACCCAATTTTTCCCTTTATTGTTATTCAATTTATTTTAATTTTTTAAATTAATTGTTTACTCCTCACAACATTTTAACATATATTTTTCTGAAATTATATAATTTCAAAATAAAATAGGACACTTGAATTATAAATAATGAGTGATATATTGTATTGTGCAAAATATAAATCTACAATTACAATAGGTATTTCCATATTTTTATGTATCCTTACATGTACGATGTACATGTAATGATATATTATTTGTCTAACTATACAGATTAATCCATGTTGATTTTTTATTTCAGGTAATATTTATACGTACGTTGAATAAAAATGTCTGGATCAGAAAAAACTCCTGATGATGAAATTGATATTATCATTCCTCAGCAAGATTTTCTATGTCAATCTGAATCACTGGATTATATTCTCTGTAAACCAAAATTATTGCCATTGAAATCCGTTACACTTGAAAAATTGGAAAAAATGCAAAAAGATGCTGAGGAAAAAATAAAAGCAAGTCGTGAACTTGAACAAGAATTAGAAAAAACAGATTAATAATATTGATTTGTTATATTATATGTTAATTAATATATTCAATAAGTGAAAATGAGTGTTGGTCCGTTGGTAACGGAAATTGTTTTGGCATTTTGCCTAGCATCAACATTATTATATCGATATGGAAACATACTTAGGAATCATATAATTGTTACAATATCAGTACTCATTGCTTGGTACTTTTCATTACTTATCATATTTGTATTGCCATTAGACGTATCATCTGTAAGTATTTTATTTATACATCAGTATATAATCGTTCAATAGATATATTTAGATTATGTACAAATAATTAACTCTATTTTTCATAGACTGTGTACAGACAATGTAAAGAATTAAATATAACTGCTGAAAATAATGGAACAAATAAATGTGAAGCACCATGGTCGAATGTTCCCGACAATGTTTTTCCAAATTTATGGAGAATTGTTTATTGGGCATCACAATGTTTAACGTGGCTGATTTTACCATTAATGCAATCATATATAAAAGCCGGAGATTTTACAGTAAGAGGAAAACTTAAATCTGCATTGATTGACAATGCTATTTATTATGGAAGTTATCTATTTATATGTGGAGTTCTTTTGATATATATTGCTCTAAAACCGGGTCTAGATTTAGATGGGTTTGTATATAAAAGTTAAATTATCGTCTTGTTTTTAATTAATTTACTTTAAAATATTTATTATGATTACAATTGTTTAGACAAAAAATAAAGGCCATTGCATCATCAGCCTCGAATACATGGGGTTTATTCTTGCTCGTGCTACTATTGGGTTATGCATTAGTTGAAGTACCACGTGGATTATGGAATGCTAGTAAACCAGGATTTACTCTTCAGCATAGTTATTTTAAAGCATCAAAATTGAGTTTAGAAAAATGTGAAGCTGAAGAAACTGTTGACGACATTCTCGAAGTGAGATAAATTTATATAATTTTAATATACTTTATTGCATCGAATTCAAAAGAAATTCATATTTATTAACGTCAAATTTTAGTCACTGCGTGCTGCATCATTGGCTATTAGAGCTGGGCATCCATTTTATCACAATTTAGAAACTATAATTCAAAAAGTGCCGATTGAATTACGAGAACGAATGAATCGTCGTCAACTCCCAGATGACACACCGATAGATCCACCGTCGGAAAAAGCATTAATTCGATTACATCGTCAAGTAAATGTTACATTATAATTTAAATATTATTCAAACGAAATCATATTGATGATAATTATTTTTTTTTACTTTCACAGACAATGAAAGCGTTGCAAACGTTGCAAAGAACTGAAACACAATGGGCAATATTAATAGAAAAAATATTTTATTTGGAAGATATTACAAAAAATCAATTAAGTCACGATCGAAGATTTAAATCATCATATTCAAATATACGGCCGTTATTTTTGCGTGTTTTTTACAATCCAACCGTCGAATGGTATTGGCAATGCTTAATTAAGAGTTACGTAAAAAAAGTATTGGCCATTGCTGCTGGTTGTCTTTCTGTTGCTGTAGTTTGGTCAGAAGTTACTTTCTTCAATGAATATCCAGTGCTATCATTATTTGCACAATTTGTAAATTTAGCAACAGCAAAAAATGATTATTTAACAATTGAGGTAATCAATCACAATTTATATATTTTTTTTCTTACAATCATCAATAATTTTATTCAATTATAACTTTTCCAATTACTAACTATTGATTCTTTTATAAATTAGATTCTATCCACAATGATTATTGCTTATCTTTGCTATTGTGCGTACTCAACGGTATTAAAAATTCGTCTTTTAAATCTTTACTATCTCGCACCACATCATCAAACTGATGAATATAGTTTAATATTCAGTGGTATGATGCTGTGTCGTTTGACACCACCCATGTGTCTCAATTTCTTGGGATTAATACACATGGACTCGCATATAATAAAAACGCACATACTCGAGACTCATTATACACAAGTAATGGGCCATATGGATGTTATATCAATAATATCAGATGGATTTAATATTTATTTCCCAATGGCAATATTGGCATTTTGTTTGGCAACTTATTTCAGCGTTGGAAGTAGATTATTATCTGTACTTGGTTTCCAACAATTTCTCGGCGATGACGAGCTTACAACTGATCTTGTTGACGAAGGCAAAGAATTAATTCAACGAGGTATTTATATACACAAATGTAAATATATTACTTATTTCTTTTTCATTTATTTATTTTTGATTTATTTCAAGAACGCCGAAAAAGACAGCGAGCAGAAGAATCAATTACACGTCGTCGTGAATTTCAAGAGAGATGCAATAATCCAAGTGTAACGGCGTCACGTTACAGAACATCTCGTCAAAGTGTAGACGGTGAGTTAAGTATAGAAGTAACAATGTGAAAACAAATGGAATAAATAATTAAAACTATAAACATTTAATATTAATAATTAAATAATTTGAGTGCAAAATATACGTGGTATAAGAAAATATTTTTCGTAGTGCGACCATTGAGACGGGACGATTCGACTGAATCGGCAAGAGCCGGTC
This sequence comes from Microctonus aethiopoides, assembly GCA_030347275.1. Taxonomy (NCBI): domain Eukaryota; kingdom Metazoa; phylum Arthropoda; class Insecta; order Hymenoptera; family Braconidae; genus Microctonus; species Microctonus aethiopoides. The sequence goes on from JAQQBS010000001.1 coordinate 5,485,966, forward strand.
TCTTGCACGACTTTGAATCCACTGATTATAATACAAGCACGACATTTAATACAACAAATTCGTACGGCGCTAATAACGCGTATGAACGAGGCGGCTATCAAACACGCAATTTCTATGATTTAGATAATGATGACACGAGTAATTATTCGTCAACGATGAATATGAATAATCGATCGCCACCACGAAGACTATTTGATGATGTTTGAATGATAGTAGACATAATATAAAACAACAGCAACAGTAAATAATAAGCATAACATTGATATAAAGTAGGAAAAATAAATAGGTGAAAGAACTGTGGGTGTTATATTGAAATAGTCAAAGTTTATTTGTTCATGAATTATTTACTTTTGTAATTTTGATGAAAAATAACTGATGAATATTACATGGAGAAAAATGTGCAGAGTTCGCCATTCCACTTATTCAATTCAGTAGGCTAAAATATGTATTTGTTATCTCATAATAATTTTGAAGGATGATATTACGCTCATTCAATTTTTTTCTGCGAATTATACAGTGTACATGGAGTGATTGTAATAATTTTAAGATACATTAACTCACATAACGTCGTTGTACGAATGAAATAGTAATCACAATTTTTTTTTTTAATATTTTTAAGCTTTGTTTTGATGTATGTTTTTTCATTTAAAGTGAATTTTCATCCAAGAGTTATATAAATTGTTGATGATATAGTTAATGGATTTAATGCAATGAATTATTTACTCCTATTTAATTTTAATGTATCCGATTTGTGAATTGTTGGAATAGGAGAATTAGATTTTAATATTGATCGATATGAAGAGAAATTTTAGAAGTTAGACACATGCATGTTTGAAGAAAAAAATAAATAAAAATTTTGAAATCAAATATTCATTTTTAATTCATATTATTATTTTTTTATATTATATATCAAATAATCCTAATGACAATGGCAGTTTAATTTTTCCTAGCACGTATTTGAGTATCGCCAAGAAAAAATTCTACATCAAGTCAATTACAGAGATAAAAACTGCAAAATTAATATAAATTATAACATTAAATTAGTTTGTAAAAAACTAATTATCAGCTGAATTTGATATTTCACTTTTGATTTTTTTTATTTATATCGCTAATTTCAATTAAAATTGTATTACTGAATAATAATTATTCAAAAACTCTGTGCAGTGGAAGACAAACTTGTGAAAAAAGCTTTGGCTCAACTTTACATTACATAAACTATATTAAATTGGTAAAAGTACATATTAGCATATGTATAAATTTTTTATCAATTATTTCAAACTATAAATTTCATAAAATTCCTATTTGCAAAATATATTATAATAAAACAACACGCTTCCAAAATATATTCAACAAGACATTAATGTATTAATGGAATAAAATGTTAAATATTTCTATAGACTTAAAAATTGAAAACAACAATTTTAGATTTTGAAAATATCGCAAAAATCTTAAATTAGAAAATAAAAAAGAAAAACAAATAAATATGGAGCATTACTGTTCACATAATTAACTGTATGCATCCAATTTGTATCGTCAAAATGAAATTATTTATGATATATTAAAATCCGTAGTATAATTTTTTTTTTCAACATTTTTCACCCAGATTAAAATTTTTTACTTCATAATATTCAACACGATTAGTAATCCAATATTATTGGACGGAACAAAATGTTGCAAATCTCAGGCAAAATAGACTATGTAAAATGTGACAATAGCTAATAAAAAAAATGATAAAGTATAGGCAATTACCATCCTCACAATTTTCACGTGTTCTGAATGTGTAATACGATTTTTTGCTAAACCGCTTCGTGGTGTTGGAAAGTCGGGCATTATGAGCAACGGTTCAAGCATCAATAAACTCGATCGATGCTGATGCATACGTGTTGCTGATAATGCTAATTCGTTGTGATGCTTTGAACGAAATAATCGTTTTTCATCATTATAATCCATCCAAGACTGTAAATTATCATCACAATTTGTATCCTGTTTCATATTAACATCAGGATTGTTATAATGGATATTGTGAAAAATCATCGGTCTGCATACTCGTAGTCTCGATACTCTGTATTCCATATTTGACATTATTCGATGATGAATTTCTGTATTTAATTTAATATCGTCAATTTTTGTATTTATGAGTAAAATATTCGGAGAAAGAATTTCGTTTGAATCAAAACTATTTCGTTTATCTTTGCTAGGATATAATAATCCAGATTTACTCGTTTTAATTACATTTATTACTGGCATAAAATCCTGGTCCACTGAAGAAAAAAATGATTGATTCATCAGGCAGTTATCATCGTATTGGAAAAACATTTGATGCGTATCAAATCCAACATAATAACAAATTATTTCACGAGCATAAAGTGGCTGTTTTTCATATATCAAACGATCGCTATATACCATTGAGTGTTTGATACATTGAGCGCATTGACGACACATTTTTTGACTAGGTAGAAATAAAGTATTGATAAGTGTCTTGGCAGCTTTGGAATTATATCTTTCATAATAATCCAAAATATTATGGTCGTCTTTTTTCTTTACACTCAATTGTGGTGGAATCTTTTTATAAAAATGATCGAATGTCGAATGTGAATATATTCTGGTTGTTGAATCATTCATGATTAATTTCAAATCACGTTTATCCATCGGCATCAATTCAATTGTATCTAAATCACGATCATATCGTTCATTATCAAGAGTATTGGATTTTTTTGAAATGATTGAATTATAATTGTCAAGTCGATTTAAATTTACACTCGGGATCATTGACGTTCTACGATATTCTTGATTAGCATTACCATCATCATGTGAAATAACTTCTACTGTAACAGTGCTTGTAGTGCATGATGGCACATTGTCATTGGGATCGACAATCTGTCCCATTAAATATGCGTGTGTATTCGTCCAGGATGGTGAAATATATTGTGATTGATTAATATCTTGCTGTTTATTTTCATCATTGAATGAATCATTTGTATTTAAGCGTGTTTGATCATCACTAATATTATTGTGCTGGCTCTCTAATTTTGAGTATTCTAAATGTAATTGACGATGATGAACACACGCATAATTATATCAGTTAATTAAATCACTGTTATCCGATGTTTTCATTTGATCTTTCAACTTATTAATTTCATAAAGAACTTCAAATATTGTTGAAGCACTCCACGCCTGTGTGCGACAACTATCACGGCAATAATTACCATTTTTATTTGTTAATTCTGGAAGACCTCGCCAATGTGTTGTTGATGCCTCGATAAAATGACGTGAAATAATTGCCTCGGTCGATTGAATAGTTCGTATTAATTCTTCATCACCACCGATTAATGGTGCAAAATGAAGTCGTGCAAGCAAGAAAAATCCTACAGGCCAAACCCACTCTGGGCCTTGATGATAATTCCAACCATGTGCTAATTTCATATCGTTGGAGTCATTTGAATTATCATAATCGCCATTATATGCCCAGTCAGCCGGGTCGAGAGTTTTCATACCCAATGGACCTAAAAGTATTTCCTCAGCTTTTTTCAATGCTGTCCATGCGTGATGAGGATCAAATAATTCAGGCGCTACAACCATAGCAATGGGGAAATTTGGTCGCAACTGATAATTCGCCCACGGTTGTGATGCTCCATAACTGTCTTTATATATTCCACGTCGATGAATTAATTCTGGTTCAGTTTCAGTCTTACTTGCAATTTCATTAACGTAAAAATATTTTTCAAAATTTGCAGCAATTTTATCAGCCCACTGTTTATAACTCCAAATAACAGTTGAACCATCGCGATTACGTCGTTGTACACTGCCATATGGGAATAAATTTTGCTTGTATAATTCAGCGAAAAATGTTAAGGCTGACATGCTAAGTCCAACAATTTCAACAGCTGAACCATCGCGTGGTGTTGCAGGTTTTCCTTTATTATTAGCTTTCTCTGACGAACCCATTTTATCCATCCACGTACCACAATTAGCGTCATTGCCACCAAAAACAAATCCAGATTCTGGATGTACACCAATTTGATTGTTAAATCCACGATCGGTCATGTGTTCATCAATTTGTTTGCCGGCATTTCGTTCTCGGAAACACAATCCTTGAAAATGAATCGTCAATGCTTCTTGAATAACATCGTGGAGTGGTTGATCAACCTGACCAGCTGGAAGTGCAGGTGAGTCATCAGTGGGAAATAGTCTTGATACTTTGTCAGATAGAATTTTTATTCCATCTGGAACTTGTTGGATATAACATTTAATAGTGTATAACCACCACCAAACAGCATCACGACAATTGAATCTTGCATTTGGCCCTTTATCAAGGAGGTTTGGTATTAAACCATGTCGTAATGTTCCAGCAAAACCAAGAATAATGTATCTTGCCTCGTCATATCGTCCAGTTAACAAGAGAATTCCACGCAATGCAATAAATGTGTCACGTCCCCAATTTCTCATATAACCTACAGCAAAATGCGGCAATCCTGCTGATATTGTTGGACACATTTGTTCCTTGATTTCATTTTTATCTAAAATTTTTGGTTTTGGTGGCGTCAATGATGGCGACAATTCTGGTAATTGTGCTGATTTCACAACACCACCAACTTGCACAGATACTAATGACAATAATTTGACAAAAGTCGAGCCCTCTTTGACAAAATTATTCATCTGAGAATAACAATGGTCCAATAATGTCATATAAATGTTAACGATAATCATGTCAAAATAACTGGGTACCAAGTAGCGCGGAATTAATTTAAATGGTTCAGCAGCTTGCTCAAACCATTTGCCAAGATTTTCTGTACCTTTATCATTTTTTAAACGTTGCCAAACATAATCAATTAACCAATTTCCCTCGCGTAAATTAACGCACAATGGATGACCTAAATCATTATTTGGACGAATTTCAGCGAGCAATGATACGACACCTTGCAATCCAGCATAAACCAATGGACCATATGCAGGTACATTATAAACACCAAATTGATTATTTGTTTCATCACGTTCCTCTTGATCACAACGATACAATGCTTTATTCATATCTACCAAGTCCATTTGCGACACAATTGTTTGCAGCTCTGACGATTCAGCATTCACTGTTATTGATGATATAATACTATGCAATTTATTAAGCGCTGGTTTGATATTAGCATGAAGAGACACTCTAATAGCCACTACTGATCCAGGTTGAAAATTCACAAAATTTAATTGTGTTATTTTTGAATCGCCTGAATCAACTTTTTCCAAAACATTTGAATCAGGAATCTGTATGGATTCTTTAATATCGATATTGTAATTTGAAATTCCATTTATATAAAATTCATTCTTCAAATGTTTATCAGGATAATGAAATGGTGATACGTTGCCTGTTTTATCATCATAAATAAGTCGTGCTTCAAGAATTATTTCCTCAACAACTCCTTCAACCCTCAGGGGCTTTACATTTCTACGTAAATCATGAGCATTTGAATCTGGATGCTTGAACGCAGTAAATGCAACGAGCACAACGCTCTCATGACTGCCAGGTGAGTGTCTAGTAACAGCCACAATATCCGAATCAATTTGATCAACGAAAACCTGAGAAAATTTTTGCTTACCAAGATTATAATGTAAATTATTCAGCGCTCGTTTCGCCGCAATAATACCCGTACTATCATTAACAAATTTCGAATTAGATCTAGACAGCTCTACATTGTCATTCCACGCAGTGTACTGACGCGCCTCATCAACCACATGAATATGATGCGGTACTAATTCATCGTAACCACGATTACTGCCGCTTGCACAACATGCCATTGATACGAGCGCTGTTGATGGCAATAAATCAAATATACTTCGTTTCTCCACTGGACTTGGATTATCATGTGTTTGATCCATAAATATTGCATGAGCAATGCACGGCACTAATGGCCGCTGTCGTGATTGAAAGAATGCTCCCACTGGTTCACCACCATAACGATAAATTAATCGTCCCTGTTCATGACTGTCCCACGCTGACATAGCTTCACGTATCAACGAAGTTATTCCAAGACGATTGACAAATATATTATCTTTTTGATCGGAATTTGTAAATAATTCAGCAACAACATAAAGATCAGGACGAACACGACGCGCTGCATCTAACATATATTCAGCCACTGGTATTGGAGTCGAATGACAATTATCCAATCGTATACCATCAAATATTTTTGCCATTTGTTCAACGTATGCAGTCATATGTTGCCAAAGAAATGGACAATCTTCAGGTTTATCACCATAACGTAATTTAACACTATCACCCCATGCAATTAATTCACGTCTGATATAAATATTTGAATCAGCGTCAGCGAAATTTTTTAACGGATCACAATTCATCACCCAACCATTGTGCGCCATTAAATAAGCTCCAGATTCACTGTACATGATTGATTCACGTTCAGCTAATGATCGTGGTGTACCATAATCAGTAAAGTATCTTGGTACAAGTGGATTTCTTTCGCTAATTTCTCTCAATTTTGGCCCATCTGATTGCACACGGAAATAACGTATTCCAGCTATTGTATTTTCTATTGCAGCATTCAAATGATTTTGTATCGTATTAATTATTGCATTATTTAAATCTTGTATTTTATTTCGAAATGCTTCAGCGCACAGTTTCAAACGTGATTCTTCATCAAAACAATCAATACGATATACATTAAATAGTTGTAATGCCAATTCCATATCAATTTTAGACTTCAATCGTCGATATTGTGGATCTTGAATTATTTCAATAGATTTTTCAACTTCATTTGATGATTGATTAGGATCTGGTGGCACTCTAGTTCGTGCTAAATTTATAAAATCATCAACCGTTTCATTAACATCTAATGTATAAAGCTCGTAAATTTTTGCTAATGGTAGAAAATGTGTGTGTAAAGCATGACGAATTGCATTCAAATGATCTTCGGTTTCAACAATTAATGGAATACCCTTGAATTCCCATTCACCAGCTGCCACTTGAATTGTCAATTCAAATAAAGTTGCGTCCAATAAATATGCCGGGCGCAAGTGCGGACAATTTAAACAATTGTATGTACATTCAGGATGTGCAACTAGAAATGAACTTTCATTTGCCGTATGATTTAGAACAATATCGCAAATAGATAATACATTCCAATCATTTCTCATTTTATTTATCAATGTCTCGACATCATCAAATGTCGTTGGTTCATCAATGTTATCGTGAAATGATGAATTGAGTTTTAATTGATCACTGAGACTGTAACCCGATTGTGAACCACCAAGTTGTTGAATCGGTGTGAAATGAATCATATTGTATCCGGAATTTCGTGATACCAATAATTTTTCTTCCCATGTTGAAAATGGTCCCAAACATTTCGACAAAACAGTTTGACATTGAATGCAATCTAATGGCAAAATTTCTTGAGATTTACCCACACGTAATTCAGGTTCAACTAACAAATAACCTGATGCAATTGCTTTCAATCCATTCTCACTTCTGAAATGCAAAAAAAAAAAATCCATTTTCAATATTAATTTAATCATATTATAATTATTCCATGTAATAAATTAATAAAAATTAACTAACAGTGCGTCAGAAATATAGTAATGAAATGATCCAGCATTTGTTAATTGTACAACTGCTGATTCATTAGTCCATTTAATTTGATAATATTCATTTCTTTGAAATTCTTTATCAGTCAATGGATGATTTATAAATATATTTATACTTCTACCAAACAAGGAAGGCCCAAGACGAAATTCTATTTGCCATCCTGCAATTAAAAATAAATATTTTGAATAGAAAAAATTTATTTCAATATTAAAAATATAAAATAAATATTAAATAATAAATTATACCTTTTTTAACTCTGTATATAATACCATCATGATGTTCTCCATTATTTAAAGTTAAAACTCGTACATTATTCTCATTTGTAGTCTCGGTTATAGTTGTTTTATTTGCCATATTGTCAACCATTGCCTGTAAAATTATTAAAAATATTATTAAAATATTTTTATACAAAATAAATAATTGAGAATTTTATTTTGCGTTGGGTTAATATTGTGCTTACATAAAGAATACACAAAGTAAACTAGCATAGACAAATGTTAAATGATCGCTTAATATAAGTTAGTCCGACAAAAGAGTTACATGTCATGCAAAACAGATAAGATATTGTGTTACAACATGTTGTTCCAGTCACTGACCATTTATAAAAACCAACAGCTTGTCTTACTGCATATATTTATATTAGAATTATACTTTATTATTTATTTTCTTTGTTGTTTCACCATTCTCTGTATCACATGAATTCAAATTGTAAGACAGGAAGCAAAATTAGATGAATTTACAATCCATGTATAAACTTACATAAGACCAGATAAATCTCAGGTAACTCCATTTAAAGAAATTGTGAAATAAATTTCTAATCTTCCTTGAAATTATCTCCATTGATCCCCAAGCAAAGCCAGAAACTGAACCCATATTATTTTATAATTATTTTATAAGCAAATTAAAGCAATCAAATATTTGTTAAAAATGCTTCTTTATGTTAATATATGCATAATAAATATCAAATATATTTTTTAATTAAACAGCCATTGGCACTTCAATTATTTGTATAAAATAAATTTTATTTCATGCTCAATATCATAATGTGAAACGTGCAATTTACATTGAAGTAGAGATTATATGCTGAAAGAATATTGAACAATAATTAATATCATAATAGAGAAATATCACAAAGGTTATCAATATGAATTATTGGAAATATTGAATTGATATTAAATTATAGCTTTTAAAATATATTATTTAAATTGTTAGTAGTTTACAGTGCAAGCTTATAAAAGTGATTTGTCGTGATATTTTATTGATAATGTGCCAAAGTGATACAATCACATAATAATTATGACTATAATTGATAAGAGAATGGATATAATAATGTGGATAAAATATAAATAACAAATGATTAACATAAAACTTGGTATTATGATTAATTTTTTAACAATAAATTATCTTTAATTATCATAATCACCTTGAACAATCTAGTTAGCTAGATTTCAAAATTCACGTGCAGCTTGAATGTACAACTGTTGTCTGTCTTATTTATTTGACCTCTAATTTTTGGGAATATAGCTGCAAAGGTCATGAAAATAAATAATAATACTAATATACATACTGACTGTTGTTTGTTGGTGAAGGAATGGTGGGGTTATGTCGTCAAAATACTCTAATAATGTTTCTTAAATATCATTGGCTGTTAATATTAGGACATCACTGCCATCAGATTCAAATGGACCAATGATCATTGGGAGATTTCATGGCCACGTTGATGCGCTTGCGCGAAACGTCTATCGAAAATACAGAACATGACATATAACCTATTTCAATATTTTTTTCATTAAATTCGGCATTAATCAATGCAGTTATCACAAAATATTGCAATACTAAAGAAAGTATACACTTTTATTGTAATGGAAGTTTTGTTTTATATTTTTGTTTCATAAAAATATAAAGTTAATTGAATGATTTAATTTAGCGCATTTGAAAAATTTTTTTTTATTTCAAACATGGTCAATCGATCTTTTATTAGGGCTAACTTCACACGGTCGGCGTTACCTATACATGCATGTTTATGTGCGTAAAGAGAAGGAAATACATTTTAATATTAGCAAAGACGTGTGAGTGTGTCTTTATTCAGACAATAATTTCATACGTTTATGCAGTTTCAAAATGGCAGCAGCAACAGACGAGTTGGGTAAGTATTCATAAAGATTAAAATTCAATTTAATTCAAGAAAAAATTCTCTTTTGTACATTTACTGTATACCATATTATTCTCGATAAATATTGCTATTATTCACAATCATACATTATGACAATTGAATGATTTTATCAGTTTTAAAGCTTACATATAAAAAAATTAAATGTCATGCTGTCATTTATAACTAACTTCATTCCTCTTCGACGAAAACTACCTCTTTAAATTTAAAATTTATGTTTTTCATTCACAGTTCTGCTAGAGCGGGTTTTCCTTTGTCTGGGAAATGCTGACACTGATGAACAACTACAAACATCGGTGTGCAAATTTTTGCCACCAGTATTATTGAAGCTCTCAAGTCCCCAAGAGGGTGTAAGAAAAAAAGTAATGGGTTTGTTAATACATATTAACAAACGGGTTAAAAGTCGTCCGAAAGTTCAACTTCCAGTTGAAGCACTTTTGTTACAATATCAAGACCCAGCTGCCAGTTCATTTGTAATAGTAAGTGTAGTAATATTGAAGGAAATTAATTATAATAATGATAAAATACACCGAGTCAATAATTTATTAAATTATTTATAATACAGAATTTTACAATTATCTATATCAAATTGGGATATCCACGGATGGATATAAAAAAGCAGGCTGAATTAGTTCCCAGCGTTTTGAATGCTATTGAAGGAAAGCCATTATCCCATCAAGACAGGTAAACATTTACTTTTTCTTTCTCGAATTATTATAAATTCATTTTATAAAAACTAATCATTATTCTTATTGATTCTAGTTTATTACTGGTATTGATGCCCACTCTCGGCCATATTCAAATTCCAATAAATGCAGAAAAACGTGCGGCATTATTGGGATTGCACGATAAACCTTATGTGGCAAAACAATTAATTAATTTTATGCTTGATATGTTGCTGTTGCCTTATGGATCTGTAGGTCAAGCTGAAAATCGTGATCCAGCACAGCCAATTGATTGGTCACAATTTCCAGTGCCACCTGGACTTAGTGAATACGCATTTAAACGTGTAATTGGTGAAAGCCCACCAATTGCTGAACAATTAGAGCAAGTAAAATTGGGCATTGTTAAATTTCTTGCTGGTGGATTTTTTACTGAGTCAGATATTCTGATTCATTTGATTGTCGCTGCTGCTGACACGAGATTTAGTGTTGCTAATTTAGCAGATTTGGAATTACGAAAAATTGTTTGCACACTGGATTGGTCGTCAATGCAATTGGCATTGCCACTTTATACATTATTTCTTGGTACTGGTGCATTGGGCACGCAAAAAGATGTTAAACCAGAAATGAAACGATTGGCAGCAAACACAAGAATTCGTCTTAAATTACTGCAGTATCTATGTCGTGTTACGAAAGCCGGTTTTGTAATACCACCGAGTATTCAAGTGATATTTGATTCATTATACGGAAACAATACAAATAAAAAACTCAAATCTCTGGCGCTTGAATTCACATTAAATATGGTACAGCAATGTAGTCTCGGGCCTCTAACCCGCGTAGCCGGAGTGATTCTTAACGGAATGGTTAAATTGATGTCTGAGGGTGAATCTGAACATAAAGCAATGGCATACACGATTATTGGACAAATTGGCCAGAGAATTCCGACTCTTGTTAACAAAGATTTGTGTTTAGTTCAACGATTCTTTGAGGAATTAACGTCTACTACGGGTGAAATGCGTAGAACTGTTAGAGATGCATTAATTGCAATGTCACGAGCTTTTGTATTGAAACACGATGATGAACAAGGCATTGCCATAATGAATACTCTTTTATCTGTTCATATCGAATCGGAGGAATCAAGTGTGAGATCTGTTGCTGTTCACTATGCTGCAACATGTTTTCCAACTGATCATGCTCCATCACGATATTTATTGCTATTGGCTTGTGGCGATGAGAAAAAAGAAGTTTCATCAGAAGCAATCAAAGCACTGTATGGAACAGTGCATCGAAATGAACGTGATAAAATTGATACTAAAGAATATTTTCTTCCTAGTTTTTTCGATTTAGTTGTGTACATCAATTGGCGTGTTCAAACACGATTGAGCTCTAATGACAAATTTCGCCATGGTAATCACGTTATACCATATAATATTGCAACATACAATGAAATTGTTAATTATTTGCGTATGTGTCTTGCTAAAAGTGCTAATTTACCAATACGAGGTGAACCTATTGATAATCATCCGTGCGAATATTCACCACTTATTGCGAGATACTTTCAACAATTGCTCGAAAATGATACAAAATGTTTAGATAATTATTTGGAAATTATAACGCCACTAAATCATGCAACATCAGACAAAGTACCGTTGACTGCTTTATTAGAAATAGTTGGTACAATTCCACCATTAATGACATGTCGTTTTGTCAATGAATTACCATGGTTAAGAACATTGCTTGGATCAACTAAAGCTGATGTTCGTGAATTAGCAGCGAAAATTCATGCAATTATTATGGCACATAATGCAAGTATTGAAGAATTTGATTTGTGTGCTAATGAATTTATTAATTCAACGAAAAATAAAACTTTAGAGACACAACATGGTGCATTATTAGGACTTGCATTTATGTTTGAGAGAAAACTTACTCTTCGTAAGATGACAGAAAGTACCGAGACACTTTTGAATTGGAAAACATATGTTGATGCAACTGAGACAATATGTAGTTTCCTAACAAGCAATACTGTTTTACTGCTTGAGGCAGCTATATTGGGCATTGGAATAGTTGGAAAAGTATTTTCATTACCGTTACAAAATGCTGAGAATTCGCAAAGTTTGAGCAAAAAAAAAATTGTTGACGATTTATTTGCCATAATAGCTAATGCTAAAATTTCTCACAAAGTAAAAGATAACGCTGCACAATCATTGGGATTGATATGTATTGGTGAATCATTTCCATGTACGAAAATAATTATTGATAATTTCATTGATTTTGCTAAAGAAACAAAAGATTCGTCAATGCATTTTACAATTGCTGCATCACTTGTACATTGTGTGCAAGGACCAGCTGCATTGGAGGCACGTGATGTATGGACAACATTACCCGATGAATATGAACAAAAATTTACTGAAGAAAATAACAATCATTTGATGACCTTGATTGATCAATTATTAAAACTCGCTTATGTACCGCATCCAAATTCACGTCAAGCTATTTGCATTTGGCTACTTGGTATTGTGCGTAATAATTCTAAACGTGAACAAATATTGAATCGATTGTCAGATATACAGAATGTATTTATGGACTTTTTATCAGAGAACAATGATGTCGTTCAAGATGTTGCGTCAAAAGGAATATGTTTAGTATATGACACGAGTGAGGAGAGTGGTCGTCAATTATTAGTCAACAATTTATTAAGTCAATTGTCAGAGGGGCGTCGTGCAGTTCAGCAAGTTGATGAAAATACAAAATTATTTGAGGATGGACAATTAGGAAAAGCTCCAACTGGCGGCAGCATTACGACATACAAAGAAATTTGTTCATTAGCATCGGACTTGAATAAACCCGATTTGATTTATAGATTTTTACAATTAGCAAATCATAATGCTGTATGGACATCGAAGAAAGGTGCGGCATATGGATTTTCCGCCATAGCAACAGTGGCAAAAGATGAATTAAATAAATATTTACCGAGTATTGTTCCTAAATTATATCGATATCAATTCGATCCAACGCCAAAAATTCAACAGAGCATGGCAAGCATCTGGCACGCGATTGTTCCATCAACCCAGAAAGTTGTACGTTTATTGTCTCATCAGTATATAATTTATACCTAAGTATTATTTAGATAGAGATCAATTATCTCTAATTATTATTTTTATAATTTTTTAATTAGTTGGAGCAATATCACGATGAAATATTGAATGATCTCACGCCAAATTTGACAAATTTACAATGGCGTGTACGTATTAGTTGTTGTCATGCGCTATCCGATTTAATAAAATCCAGTGCACCAATTGACTATGCTAAACGTGCACCGGAATTGTGGACTCAATTATTTCGCGTGATGGATGATTATCATGAAGACACGCGAAACACTGCAACAAATACAGCAAAACTACTCAGCAAGGTATATAAATATTTTTTATACAAAAAAAAATACCTCTTGTTATTTATATTTCGTTTTATAAATAAATTCTTTCCAGGTATGTGTTCATCAATGCGATGCAATGTACGGGAAATCTGGCGAGCGAGTTTTACAAGCAATTTTGCCAGTTTTCTTAGATATTGGCATTTTACATAATGTAGCTGCAGTACGACAATTATCACTGCACACAGTTACTCAACTTGTCTCAACAGCTGGCGCATTACTCAAACCGTCATTGGTAAATTTAATTCCCGTGCTGTTAACAGCGACCGATATGGAAAATACAAATTTAACATACATGAGTACAGCATTTGGTGCGCAATCAGAAATACAAGAAGCTATCGATAATGTAAGAACGAGCGCTGCTAAGAGTCATCATGCAACAGAGACAATGAAAAAATGCACGCAATACATTGACGCATCAATATTAAAAGATTTAATGCCAAAAGTTATTGAATTAATTAAATCAAGTATTGGTTTAGGATCAAAAGTATCAATTTCACATTTTTTAATACAACTTAACGTACAAATGAAGCACGATTTACAACCATACGCCGGTAAATTATTAAATGCGCTAATGAATGGATTAACTGATCGTAATGCTGCTGTGAGAAAAACCAATGCAGTAACAATTGGACATATTGTTGGTTCGGCTAAAGATTCTAGTCTTGAAAAATTATTTAAAACATTGAATACATGGTATATGGAAAGAGAGGATGAAACAATACGTTTGGCAATTGGACATACATTACAATCAATAAACAATAATAATCATGAAATATTAAAAAAATATTCTGATATTGTTATACCATTAACGTTTTTTGCAATGCATTCAATTAAAGTACCTGGCAATGAAAATACAATTGAATTATGGTCAGATTTATGGGGTGAAATATCACACGGTACTGAATCAACTATAAAACAATATCTTGGAATTATAACGAGCACATTGAATGCAGCTTTGGAATCAGCATCGTGGACAGCAAAAGCCCAGGCGGCGAATGCTGTTGCAACAGTCGCTGTTAAAGTTGGCTCATCAATGGACGAGAGTGCACGAAATGATTTATTAAAAATTTTAATGAGTCGATTACAGGGTCGTACTTGGGATGGCAAAGAACGTCTTGTTAATGCATTAGCAGTGCTCGCGTGTAATAGCAAAGATGCATTAAGTAAAGATAATGAATTGAGTGCAATGATAACCGATACACTTTATCGTGAAAGTAAAAAAGAAAATCTTGAATATAGGCGACATGCATTAAAAGCATTTGCAGATGTTTTGCATGAATTAGAGATTGATAGATTTACATCATTGTATGATATCGCACAAGAAATTTTGCATAAATTGTCGCGTAAAAAAGATGATGATGATGATGATGATAATCAAAGTAGTGAAGAAGCGGTGAAAAAACGTGAAAATCAAATGAAATTAAAGGAAACAGTTTATGATGCATTAGGTAAAGCTTGGCCGTCTCCGCAATCAAGCAAAGAAACTCAAAATAAATATTGTTTACAATTTGTTGCACATTGTCATGAAACATTGCCAGGTAGCACAAGACCAATTCAAGTGGCAATTATGGTGACGCTGAATTTATTTGTTGAAAAACTTATATACTTGAAATTAAATATTACGGAATTAACAAATGATGATAAAGAAAAATTGAATACAATTTGTTCAACACTTTATCAAATATTAAAAATTTCGATAGGTATATCGAAGTACACGAGAATTCGTAAGGAAGCCCTTAATATTATATTATTATTATCAAAACGATTAATTGAATGCGATAATACGAAAGAAATTGAATCATTAACGAATTTTGTATCTCAATTGTTGCCTGAATTATCACAGGACAATCAACCGGAAATACGAACTCGTGTGGTTGATATAAAAGCAATTTTACGAATATAAAATAATGTGATGACTAAATTTATGTACGATTTCATGTAGTCATTTGTGAACAATATGTTGTATTATTAGCATTTGTTTGTTGAATTGATGTTTTTAAATAACGAAGCTACTTATTAGGGTCAAATGGAAAATCATCTCTATATGTACAGCCGAATATCAGTGATACGATAGTACAATAATAATTGTAATTTTCATTAATACTGTCATTGAATAATCTCATTTTTTTGTTATTTTTATTCACAATTGAAGAAAGGGATGATTGTTTCTGTATGAAAATATTGCTATAAAAATTATGAAATTGTATAATGGGAATCTTATAAATGAAAGACTTATATTGAAATATTAATTGACAAGGTTCATCAATTGTAATTTATTTAATTTTTTTCAATAATATTGAAGCAGCTGGATGTTTCTTACATTTTAATAATTTTACTGAGCCTTTGAGGATGGATATTAAATTATTTTTTACTGATTCTGATTCGTTTTCCAACAGTAAAATTAATAAAAAACAAGCTCGATTGAATTCGATCCACCGTTTAATTATCGAGTCATCCAATTTCGCAATTAATATTTCTCCAAATGTGCACTCGTTCTTTTCTACCAGCTTCTTATCAGCGCAAATCAGCTTCTTCAGCATCATATGAAGTCCTGGATGTTCCACAGCACTGTATTTAATTTCATCTTCTTTAATAATTGAATTTATATCAATTAAATATTCCGTGATTGCAGTAAATGCATCTGTTAATTTTTCACCCTGTCCTGCTTTTAGTATTGATAATGTTACCATTGCAATTGTTCCACTTTCAAGCCAAACTGATGTTACCGTAGTAATTGATTCGAGGAAACAATCAATAACAGCTTGTAATAATTCTTTCTCTCGAATTTCAGCAGGTTTTTTGCTCACTGCATTTCCGTCACCCTCTTGTAATAATGCAATGAATTCTGGATGAAAATGTCGAGGATCTCGACGTGCAACTAAATATAAAATTATTTTTCTCCCATATTCAGTTGATATAAGCCCATTGATATCGCTCAATAGCTCTGGAATTAATATTTTCTTCATTAAAACTGTGTCATCAATTGAATCAAACATAGCCATCAATATTAAATGTCCATGTTCAGAAGTTGCAAGATCTTGTACATTATCTTTAATGGCTTTCAGTGACAATTTTCTGTCTTTGGGTGTTCCATGCCAGATGCAAAACATAGCAACTTTTGCACCGTCTTTAGTTTTTGATAATTCAACTATGGAATCTCTTAACATAACAATTAATTCATTGCGATCCTCTTCTGAGCATAATGCTAAATATTCAGCTAATACAGTTTGTATAACAGCGGATCCAACAAGATTTTTATTTAGCACTCTCAATAAATTAATTTTAACTGCTGATAATGTGGCTGATTTCATGTCAGTAGCTTCAGCAAATACATCTTTTAACGTTGTTATTTTATCGTCTTTAGATTGTGTGTACATATCACCATAGAATTCTTGTTTGAAATAATTTTTTATCTTTTCATTAGCCCATGATGTGTATGCCTTATCAATAATTGGTGAAGCAATCGTGTGACTCATTAGTTTTACAACATTGCCAATGCATGCTGTGAGTATTTTTTGTCGAACTTCATCATTTCCATATCTTAAAGCCTTCTTAATGCAATTTTTTGCATATTTTGATTGAAGCATTAAAACAATCGAAGACTTTACTTCATCCACGATAGATTGCCTAATTTTGTCATTGCAATATTTCAACAACCATTGAACTATCCTAGACATATCATGGGTAAAGACTAATTTGTTGAAATTACCATTAAATAATGTGAACAGTTGGCTACAAAGTTTTTCACGCTCTGCTGGTGAACAATTAGCTTGTCGTAATGTTTCACCAATTTGTTTGGCTTTAACTGATACGTCATATACTTCATTTAGTTTTTTTGATTTACGTTTTTCTCTCAATTCTTTTTTCTCCTTTTTGAATACTTTCCAATCTGGTTTTTCACCTGAATTTTCTTGATTATTTTTGTTAGTAAATTTTCCATTATTTTTAGCTAGTGCTGACGATGCTTTTCCAAATTTCTTTGCACCCAATGGCTTTTCAAATTTACCTTTTATCACTTTTTTATCATCACTTTTCAATGATTTTTTTGTGACTAATTTTTTTGGAGCTGCTTCATCAGACGCTACATTTTTCTTTGCTTTCTTTGCTGCAGGCTCTTGTTTTTCTATACTTTTATCATCAACTCGCTTCTTCATTATTGATGTAGTAAAATATCTAACAAAAAGTTAACAACACGTGGGGATATCTAACTGATCACTGGACAACGGAATAAACATAACCTCAATGTAAATTCAATTTTATACATGTAGGTTGGTAACAATTAGCGATACAAAGCCGAAGATACCCGAAGTTTATTTTTTTCTTGGGGATTGTATGTACATATATATTTATGTACATATGTAAAATGGCGTCGTCTTTCCGAATATTTAACGAATAATCGCGAATTTTCCCGAATTGAAATGTCCGTTTCATATTTAAATTGCCAAATATGGAATACTATCAATAACATACAACTAAAAATAAAATTATGGGAAAATAACCATCATTATCATATAAAATAATTAATATTCTTTAATTATTGAGTTTAGGTAATCACATCTGACCTAACCTCACTCAATATTTATTTTCAAGCAAATGTTTTTTTTCTTTTTTATATCAAGAAAGATTTTGCTCGCGCCATCTGGAACTTTCGATTTTTTTATCCGTTCGCGCACCTTGTCCCCACTAATTCTGCTTGAATATTACGACGGCAATCAGTTGATCGAGAGGCCCCTTGCTGGCTGATCTCGGGATTTGTATGTGTTGAAATTATTGCATCATGCTAATAAGTTCTAATCGTATTTTATTGAAAAATCAGTGCAGTGGATTTATTATACGACCGAAAAAATATAATATAAGACATTTACCCTCTTGATCGTTTATTAAATTGTGGACACAAATTGTGCAATAAATTTTGCGGTAACAAAAATGCCAGCCAAAGGAGGGAGAAGAGGAAAATCAGGTAAATTAATCATCATTACCTAATACGCAAAAAAAAAAAATCTATATTTAACCTTTTATCTTTAACCTTGCGGATTCAAAAGAATTTCTCATATGCTCTACTTATAACCTATAAAATAACAATGTCTGGTTAAGCACCACGAAATGGAGGACAATGTGTAAAATTGCACGTGGGTTCCACACCATGGCGCAATTATATTCGTCACACTATCTCGCAATATATGCGTAATATTTTAAACCATATGTATGTATTTTTTTTATCATCTATTTATGTATCACAGGTCATAATCATCACGGTAAACGTGGCGAAGTGACGTCCGACGATGATTCAAGTAATAATGACGCAGCCAGCATCATCAGCGGTCAATCAGACAATCGTAGCATATTGGCGGATGATATTAATGATAACAATGAAATTGAGGAATTGAGTCAGCAAGAGATATTTGAGGATAAATTAAAGGAAGCCATTGATGGTTTAACGCAAAAAAGTGCAAAAGGTCGTACACAATGTTTCAATGGAATTGAAAAAATTTTTGCATTAAAATATGTACCAGAATTTGTTGAAGATCGAAAAATGACTATTGCTGATTGTATCGAACGTGGATTAAAAAAAGGACGTAGCGATGAACGTTGTACTGCGGCGCGATTAAGTACGCTGTTATGCGTACAACTTGGTGCATTTGAAAGTGCCGAGGTCGTATGCCAAGATCTCAAATCTACACTCACATTCATTGCCAATGATAACACTGCCTCGATACAAGCCCGAGCCGAGGTATATACTGATAATTATTAATGATAATTATAATATTGATAATAATACGATGAATTATTGAAAGCGATTTTTTAATTTATAATTACAATTATGTATTGATTTAATTTTTTGACTTTAGTGCTGCTGGGCATTGAGTATGAATCATTTTTTTTCTGGTAATGATGCTACTGATACTATTGACAATATTCATTTATTGTCAAATATATTTGCTGGATCGTATTTGAAAGGGAATGGCGCAGCTGCTACAGTTTCATCCGAGTTAGGAACATTGCACGCAGCTGCTTTATCAGCATGGACATTACTTTTAACTATTATGACACCTTCAGAAGTTTATACATTACTTGGAAACAATGGAACAAGCAACTACATGCCGTAATTACACATATACATTTTTTTTATTTAAATTACTGAGTTCAATATGGATTTATATAATTCACTTTTTTTTTATGTATATGTAAATGTATTTTTTTTTTATTTAAAAATAGTTCGTTGGATCGTTTACGTGAATTATTACAATCACCTCATCTTGATGTACGTATATCAGCTGGTGAAGCGCTTGCTGTAATATTTGAACTGGGTCGTGAATTTTCGGAAGATTATGAACAAGATTGGGCTTTAGATCTTATTGATGCTCTTCGGGATTTAGCAACGGATTCGAATAAATATAGAGCAAAAAAAGATCGTAAACAACAACGTGCCAGCTTTCGTGATATATTGCGTTATATTGAGGTATATTTAATTTTGTTTTTTAAAAATTATGACAATGATAGTTGATTTATTTGTTTATTTATGATTATATTATTGGAATGTTTCCAGGAGGATATTGTACCAGAAATGCAAATTCGTTTTGGCAAAGAGACTCTTTATCTTGAAGGTTGGTGTCCACGAATACAATACAATGCGTGTTGTCGACTCCTTGGTCCCGGTATCAATATTCATTTAGCTGAGAATCAACTTTTACGTGAAATATTTCATCTTGGTCGCGCTATTCCCCTCACAACATCGCAAAAGACAACAAAACTTGAGAGAACGCTGATGAACGCTGCGGCATTTAAAGCTCGTACGATACAACGTAATAAAAATCGTGATAAACGATCAGCAGCAATTGCTCAATAGTTAATTTTAATTGATATTTCATTAATTAAACCAGTATATTAAAAGAAAAGTAAAATTATTTGTGCATCAACATTAGGTATTAATTCTGTTTTATTTATTTTGATAATTGGTTTTGCTATATTTTTTGTTATTGTTACTGCCCCCGGATGAATATTCACCACATGTCACATATTGATATCTCGGTGATGTTTGCTTACATATGTATGCATATATTTTATGGATCGCTAATATATATGCTCATGAATAAATTTCTAAATAATCGTTTAATGATAAATTAAAAATTGTGTAATTATTCAATTAAAATTGTAAACAGTTTGTTGTATATGTATATGTTTGGAATTGAGTCTTTATTTTTGTTTGTATGTTTGACAGACAAAAAACATTTTAATTAATAGCTTGAATTGATAATTTACCAATTTCGAAATTTGTTTCTCGTGCAATTTATTTGTGAATAAGATATTAGCTGAATGAAACAATAGAAAAATAATATCAGTCCCATGTATGTATAATTATCCTGTTTGATGTTGACATATCGTTTATTTTAATTGGGAACAAAAATTTAGAATGAAAAATATTACAATTTTTCGAATTTCAATTATTGTCAAATAAAAATATTCATAAAATAATATTATATAATTATTATTTTTTTCACACTTGCCTTACATCGAATTGATTTACGAAGCATGCCTTCTCTTATGTAATGTTTCTAAGTGAATAAAAATTTATTGATTCGTTTGAATGATGCAAACTGGTTGATATATATATGTATATATTGATGACGTTTGTATTTACTTTGAGTACATGACATAAATATATTTCACTTTAAATGAATTAAATATGTAAATCGACTGTTTGATAGATGAACTCTTTGTCGGATAACATGTGCCATCTGTATCCAAGTATTTTGGATACTTCATTTTCCGTTCTTTCGTATGAATTACAATTTGATTTTACCCAATGTTCATGCTCTGTTGTCCAACGATTAGCTATAGTCATCCAGGCTTTATCACATCTTTTCAATACAACATTACGACGAACGTAAAAATATCGCAATGATTTAGCAGTAGAAACAATTTCTAATATCGTTGACGTTGATATTTTATCGTGAATCATCTGAAATAAAATTTGAATATTATTTGTTTCTACATAAATTAAAAACATTTACGAATGCTGAGAATACAAAGTAAATCAATTTTAAATGGAATTAATGATTCAAAAAAAATATTAATACTTTGAATAAATTTAGAAGATAATTAGTAACTCACAAATATTTATAGCATGCCATAAAATAATTAAGGCCATTGCAGTTGGTTAATATCTGCGGTACTGTTATGAGAAATTTCACGAGAAAATCACACACAGAGGATTATTAGTCTCCAAAAATTCAAATGCAAAATGCTGATACCAATGTATGAATATTTGGACAAGTTTGACACAATCGAACGATGATTTCGTCTAGTCGTTTGGCAAAATTCCGATGCAAAAAATACTTCGGAAGACCTTTGATAACATAAATTGCCAATGTTGAATGAAAATTTATTGCCTGTGCCAGCATTGTTGATGCAGAAATCTAAAAAAGTATTTTATAATTTATAATAAAATTACAAATTTTTATATTCTTCTAACATACCTGCACCGTTGGATTATTAATCACAATACTGCGACATGGGATTGCATTGTGATCCGGAAATTCAATTGGTAATAACACTTCAGGTTTGATACTTTCAACTTCAAAATGAACCATCAATTTTGGATTATTTTTTCGCAATTTAATCCAAGCATGATTTTTTGGCTGTTCAAAAAATTTTATTAATAAAAAATTTCTAATTAAATTCATAATACAACTCATAATTCTTCATTACCAATTGCACAGTAGTATCCACTGGACTGTAGCGATTTTGAAAAATATGCATATGACGTAAGTTTGTATAGCCAAGCAATTCTAAAACATCTTGATCCAAATTTTGTGGACTAACAACCAGAACCTTTACAACAATATTACCCGATGAATTTCCTTTATAAAATAAAAATACGTGTATTATTTATTTATTTATTCATAATCTCACTCACATTCAAGTTTAAAAAAACTCCAATATGCAATAATGGACAGTAAAATTTCGTTGCATTAATAAGTACAAGCTGCTTCAATGTTTCTGTATAATTAAAACAGAGTGTATCTAAAAAATACAATGCTTCTTTGCTGTCAAGCATAAAATCAATGAATTCCAATGATTTCAAATTTTTTAAATTTTGTGCAAGTCTCATAAGTGCTTCTAAAATTTGTCCACCAGTACCATAGACTTTTATTTGCTCTGGATCATTACTATTTGCCATATTACATGGAAATACAAATTTTAGATGTCGTATATTATTACCAATACTCGGCACTGATGTACTATCACACTGATATCTCTCTGAATACCACGAAATCATATGCATAAAATCATAAAGATTATTAAAATTGTCTATAGGTTCAAGAACAAGTGATTTAAAGTGTCGACCGACTTTGGTAAGGCACATTGATGTTTTCACATGATCCAATACATAACACCAACCGCTATAGTAATTATATTTTCCTCTTGTAAGTGTATTATCTTGAAATGTAAACTTTGACCAGACATTTGGTAATTTAAATGCTCGATACCATGATCTACAGACAAGTGAGGCATAATAACGTTGTTTAATTGTTAAATAAGAAAATATTTGCTCTAATAATATGTCTGGCAATTGATCCCAAGCACTGTAACTTTCTCCATAGTATGTATTTTCTTCAATGTCGATGTACAGAGCTTCAACAATCATTAAAAATAAAAAGATTATTAGGATTTTCATTACGCAACATGAAATAGAATTAAACAATAAATAAATTAGATTACAGAATGAAGACATTCAAAGTATACAAATAATTCATGTGCTCAATGTTACCATTTATTTATTTATTTATTCATTTAATAATTAATAAATTAATTAATTATGATAGTTGATATACCTTTTGCTTGTTCGTCGAATTTCCAACAACCTTTATTTACTGATGCCATCATTAAATAAAATCATAATCAATTGAGAATATATATTCTATTTTGAGTTTGAAACTCCAGTTTTATCAACGCATTTAATTAAATATATTATTAATTTAATGTTTAAATATTTTATTGATGTAAATTCTCTTTGTGGAAAATTTTTATACTAATGCGCCATTGTTTAGTCATGATGTAAAATGTATGTTGTATTTTGGGTTTTATTTTAGAATTCCTGAAATTAAAGATTCGCCGGGGAAAGTACACCCTGGTTGATGCATACATAATTAGCCGTAAATTTGTATATGTACGCGGTTAACAATTGTAATTGAACAAAATTGACGCTAGTTGTCGCTGTAATAAAAAATAAAAATATGTATAATTTTCCTTCGTGAATGCCAATCTGTTATTTATTCTTCGTTCTGGTTTATTATCGATTTATATTTTTCACATTCACATTATTTCGAATCTGTTGAACAGTGGTGTAAAATAGCGGTCATTTGTGTTATGTACATAATACATACATTCACATTGATTATACACAGCAACGATAATACACATTCCTAATTTTTTCGATTTTAATTACACGATTTGATATTATATATTATTATTTTATTCAAAACAGTATTTAAATATCACAATGGCTGATTCATCGTACGAAAAAGGGTTGAGTGAATTATCAAAAATGAAGGTAAAATTGTTTGTAGTTTTTAGTTATTGATAAATTTTATAATAAAATTTTCAGATGAATAACCTAACCTCACATTTTTCATAGTATTTCATCTAAGTTTGATTGCTGGGTACTTTTTTATATTAAAAAATTGTTATATTTGCATTGATAGGTTACTGATTTGAGAGCAGAATTGAAACAACGAGGTTTACTTACTGCAGGAAATAAAAATGAACTTGTTGAGAGACTTCAACTTGCAATTCATGGCGGTATGAATTTCATAATAATTATTTTTTCAATCTCTAGTAATTTATTTATCTTCGACAATTAATGCATGAATATTATTCCAGATTCAGCTTTATCTTTAGATGAAACTACTGATGAAATATTAGATGAAGATGCAGTGCTTGGGGTATGTATTGATAAAAAATAGTAAATCAGTATGTGTATACATGGACATGCATATATAATTTGAATTTTTTATAATAAATAATAAATGAAGGATGAAGAAATTGAGGAATTGTCGGGAAAACCTGACTCAAATGATGATGGTGAAAAAAGAAAATTATCTACAGACAGTAATCCAGCAGCCAAAAAAATAATACTTAATCGCAATTCAATAATTGAAGAAGTAAAAGTTGATCAACCAAAGAATGAAGATATTGCTCTGGGCATGAGTTCTGATCAACCACAAAAAAGAATTATTAAATTATCGGAATTAGGAACAAAAGAGGTAAGATTTAGAGGTTATTTAGTGGCACATAATAAACAATTGATAATATACGATTATTTATTTGTTATAGCGTTTAGAGATGAGAGCAAAAAAATTTGGTGTTCCACTGTCTGACGCAGCTAAAAAGGAAGTTAGAGCTGCCAGGTTTGAAAGCAACAATCAAAGTAATGGTAAATCCGCAGCGTCGGTGAAAACACCAGTGGTAAATATTTTTGATTTAATAATTATCCTGTGAGAGACTGAGTATAATAATATTTATTAATTTTATATTTTATTTTTTTAAGAATACTTCATTCGAAGTACTGAAAAAACGCGCAGAACGATTTGGAACAAATTCCGCCAGCAGTATGGAAAAAGTAAGATATTTTTTTTTAAATTAGTAACATCGATAATATTAATAATTAAATAAATGTCTTTGTGTGTATTTTGTAATTACAGGCGGAATTACAAGAAAAAATTGAGAAACGCAAAGCGCGTTTTGGTGAGGTGAAGGCAACGCCTATTCAAAAGGCATTTCCAAGAGTTAAATATGTTAAATGATATGCCCTATTATATAAAAAAAAAAAAACTATTATTTAGCGTATAATTAATAGGATTAAGATCTTTTTCAATAAAAACACAATCGGCAATTGGCAGTTTTAAAATATGAATAATAATAAGTAATAACTCATCCCAGTTTTGTCCTTGTCATATTGTTAAATAAATTAATGTCACATTACAGTCAATGAATAATAATTTTTCAACATTATTTATAAGTCCATTTAATATACGCAAAAAATTATTTTTTATTTTCTTCCTAAATATAATCAGGCTTTCACGTATACAACGTATTCTGATGAAAAAAAAAATATATATATATATATGTATCTATGAGACGAATTAATATTTTTTCTAGATTCATGATGAATTATACATTTGCAAAAAAGAAACAAATTATTACATGTATCGAGTTGTATATGAGTTAATAAAGTCTAATATTTAATGCTAAAGTAAATTGCCGTAAAAAAAAATTCTAATGACATTACAGAATTGATCATTTGGAGTTTTATCATACAATCCTACACCAGTTACGTATGATCAACTTAAAGCTTCATATAAAAAACAAAATCTATTCCAAAACATTATCACATCTGTTCATTTTCAATGAACTTACAAGAAAATGTTCTTGCATTAATAATTCTTATCACGCAAATTGATTAAGAAAAGTAAGAAAATGAGCTTTGAATTGTTGTAATTGACGGGGAAATTTTTAGATTTACAATCAAATTGGTGATTATTAGGCACATAAATGTAATCTTCATTATAATAAATCAGAACTTGAAGATATTTATCTATGATCATTCACAGAATTGTGCCAAATATAAATATAATTGTATTGCCAATTTTTTAATGTTAAAAAAATCAATATAAATTTCTTTTTCTTGTCATTTATACAACAAATAAAATACAAAAAGGCAAAACCCATTCAGCATTAAACTCCATAATGTATGAAGAAATTAGTGTATGTTTTATGTATATATTGCGCGCGATTTAATTAAGAATTACTTAAAATATAAAATCAAGCATGAGATAAAACGAAATAAGTTTTTTTTCTCCTTTCTTGAATTTATAGAGCGAAAAAAATTCTAATTATTGAATAAGTGTCATGTAATATATTTTAACA
>JAQQBS010000001.1:5513669-5527454 GCA_030347275.1 Microctonus aethiopoides
AAAAAAAAAAAAAAAAAAGGAATCGAATCGGAATTTGTTTCCGAATATATGTGAATCAATGATTGATTTACTTTCAACAACTACTTAGGCCTTAAGCTGTTCACAGGAGTAGGAAATGTAAAATTGTGTGACGTCATTAATGTCGGTGTGTGTACAATTGTTGATGTGTCATTCGCACCGGCGCTGACCGAATTTGTTTCGCTTTTATAACGGATATTTGTATATTCACGGCCCAACTGAAGCGATTTTTGTTCTGCCTGTCTTCTCTGTGACACAGTTTCAATGTAATGCAATACCGCAAGATATACAAACTTGTATTGCGCTTCAGTTTGTACCATTCCTGATCGCTGTGACCTGACACGCTGGATTGTCCGTTGAATATCAATTTCACAATCTAAACCTGAATGCAAATAATATTCGTTACATATACACACAAAAATCTCGTATAGATATCGGAATTTTTTTTTTTTTTGCAACACTCACCATGTCGTTTTATTTGATCTAAAATCATATCAATAACGATAAATGTACCAGTACGTCCAATGCCAGCGCTACAATGAACGAGAATTGGACCAACACTCGTCAACGCTTGACCATTAGAACTCAATGATGCTGCAATTGATTCTTGTCTGGCATTAACATCATGAAGAAAATTTAAGACACAACCGGGATCTAATGGCACACCATGATCAGGCCATGCCTGTAAAAAATAAATTCATTTATATAAGAAAGAAAAAAGAAGAATTAATAAATTATTGTTAGGAATGAACAAGAAAAATTATAATACCTGAAAATGATAATGATAAATTTTTCGTGGTTCGGAGAAATTCGGTTTATTTCCTTGTAGAAGAAATTCACGTAGAGTATAATCAGCAGTTGATGTGCGCGCAAGTGCACGAACTTTCCATTCACCGCCATATTCACTTACTTCACCTTCTTCAGGCCAATATCGCGCGCATTTATTCTGTATATGTACGTGTACATATAAAGAAAAAATTATACATGAAGAATAGAACAATACAATTATAAATATAATTCATGAACAAAAAAAACGAGACAACATACTTTGCCACGTTCCATTTCTTTGGTTGTCATCACAATCACTTGAGTATTTTCCTGATAAACCATATGCCAAAAGTCTTGGACTGTGTTTGGTAAGCAACCTTGTGTTGCAATGTAACATTTATTGAATATGCAAGTGTCGCCGCTGGCGGTAATACCAGTGCACGAACCCTCGCCTTCTTCATTCTACAATAAAAAAAAAAATAAATTAGACAGACTGAACATTACCAGGTGTGGCATATTACAATAAATCATTGTTCAATATTTTCGCCTACCTTGATGTAATTTGCATTTACGTAATCTGCGCCGGGAATACTTGGATCTACATCTTTCAGTTTTACTCTCGTATGATCAACTAGAAAAATAAATTGATTGAATATTGATATGAAATAAAACAAAAAATTAAATAGATTGAAAATAATTTCGTTATCAATTTCTTACAAGGTAAAATATTTTTGTAACGATTTTTTGCACGATTCTCTGGTCTCAATCCTTCTTTGCGCGAAAATAAATGACGACATTCAAGCTGTTGAAGTGATTCGAATTCCTCCCAGAAGCCGGCTTTCCCTTTGCCACGTCCCACACCAGTTTCGTCACTACCTGGTGCACCATTCCAACACATCCAGCCATTTGAACATCCATTTTCTTTGTGCAGCTGCCTGACACGGCTTTCAATACCGCTTGCATTGATGCGCGTTGCATTGAATGGTTGTCTGAAATTATCAACAGTATGTTTTGATAATTTTTTTGTTTTCCTCTGACTGTTTTTCGTTATTGAGACGTTTCATGTTGACATACCGAAGATGAACAACACTGCCGCTTGTTTCCACCATTGGATTACGTTTATAATGCTCTATTAAATCACTGAGACTGTCGAATTTTTCACCACCTCCGACATCATACTTGTTGTCCTGATATATTGAATAAATAATGATGAATTAAATTTCTCCTGTTATTTGATTCTAAATTAAATTTTCAATTAATTATTGTAAAATTATATACCTGTGAACGAATCATAACATGAGTTACTCGATCATCAGTACGCACAGATAATACAAAATCGCCTGGTTTACTCTGTGATTCGCGCACTAGAAATGATCCATTTTTACCGCGTTCAAGCATCAAACGTTCAGCTTCTTTTGCTGATAAATGACCGTGAAACCATCTCTCAGTGGTAGGATCAGCACAATTGAGCGGATACTTTAATTCAATAACTTCACCATTTTTTTCACGCAATTGTCCTCCATTTTCCATGTAGTATTGAACGAGTTCTGACAATGTAGCGAATTTTTCACCGCCGTACAAATCATAAAAATCACCAGTATTTTGAATTTTAATATGTGTTACTTCGCTATTTCTCCTACAATAAAAATATATTCATTAATTTATTTTACATATATCCAATACAGTCAACAATTAATTCAAAAAATTACTCGCCTCACAGAGAGTGTAAAATCACCAGGATTTGACGAGCTTGGACGTGCTAAAAATGAGCTGTCATAACCTCGTTCCATCAATAAACGTTCGGCATCTAATCCTGATATATTGGGATGAAACCATCTGCAAATCAATCATCAAAACAATAAATTTAAATACAATAATTACTATCCTCGTAAATTATCAAATTATATAACAATCATCTATAACAATAAATACACAAATAAACATTTTATTTTCCTCTCACAAACGGCGAAAAAAAATCTATGCCGCGCCCCGTAAATACATATTGACAAGTGGTCTACAGATATGATTATTGATGTGCGAAAATAATTGCAGAGACACGGGAAACTGGCAATTAAAAAATTGTTTTTCCTCACATATCACATTACGTGACAATACTGTGCTCTGTTATTATCATTATTATCATCATCATCATCATCATCATAATCTTTTTTTTTTTTTATATGAATTTTCATATTCCATTTACGTAAGGAATCCTTCGCGCTCTCACGCTTCTGTATTTGTGTTTGTACAATTATTTAACGCTCGTAAGACAACGTTTATGTCGCCACGGTGTGAGGAACAAGTGTGCAGTGGCTACAAATAATTTCGCGGTACAATAAGTGCGCATAGACTTACCGTGTACGAATTAATCACCGATGATTATCAGGACCTTTCAAGACTATAACGCGGCTTGTCCGTAATTATCATAATTACATACGATTTTATTTCATTCCAATTCAATTATTATTATTATTATTATTATTATTATTTATTATTCATTATCATTATTATATTGATGATTTTCAAAGTAGAAAAACTTTCCTCACCTGCGGGATGCCATGTCGTGATTACAATTACTACGACCACCTGGCAATCAATAATTTTTAATATATCATGAATGACTTTAAAAATATAATTTATGCTACAGCGTCGGTGTTTATTGTCACCCAATGCCGCGCCACCGAGCTGACATTGTTCAATCACTATTTTATGTAAATTTACAATTAAATCTCTCGTCTTGTTACTTTGATAGCGGCGAGTGAAATGCGCTATGGATGAATGTGTGGTGTGTGTGGTGTATATAATAATAAAAAAAAAATTCGCGAATTATTCACACACAGTCGAATAGAAATGGTGGGTGACCGTTTATGCAATGTTCATGTAGGGATAAAGAAGAGATACATCATAGACATTTTCGTTCATTTTCGCGCGGGTGTTTTTTAGCTCTCCGCCGCCATTTTGATATGTAGTGTAATTTTTTTTCAAATGGCGGCGCTCTAGTTTAATTCTAAGATGGTTGAAATTTTTTTGATGGAGTACTCTCATTATATTGGAGATTTTGGCAGTTTACTTCGTAATTATTTAGGTGGGTTGGGAAATTAGAAACTTTATTAATATACTGAGAAACTATTTCTACTGGCCATTCATTTTGACGAAGTTTTGATTGTTTTTTTGACCATTTATCCAGTAATTATAATTAATTCGAATTTTAGTTTCAATTAAACAAATCGCGCTCATCGAAAAGTTATAATAGTTAACGCTAGGTGCGCTCGAAGGTTACAACCATATAACTATTATCCACAAAGTAATAAAAGGATGAATATATATCAAATAACAAAAATATCTAAACATAAACACACCAACATGCAGTTTGGTGATGAATCGATCTTGACAGTTTCAATGATTTTTTAAGCAAAACAAATAAACAAAAGCATTGTTCAATAAATAAATAAATGACACATTATAGTCGATACTATAGAAGTATCAATATAAAATATTATTTGTAACAAAGAAGAAATGCATAAAAGTATATTTAATTAAGTTTATATATTTATATTATTACATGATTTATTCTTAATTTTTATTCTCATTTTCCATCACTGTTTTCAGATTAAAATTAATTGTTACAATACCAATAATTATAATGGATAAAACAACTGCTGAGTGTTTGACATTAGATTTTGGACCATTTGAAACTGTCCATCGATGGCAACGTATGCCTGAGTGTGATGAATTTGTTGGTGCTAGGTAATATTACAATTAAATTATTAATTTATTATCATCCATTGTTTATCATTCGTTAATTTTTTAAATAAAATTTTCTATTACAGACGAAGTAAACATACTGTGGTTGCGTATAAAGATGCTATATATGTATTCGGTGGTGATGATGGTAAGAGAATGTTAAATGATTTATTACGTTTCGATGTAAAAGAAAAATCATGGGGAAGAGCATTTGCAATCGGCACACCACCAGCACCACGCTATCATCATTCAGCAGTTATTCATGACTCATCAATGTTTGTTTTTGGTGGTTATACCGGTGATATACATTCCAATTCAAATTTAGCAAATAAAAACGATTTATTTGAGTATAGATTTCAAAATGGTCAATGGACCGAATGGAAATTTATCGGTAAAACGCCTGTTGCGAGATCAGCACACGGTGCTGCTATTTATGACAATAAATTATGGATATTTGCTGGATACGATGGCAATGCACGTCTCAATGATATGTGGACAATATCTCTTTTACCTGGTGAATTAAGAATTTGGGAAGAAGTTGTACAATATGGTGATTGCCCACCAACATGCTGCAATTTTCCCGTAGCAGTTGCACGCGAGTCAATGTTTGTTTTTAGTGGTCAGAGCGGCGCTAAAATTACCAATAGCCTATTTCAATTTCACTTTAGAGATAAACGATGGACACGAATATCGACTGAGCATATTTTACGTGGTGCACCACCACCGCCTGCACGACGTTATGGGCATACAATGGTGAGCTTTGATCGACATCTTTATGTGTTTGGCGGTGCGGCAGATTCAACATTGCCAAATGACCTTCATTGTTACGATTTGGATACTCAAACATGGAATATTGTAATACCATCAAATGACAGTGAAGTACCATCGGGTAGACTATTTCATGCAGCATCAGTTATTGGTGAAGCTATGTTTATATTCGGTGGTACTGTTGATAACAATGTGCGTTCTGGTGAAACGTATCGGTTTCAATTTTCATGCTATCCTAAATGTACACTTCACGATGATCTTGGTAGACTATTAAATTTACGGCAATTTTGTGATGTTGAATTTGTCGTTGGTAATGAACAAGTGGAGAAAAAAATACCGGCGCATATTGCTATGGTTGCGGCACGTTCGCAATTTCTTCGTGATAGAATACGTCAAGCGCGAGAGGAGCGAATTGAACAAACAAAAGATGCGCCATTGTTAGAGGTGAAACTTGATGATGCTGTGCCAGAAGCATTTGAGATGGTACTCAATTATATCTATACAGATCGTATTGATCCAACAATTTGCGTTAAAGATGACGATCCAAGCAATCGTATTGTTTTATTAATGATGGATGTTTATCGTTTAGCCTTAGAATTCAATATGAAAAGACTGGAGCAATTGTGCGTGCATTATCTTGAAGCAACGATTAATCATGCTAATGTTTTGGAGGCACTTCACAATGCTGCTCATCTCAAGCTTCATTTTATTAAAGAATTTTGTTTGGGTTTTGTTGTTAAAGACAGCAATTATAATCAAATTGTTATGAGTCGTGAATTTGAGACATTGGATCGGGGATTAATGGTGGAAATTATTAGACGTAGACAAATGCCACAAATACGATATAATTCAAAGCAATATGAAACGGTAATGGGCACAACATTAGAACAAGATATGGAGAAATTTTTAAAAAATATGTTAGATGGACGAGATAATGGTGGAAAGGAATTTTGCGATATAACATTAATGTTAAATGGCGTTCCTTATCCAGCACACAAAGCAGTTTTAGCTGCTCGATGTAGCTATTTTGAGGGTATGTTTAGATCATTTATGCCCGAAAATAATACTGTAAATATTCAAATTGGTGAAATGATCCCGTCAACTGAATCATTTGTCTCTTTAATGAGATATATTTATTATGCTGATGTATCAATGCCACCCGAAGATTCATTATATTTATTCACTGCGCCAGTTTTTTATGGTTTTACTAACAATCGTTTACAAGCATTTTGTAAACAAAATTTAGAAATGAATGTGACATTTGAAAATGTTATACAAATATTGGAAGCTGCTGATCGAATGCAAGCAAGTGATATGAAAAAATATGCTCTCAATCTTATTGTACATCATCTAAGTAAGGTAAGAAAAAAATTACATATTTATATACATAGTTATCATCAATGGAATTTTTTTTTATATTCTCGTGAATTTATTTAATTTTATGGTAATGTACACAATGAATTTCTGATTGTTACTTTTCTTTTATTCCTTTTTATTAGGTTGCACGTTTGCCCAGGCTGAAAGAACTGAGTCGTGAACTACTTCTGAATATTATTGAGGCAATGGCAGATGAACAAAGTGAAGCTCGTACATGTCAAGATATGACAAGCGATTGCTGATTTATTTTCTTTGAAAATACAACACATTTTTATTCAATGTGCAATTAGAAAATCAAATGTGAATATTTACCAAGCTCCAGTCATTGTATAAATGTATACATACATGCAAAACATATACATGCATACACAAGTGATATATACATATATATTTAAATCTGATGAAATGTCATACTATTGAATATCTAGCAATTCCATATTGCTTTTGTACATACATTTAATTAATTAGGTAATAAAATATACCATGTTTATAATTATATATGATTAAACGTTGGTATTTTTTCTATTCACTTTATTCATTTATTTATTTATATTTTTTGATTATTGTCAATTTTGGAATGGTGATATGATTTTAGAGAAAGCGGATTAATTATAAATTATGCATTATTTTATTTAAATATAGTTGTCCTTAATAATACAATTAGGCCTTATTGTGTCTTACGGAATTTAATTTTTATTTATAAAGATTAGCTTGAGCCAAGCTGCGGGAGGAAGAAAACATAGTGTAAAAATTGATTTCGTGATATTTTTTTTTTTATGCCTCATGGTAAAATACAAAAAAAAAATTATAATGTGCTACAAGATCGAGCATTGTCCTTATATGTTCGTAAATATTTAACACGCTAATAGTCATCGCGCATATTCAGTCTATTAATGGAAAAACAAATTATCAATTTGATTATTTATATATTTCGTACTTATTTAACATTTGCAATTTGTACTCAAAATTATGTATGTTTGCTCCAATATTTAAGTGTGGAGTGGTACAAGAGGCCAGTCGTGTAAACGTCTTAACTGAATGTTTATACGAGATTGAGTCCATAATCCTATCTACAATATTTATACTCCATACATTTTTTTCTTTTTATTTTTTAATTCATTGCTATATAAAGATCATATTTCTTGTATCTACAAGCTGGAACGTCACTTCCTATAATTTACATTCAATATCATTTATTAATTCAATCTACTGATTTTAGCCAATATTTTGTTCAATAATTAATCCTATGTAGGCCCGTTATTTTGCTTAAATATCTAAAGATTTAAATTTCAATATAGATCCAATTTTTTATCATTATTTTACATCGCAATATTGAAAAAATAAACAAAATAATCAATAATATGCGATGAAAATACATCTTAATGGTTTACAGATATATTATTAAATTGATATCGTCATCATTACAAACATTATGTTGACTTCAATGTGGCCCCTATCTGAAAGTCAAAAAATATAAAAAAAACAAATTAAATTTATATTTTAATTTTTTTATTTAGCAATAGATAAAAATTAAATTTTCAAATATTATTCAACTTACCGATTGTGAAAATTTATTTTGTAGGCGTTACACAATCGTACAAAAAACAATTTGATCAATATAAAAAAAAATGCCGTATTGCTGTCTGCGTACAATATGTGTGATGCTCCAAACAGCTATTGAGACAGAGAATAATACGCAGAAATTTCGGCATTGCAGAAAAAAACCGTCGAGATTTTATTCATAGCGAATTCATCGTATTTTAAATATTTTCTCGACTTTGTTCAATTATTTTGTCTCCTTTCAAAGGATGAATTTATCTCATCGATTTTCAACATTTCTAAAACATTACAAATAAAAAATTAGCAAAATGAAAGTTAATATACTGATAAAAACTTTTTTTTATCAAATAATCATACTTTAATTATAATAGCAAAATTAATTAATTAATTTACCTTCGTTCGTCTTTGACAGAATTGCCATGCGATGATATTCTTAATGTAGATTCCAATCTCCTTCGTCTCTCTTCAATCGCTTCAGTGTCAAAACTTATTGTCGACTGAAGGGTTGACGATGCACCCAGCGATGCATTAATGTGTCTAGTCTTCATCAGAGGTGGATTACGTGACTGGGGAATTGCGAATGCACGTCTTAATGCGCCTCGTGGTGGCGATGGCGGTGGATAAGAAATGCCTGTAATTAAATTTCCCCAAGATATATACATATAGAATGATTCTTGACACCAATGAAGATTTAGTTTATACTCTATATATTATTGATGATAAATTAATACATGCCTCGATGGCCAGGAGAGAGAAGTGTGTCCTTGCTCTTCGTAATTTGTGGTACTATCAGCAGTGAATTTGGTGGTGTGGGCGAAACAGTGGAAGTTTGCGGTGATGTAGCGAGCGTTAAATTTGGTAATGATTGACCCAGACACGAATAAGCTGGTACCTGAACGCTCAATGTATTTGGTGTTGGTGATTTGCTCAACATCGATCGTCTGAAAAATAAAAATACTGATAAAAATAAGAAAATAAAATACTAAAAACAAATTAACATATCATATAATTAAAAATTTCTGCTATAAATTTTATTATTAATAGAAAATTAAAATAAAGTATTTATATAATATAAAATTAAATTATTATTTACACTTGCCTAATTTGAATTGGCCTATGACTATGTCCAGATCCAATCTCAGCACCTTCTTCTGACGAGACACTTGATGCTCGTGGCGGTTCATTTGTCTCAACACTGACACTTTTGCTGGCATTATGACTCGGCAAAAAAGTACTGCCACCGGGCGAAACGCCCTCCATCTCCATACTTCCACTGTGTTCATTTATAATTTAAACATTTAATGAATTATTCAATGATAAGATAACAGCAGGGAAGATATTAAATAAAAATTTATTACCTGTGGCTATGTGCTAAACTACTGACACGCGAAGCTCGACTACTACCGCGGGGAGTTCTTGGTAATGCGTCCATGTCTTCAATTTCAAAATCTCCGTCACCCAAATATGTACTGGCCTGTCGACTCACTGTAGCTATGGGTTGGATTTCACCAAGAGGTGGAATTTTCATTATTGCAAATTGTTGTTGGGCCTTTCTCAATGACTCCATCCATGACT
Organism: Microctonus aethiopoides; assembly: GCA_030347275.1. Classification (NCBI taxonomy): domain Eukaryota; kingdom Metazoa; phylum Arthropoda; class Insecta; order Hymenoptera; family Braconidae; genus Microctonus; species Microctonus aethiopoides. Next base: position 5,523,480 of record JAQQBS010000001.1, read on the forward strand.
GTAATATTCCAACACATTTAATTTTATTTCATTTACTTTTTTTTTATTCATTTATTTATCATTTTAACTTTTCTTGAAATTTCATCAACTTATCACATAAATAATTCAGTGAATAAATTTACCTTGGCGAGTTTTGGTTCAGATGTACTGAGAACAAATGCAGCTGATGCAACTCCATATTCATTTAAATAAACTAAACCCAAGCTTGATGATTCTTTCAATTCATAAATACGTAAACGATCAATTACATACGGCTGTCGTATTATTTTTAATCCTGCTGCGTTTCCTGAGCCACTACTAACTGATCCTTTTTTCGTCGATGATTTGCACAACAATAACATATCAGTCATAAGAATAACGTGCACTTCAGTCTGTAATGATAAAAAATCACATGAGAATGATTATCATATTTTTTTAATTTATATTAGATAAATATAAAAAAATTATATAATGTTATCAATTTAATTACTTTGCTTGTCGCTGCATCACGTAACTTTAAATCACCCTCACGTAAAAGTGTTCTGAGAGTGTCTTTAGGACAACCAGGCATTGGTGTCGATATAATGTCAAGACTACAATACAATTTAACCAATTTATCGAGTTCCTCGTCACGTGATTCAACAACATCGTAACATTCAATACGAGTTGCTGCGCCAGCTAGTCGTGCTGTTTCTTCAGTTCTACGTAGCGCAGCATTTACTGATGCGACAAAGTTATCAACAAATTTAATCTGTAAATATACAGAAAATAATTATTTAAATATTCCATCAGATTTTAATTGACAATAAATTTGTTTCTTTTTTATTTCAACTTAGGATTTTACCATTATACTTAATTCGACTCGTTGTTCATCGTCTTCAGTATTTTTGTGAATGGCTTTCAGTAAAAGAGAATACTTTGTTAATCGTTGCATTGGCTTCACTAGAATATCTAAAAGTCTCAAACGATTACAATCCTTTTGAGTTTCACACCACTGAAATATATAAATTATTAATTCTCTTGTCAAATAATTATTATTACTACTTTCATATATAATTATAATTAGAAATAAAAATAACAATTATCCATTACGTACAACTAGATAAGCTGTGAATAATTCGTTGTCATTGAGTCGTTCACGGCAGTACTGTTGACATTTACTCTGCTCTGAGCAATATCTCGTATATGGAGCAAATGTTTGTTCAAATGTCTCAAAGCCATTAAGTAAATGACCAGGATCTAAAGGATGACCACTTGATCTTGTTGCATTAACCATTCCTAATACATGTTCACACCAAAAAAATCTATTTGCTGCATAAATATCAGTAATATTACTGAATAATTTTGTTCGATCAACCTCATTCAATATATTCAATGCTTGAAGACTGCAAAGACACGCCATAAAGAGCTGAAAAATATAAAAAAACAAGATACGAAATTAAACGTATGAAATTTATGTATTCGAAAGAAATATATATAACACGAATAAGAATTTTGCGGGCAAACATTTATCATAAATCAACATAAATATAAAATATAACTTACGTCTGTGACAACTTTGAGCGTTTTGATATAAGCTATTTCAGTTTGTGCGAGTTCCCACAGCGCAGTTTGTTGCTGCTGTTGCTTTTCCGAAAGTCGATCCCAATTTTCCACAATGTCACGCCAATCCTCCTCCAATATATACATCTCTATATATAAAAAAAAAAAAAAAAATAAAATAAATAAATAAAAATAAAAATAGAAAGAAAAAATACAAAACATTGAATCGTTTCATATGAATATACTTTTCTCCCGCTCATTCAACCTTTATTATTGAATTATGTATGACAAACTTGACACACATATATATATATATAAATATCTTTATATAGACACGTGTATTCGGAGTTTTATATCATTCAACCAAATCAGCAATAGCGTATACTATGTGACACACTCAAAGCAAGAATTTTTACATTCGTGACACGAGGGGGGATGAATAAATTTGTTATCGAAAGAAAATATAAAATATAATATGTAATATAAAGTTTAAGGGCATCATATCATTGATTGACAACCTTTATTCTGTTCAAGGAGAATGTATTCACAGTAAAGGAGGAGAAGAGATGAGGTTAGAGGACAGTAGTGAAATCTATATAGCGATAGGAGTAAAAGGGGATGCAATAAGAGTACAGACGATGTAACAAGGTGGAGGGAGTGTGGAGATGAGAGAGAGAGTACTCAAGAGACTCGGATCGATTCACCCTTGACTAAGGAATCTTCCTATCACACGTGGAATGAAGCGCGAGAAAAAAATACAAAAGAAAAAAATAGTTGCCCAGCAAATTTACGTAATAAAAAAATTTGTATAATTTATTTAATTTTATTCTCTTTTTTTTTTTCATTTTATTTATCTGACCTTCTTCATTGGCAATGAGGTCATGCGGCAACTGAATTTCCGGTAGACATGGTACACCATGCTTGGTATATCCATTCAATTGTTCTACAAGCAATTCCATTTTAGTTCCTTTAGTATTTGTAAAGAAACCACTCCAACGTTGCTTGCTTGCTTTCAATCCTGCTGCACCGCTGCTCATTTTTCCAGTTGTCAATGTCGTTGCCGTCACCGCCGCAGGTACCATTTCAGAATCCACACTCGAGTCCTCAGTGGATGCACTGAAGAATCGACCACTTCGACCTCGATAGCTCTTTAGGAATAATAAAGAGAATGGAAAATAAAAAAATATAATATGATAATGTTAATAATGCGGTAGGGAAATTTGCAAATGCCTCAATGAATATTTAGATTCTTCGAAAAGCAAATATACTTACGCCACCGGTTTTACGTAGGGAAACATTTTGGTTACTTTTCTGACTTGCTGAACGTGATGCAACTTTATCATCTTTGGCTGCGAAAAGACAAATATAATATATTGATTATTTATAAAAAAATTAAAATTAGAAAAAATATAAAACAAATCATCGATGCGCTCAATATAAATCTTGATATATTTTACTACGCACTTATACAAACGAGGCTAAATAGACCATTTATCAAATACCCTCTCTACCCATCACGTAATGTATACATATATTTGGGGAAGAGGAGGGTTGTGCGTCATTGAAAGTTGAAGAGAATGAGATATTTATATAGATTTTACAGTATTAAAACGTTTTCTCTTCATCTAAAATTCCTGATTTTCACCCTCTCATACGTGAAAAAACCTCACAGTATATACATACAGATTACATCTATGTTTTTTATTCCTCTCCATCATGGATGAACCAAACATGAGTGGACAATTTGTCGTAATCCCTATATAAATTTTTTAACAAAATTTGTTATTCTCCAAATTAAAAATTCACTGAATTACATTTATTCTTTATGTATATTTCAATTAAAATAAAACCCTGATGAATAATGACAAATAATAAATAAAAACCGGTAAATTCTAATCGACCAAAGTGTTTATTTAAACAATGAAATATCGCAGAATGGTAATAGACACCATATAGCAAAATTAATCATGATGAAATCATCAATAATTAAATTCTGTTAATTAGACTTGGGTCAAAGTGACTGAAGCGTCCACGCTCAATTCAAGCGTTTATATATGTATATAATAGTTGTAATTGGGGTGACATAGTTGACGGGCGTTAAGCAAATTTCCAAGTTTACCATCATTCATTACTACACATAAATACATATAAATAAATTATATCTTTAAATAGTTTACCAGTGACTCGCAAATGTTTTCCACCTAAGCCAAAAGTTTCTGTTGTAAGTAATGGCAATGGCGTTGATAATGCATCTAAAAAGACATCGACACGTGTCAAATCAATGCCACGACGTTCACATGCTGCACCAAGCACTTCCCTGAAACAATATTTAGTATTTATAATTTTAATAATAATAAAAATAATATTAATATTAATTTTAAGGGGTTATATACAGTTAGGATTTGTAAAAAATCGATTTTTTTTATATTGCATTTTCGTAATGTATATATATTT
>JAQQBS010000001.1:5551470-5604235 GCA_030347275.1 Microctonus aethiopoides
ATTAAAGAAAATTTGTTTTTTTTTTTTTGTTTTTTTGAATAAAAAAGCTTACATATGGATTTTCGATGAAACTGTCAGTTCTAGAAAGTAATGATCTGGTGTAATCAACATCATTTCCAGTAAAATTTTGTCCATTTTCAACTTTTGTCTCATCTTCAGCCAAAGAACTCAAACTGTTGTACCAATGTGCAGCACCCTTTGATCTGTAATCTTGATTTGTTTCAAAAACACGATTCAAATCACGATTAAAACTCAAACTCCTGCGTATCGGCTGAAATCCACGATTAATCGCAGCCGGTAAGTCAGCGCTCCCACGTATTAAAGCACTGAATTTTCGCCTCAATGATGGTTTCCGGTTGAGTTTATTGCTGGAATCAGTGGCGTTATCACGGCCACAATCTGAAATGATAAATTAAAGGTTAATAAAAAAATTACATACAATGTAAAGAAAAAAAAAAATAAATAAATAATCCCATCCAACAAAAACCAAAAACTATTAAAAAACATAATAAAATTTTATCATGATCGTTATGGCATTTATTGCCAATGACAATATTACTACATATACGCTTAATATAATATTAAACTTTATAATAGCTATTTAAACACACCTGTTTCGACTCTTGAGTGGGTAGAATTCTTCTCCTCATCTCCAATAACAGCTCGATGTGCTTTTGGAATTTCATCAATGGGACAAATTTTCGTTTTATTAATTTTAACCAATTTTTTTTGTTGTTTTGTTTTCCCATCTTTCTTCAAAGTCATGATTGGCACGTGTTATTTTTGTTTTTTTTTTTTCTTTTTTATTTTTTTAATAATAAATCCTAATTGATGATGATACTTCACATCACTTCACTGCACTGCATCGCATATTTGTTATTTAATGAAGAGGGACCGTGACGCCAATCACTTGATGTGTGATGATGTCGTCATCCCACATTGAAGTATAATAAACAACACATGTAGGCATACCAGCACAAATAAATGTACACACCGTTAGGAGTATTGTTTTTTTTTTTTTTTCGCCGGATTAATTCGCCATTCGTTCATTTAGTTGAGTAATATCGGGACAGTCTCGAGAGACAGTCATTTTGAAAATAAATATACACATAGGAAATTTTTCTAAACTGTATATATTGACGATATTCCTTTTATTTTTTTTTTCTTTCTTATTTTATATTCTCGTGTGTCATTATTTTATTTTCTTGTTGAGAGTTATTAGTGCAAAAAGAATGAGAAATATTTTTTTTTTCTCAACTCAATTATATATATGTATACATTTGTTCGCATTCAAAATTTGACTGACAAGCAACTGTATGGAAATATTTCAAGCTATATACTGGGTCACGCAGACATTTCGTGCACCACAACAACGATATTGAATCAAAAATTCAACGACTATACGCTCAAACATTTGTATTTATACAAGTGTTGAAAATTCATTAGTCACATCAATACATAGCAAGGTTATCGTCTACATATTATGTATACAGGTTCTATATCAATTAATTCATAAATAATTCATTGATTATTATCGATGAAACACTTGGAAAATATATTTATATATTTATTGCTGAGCTAATTACGTTTTTCATGACATGTGATAATGTATGATTACATAAACTCGTGACTGTATCGTTGAAACTTTACTAAACTCTACCTGAATATAGTTTTATTTTCCCTATTTTATTATTATATTAATTAAAAAATCGTTGATATTTTTCTTTATCCATTTCTGGACAATTATTTTTGAAGGGAAAAAAAAATTTATTTTTAAACATATGATAAGAAGGAAATTACAAATGAAACTAATTTTATCACTCAGTTGTTTATCGGATAAATAACGAACACCAAACACACAATGCACTTTATAATACGCCTATGTATTATAGTTCCAACGAATAACTAACTAACCAACCAACCAACTACATAAATTTCAATTCAGGGACGACTGAATTGTTAAGATAGCGCGTTATCGCAAAAATTTTTATCGTTCCAGGTGCATTGCTTTGCCATCGTCATCCTCATCATCACCACTATCAACTTCATCAACATCATCATTATTGCTCTCATAATCCAACCAATAATCACGGATATTCGTTAAGATCAATCGATAAAACAGTGTATAAATGAAATAAAAATTTTATAAAAAACTGATAAATATTTTTTTCATCACTCAATTCATTAAATAAAAATTACCAAAAAAAAAAAAAATAATTAACACTAATAATAATCACTAGAATTATAAACACTCACAAGTGTATAAATTAATAAAATAATAAATAAAATATATACTTATAAATATTAATATATATTATATTTTTAATGAAAAAGTATATTGTATGTGGAGACTTGCGCCACACTCGAATTACAACTCGACTAAGCGAGAAATTAAAGATAGGTAACCGCGTGGATAAGACTGTTGATGGGCAATATGGAAGGAGAACGTGTAGATTGTAAAGTGTGTGTGTGTGTGCGGGGTAAGGTAAAATAAATACACAAGAAAGAGAGAGTTGAATTGGAGACCTGACTGACATTGCTCTCTGTATAAATGTACAGTATATAAATATATTATTTTCAAATATATATTACTGCTCCAATATACTTATATGTTATATATAAATTCATATATACATATATATATATATATTCATATATAATATTTCTTTCTCTTTCTATCTAATTTCTTATAGTACTTAATTGTATTGTGCGATAAGACACACGCGTGTTTCTCTCACGTTATTGATAATGTCACTGTGCAATATTGATTATGTATTATATCGTAAAACTTCATTCGTTATATTATTCTTAAAGTACAAGTTCAATTATATAAAGATTATCAAATTTTATGATCAATAATAATTTAATAGATTTTATTTATGATTTGTCGGACAATGTCAAATTTTTCATTCGTGTCAAGTTTATTTATTTTTAGATTATAATTAATTTTATATATTTATATATACATACACATATATACATATATATATGTATATATATATTTTTTTTTATGTGTATTTATTATTATTTATTATAATAGTCGCGAAGTTGAGTTGAATTTCGTTTTTGTTTTTCTTTATTTTTGTTTTTTTCTTCATTTTCAGAGGCTTTGTGCAATACGTGTTATCGCCAATTTACACTCCCCCTCTCTGGCCTCTCTAAATAACCAACTTAGACTTTCCTATTACCATACACTATACACATAAGAAGAAAAATCGATGATTCCCTCAGCCAACTGGATACCATTTTATATACATATGTATCAATGTATAGTTTAACCAAAATGTATTTCATTGCAGTAAATCGACTGGAGAAAAAAGACAAGCCTTAACTACATTTCACTTTTACATGTAACAATGTGTGTGGCACGATTTACATATTTTCAAAGATATAAACTACCACCCTGTTCTTCACAATATCACTATCACTCCAAATAAAAAAAAAAAAAAAAAGAGCAGATTCGTGAGATGAAATTTTTTTTATTTTTTTTTTTCTTGAACTTGAGTATGTATATATGTATATTTTTTTTTCACTAGTGTACACACGTGCTTGTGATAACGCAGAGAATCGAAATGCCTACCTCCTGGTATATAAAAAAAAAAATACAACCCTCATTTTATATATAAAAATATAAAGAACTTATAAATGTCAAACATTTTTTTTTTCTTTCTCCAATTACAATAAAAGACAACCATTAATATATGTATAAACAATTGCTATTTAATATTCATCCCCTATTGAATTCACCCATTATATACACAATAAATAGAAAAAATTATATACACAAAAACAAATACAAATAGTAATTATAATAATAAATAAAAATATGTATTTTTATTTCAGAGCTAAACGGTATTAAGTTATATAAATAAATCCATGGATTTGATATCATTCAACTCTAAATTACCGACATGAAGAAGTGAGAAAGTTAAAGAGAGAAGGGAGGTTTATATACATACATATATACGCGGGCGGTTATCTTCCGCATATACTGGCCATAAATAATGGGTGACCCCTCTATTTAGTCGGCTCACGCCCATTGTTCCCCTTTTATAGGTATATATACCTACTTCCCTCGCAATAATCTTTCATTTCTTTTATTTTTCTTTTTTCTTTCCATTGGTAAAACGCGCGTCACTGAGTAGGCTTTTGCGTTGGCGAATATGTCAGGGGAAAAAAAAACCTGAATTCACATTATATATGTATATCTAGCTATGTATGTATATGATACATTAGACGAAGAATGTCTTTAACATTTCCGTTTGTATCTATGTATATTTATTTATACATATACATTTGTATATAATATGTGGGGGAAATATATTCATAAGTGGTTGTGGCATTTGTTTGGAACTTTAGATAAATCCATCGTACTCGTGGCAAACTAATCTGTCTGCAAAGGACCAACTTGTTATATAGGTTATGTACTTATATATGTATATGTACTAGTTATTAAGTACGTATAATATATATATAAATATAAATATATATAAAGATTAATTAATCTTAAATTCAGAAATGGAGCTAAATGTCCTTCGTTTAGTCATGAAATATTTACACCAATTCTTTTTTCTATATGCGCTCAATTTTAATGAAATATGTTTGTAAATATTATGATATAAACCGCTAAATGGTATATATAAATATGTATTTGTGTATCAAATATAATTATTCTAGTAAAATATGAAAGTAATGTTAATAAATTAAAATGATACACTATTAGGTTTTTTATTTTTATAATTCTAAATGATATTAGATATAATACAGAATGGGAGAGAGAGCGAATTGTGTGACTGTGTGTTGGCAATTGAAATGCGTCACGCAAAGTCATTTGTATAGTATACAAGAATGAAGCATCGACCTCGGATGAATGCGTGAAAACCGTTTGAGTATTGTGCCGCAACGAATATATAAAAGGTGAAGAGAAGAAAAACGATAGAAGTAATGAGAAAGAAAGAAAGAGAGAGATTTAAGTGTATGTAGCAATGTTGGAATGTATGTATATTCTCTTGTAATCAATTATAAGAAGGCTAGTGGTAATAGAGCGATAAAATATTGTAGATAAAAAAAATTATAATCAAGGTAAGAGAAAATAAATTTTAAATAAATATGAAAAAAAAAAAATACAGAGAAAATAATTATAAGTGGCTTAATTTTATGCGCTATTAGGTGTTTGCACAATAGAACTAGAATAAAAAACTAGAAATATGTCGTATTATTTATGAGACACGAAGTATAATTAAATATATAGTATCTTGTAATTATATATAAAAACAACTAACAATAAGTTTATTTAATATACGATAAAGTCTCTCTCTTTTTTTATTTCTCTCTATTTTACAAGTTTTTGCTTTGCTTTATCTTCGTTGTATACTTCAAATGTAAGTGACTATGAAGAAAATAGTTGGTATACATATGTATAACTATCTATCTTATATATGTATACATATAGTATAGGCTTCGTTACCATTTGGCACGTTGCCAAAAGTTTAACGCGCTCCATTTATACTCGCGTGCATTCGTTGTTGTCTGTCCTTGTTTTGGCATTTTCTAAGTCACGAGGCTCGACATCTTGTCATGTGTCACTGGACTGACAGTCGCATAGAGTGCGAATAATCGATATATATCCATGTCACATGATATCTTCACTTACCTGCAACATAAAAAAAAAAAATATAAGAAAATGATGAAAGTTATCATAAAAGTAAATGTGTAAAAATAAATATTACGATACATATTTATGTGTAATGGGTCATAATAATCGTATGTAAATTTATTATTCTCATCATACATATATGTATGTGCAGGTTTTTTTGTTTATTGGGGCTGTGATGTAAATAGACGAGCAAAAAAAGAAAAAAAAGTTAAATTAGGCTTGTGAATTTTTTTTTCTCTCTTCATTTATCGCGATACAACCAAAGGTCGAATGTTGATGGTCACGACATTTAGATGAATCGCTAAGATATAGTTTGGTAAATGCGTGTATGCTATCACTAAAAAAATTTTCTATATACAGGACGTGATTTTGACATTGGTATTGTTACTTTTGAATGTTCACTTTAATTTTATAAATAGAAAATTTTTTTTAACATTCTTTTCAATAGTTGAATTTATATACGTGTGTGTATTAGAATGTATATAAGAATAGGGTGAGAAAATACATATAGGGTGAAATAAAGAGTGGAAAAGTTTGGTTAGAAAATTTCCTTTTATGTGAAGGGATCAAGTGCCAAAATGGGAATTTTGTATATGGCAGTTAAAAGAAGAAGAAAAAAAATTAAATTTCCCGGAAGCTTTTACACCCCTGATGTAGTATTTTACTCGCCATAGGAGTCTTTCACTCATTTCCTTCCTCCCTTCCGATTATTTCGCCTTTTTTTTTTTTTTTTTTTTTTTTTTTTTTTTTTTTTTTTTTTTTTTTTCTTCTTACGAATAATCGAAAAATTATGTCTATATATATATATGTATATATATATATATGTATATGTAATATATATACATATACATGTGTGTTGACGTTAAAATGTCGATCCATTTTAAGGGATGTGACAAATCATATTCATGAATTTTTTTTCTATATTGAAAAGGATGAGCAGCTTTAGTAGAGATTGATCGAACTCTGTTCTCTTTTTCCAAAGGGGTTCGTCAACAGTTCATTGGCTTCTTTTTTTATTTCATTACTTTACTTTTAAAATAAATAACAAAAGATTAAAAAAAAATCGTCAACTTGATTTTCACTCAACAAATCTCTTTCATTATCTCATTTAATTTATTTATTTATTTATTTTTTTTAAATTCTATTTTCCTATTTCATTCACTTAAATGAATCCTCACTATTTTTTCACATGATTGAAATTCCAGAATCAATTGTAAATTGTCGTGAGTTTATTCACTCAGTATAATTATATTTACAAAAATCAATTTACTAAACGCGATGAAATTTAATTGAATTACTCCTAAATTCAAATGCAATTTAATTAATTTTATTGCCATCAATAATCATAAACACTAAAACAAATTAATAATAACAATAACAACACCAATAAAATTAATAATGACAATAATAAAAATAATAATTACCTTTAATGTGTACGTATACAAATATAAAATCACAAATAATTAATTAATTCACAATTGTCGATAAATAATTTGAACTTTTCATAAAAAAAAAAAAAAAATTGAATATATCAAGAAAATATTATAATAATTAATTATTGCACAACGACGTGTGTTTAATAATTTAAATCACAGATTAATAAATAAAAATAATTTAATATTAGCGTGGTAAGGGTTCGGATGTTTTCGATAGAACTGACTGCAGAGGACCGCGTGGCCAACGTACCTGACACGGGGTGGAACGTTACCCCCACCACCAAACGGGCGTCTTGAACCCACGACCGTTTCACCCTTCTTTTCTCTTTATTACATAGATATGTATATGTATATATATATATATGTATTGTACGATAATCAGTATACATATACGATTTTTTGCACTTGGCTTTCACAAAGCCATCTTCAATCCACTAGACGCCATTGTCCGTGTCCACGAGCACATTAACCACCACTAGAAAAAACTTGTCTTGGATTTTTAACTGAATTTCATCCTTTGAGTTAATTTCAACCATCGCACTAGATTGACGGCATTTGTTAAACTTCACTTTGAATAATGTGTGTAAAATTATAATTGTTATCTGCTAATGAAAAAAAAAAAAATTTACATTTATTGAAACGAATATTTTTATTAAAAATTAAAGATTTTCCTTTTTTTTTTTATATTGATATTAATATATGTTGAAATGTTAAGTGAGAATATAGTTTAAAATATTTATAGTAATAAACAAATAATAATGTCACTTGTTGAAGATTAAATACATGTCATTACTGTATTTTTAATCAGAAGAAAAATGTAATTTTTAGGAATATTTATATATTTGATATAATTAAATTAAAATGAAAAATAGAGGAGGTGAATTATTCACTGATGATATTTCTCATCTTCACTTTTCTTTCATACTATTAGAAAGATCGTAAGTTTTATCATCATTTAACTGCAGCAATGATTTAATTATCTAAACTAATCAAGAAACTCTTGACCATAAATAACTTCTCTCACTTGTATTTTATTTCTTTCAATTTTATTTTATTTTTATTCGAGAATATTTATCCTGCGAGTGCTAGACAGAGTATTAAGTAACTAAAAAAAGTTGGTGATCTGCATGCACTGTTAAAAGTGGCTTAGAAACCAGAGAAATAATGGCAAAAATACGTGATATGAATAAAAAGTAAATTCTCAAAAATAAAATTTTTCATTCTCAAATTAAAACAACGATCCTTCAAAAAATAATTCATTACCTCATTAAACAATAAATAACAATCATAAACAAATAATACTGTAATAATATTACTGTTAAAAATATTATGCATTAATTTGTAGAATAATTTATCAATGTTGTTATACATTTTTATATAAAGATGATTTGAAAGTGGTATAAATCATAGTAAATATATAGATTTGACTTCCGTTTAACGATCGTCAGACTGATGAATCGAGCAAAGCTATCGGTTATCTATACATATATGTATTACATACACCCACAATATAAATACATCGTATTTCTATGTGTACAAATATATAGAACGTTGCGTGTTTGGAGACAGTGAATCAACACGATATATCTTGATAGTTAGGAAACTAATGGTTTGAAACATTGCAAAATTTTTTCGCGATCGTTTCACTCACTATACACATGTTCATGCCAGTTGTATGCTCAGAATTTCCATAGTTTAATTATACATAAATTAATTTTTCAGTAATTATATATGTAAGTTCACAATTTTATTTAAATTATAATTTGAAGTAAATATAAAATAAAATTTATAGTATAGTATTATTATACATGTGTGAAATTAAAGTAAGGCTATTTTTAAACATAAGGGGCAAGTCTAATTTCCGCTACTTAAGAATTCAGTTCACCTGCAGGAAATCGGTGCACATTCAATATCTCAAGAATATTTTTCGGTCGAATCATCGAAAAGAGGAGCTAGCTTCGTGAGCAATTTTTTTTTTCTCTCACTTTTTATCTATCTATATACCCTGTGGTACTACTAATACTACTACAACAATTCACAGTCATTGTTTACTATACATGTATCATGTATATACATATCACAGGGCAATGCTCGAGTCGGCGCACTTGAATGAATTTGCAATTTAAATTCAACGAATTACTGTATACTATATGCGAGGTTCGATCCTTGAAACGTTCCTATTAAAATATATTTTCAAGTGTCATCTTGAATACGAATAAAATTCCCTGAGGAATTTTATGTAAATATTTTCAATGATAAAAAATATATTTGATGTGTGATTATTAGATTTGTTTGTCAATAATTCAATGGAGAAATGAATAGAAATAAAAAAAAAGTGAAAAAGTTTAAGAACGTTATGTTGCAGTGTAACAAAATAGAATGCTTGTTATATACAAAATGTGTATTCAATCTACCATGATTTATTCTTACAACTGTATCTCAGGCAGACAGTAGTAACTTCAGTGAATGGTCAGCCGTATCGTTCAATGCCAGAGTTAATTTTGCACTTTAATCTCATCATATATTCACAATGTTCAAGCTCTTCACTGCAATACATTTGTATAAAATTTTTATAATTTTTCCAAAATGTTCTTTCAACTAGAAAATTTATGCACAATATATTTTCATTATATTCTTCTATACATATATATTATAATATTATTTTATCGTCCTGCGTCATCTATTTCAATGTAAATTTACGCAAGAAGGACGAGCGTTGTACATACATTCCGATGGGGACAATTTAGAATTTACGAGCCCACGACCATCATACAAAATTACTCTTGACATCAATTTTGGCATAGACAACATTTAGTTCATCTCCATATTGAGAAAAATAAATAAATACATACATATACATATGTATTGTAGATATATCACTTGTCCTTTTTCTCATGAGCATTCTGTAAAGAATATATTTATTAATAAATACCAAACTTTATATTTTAATAAATAATCCAAATCAATTTACCAAATAATGTATTTTTTTTGGTGCATCATCATAAATATACTGGTAGATTCTCCATGATGGTTGACTGTGAATGATGTGGCGCAACAAAAGACCTCGACATATTCAATCATGGTCACACGAGGGAACAGCTTGCGTTGGCGTTTTGTCCGTTTGTATACCTCAGGGAATTATTGCGCTGTATCAGAATATTTCACTAGATCCACAACCAGAATCAATTAATGACACAAATCTGTATTGGTATCTCTTGAGATTTCATTGGGATAACAAAAAATAATTGTAGATGAAAAAAAATGAAACAATGTTTGTTAATAAATAATAAATCATAACATTCATATTTTATTTAAATGAAAATGAATAAATATAGAAGTGTTCTCATTTATCATTTGTTAACGTGTCTGCATTATCAGTGAGTGATAAACACTTGGGAGGCAGAGTTGTAAACAAATTTATATATAGAAAGTATCGTAGATATTTTTTTATCTAAATACATATTCATATCATCTTTTTCTGTTGAAATATATGGAAAAGTAGAAGCTGACGTGTTGTCAGTTTTATATTCAATATACCAAAAGACTGACCTTAATTACAAATTTTATATAAACCCACTGCAGTAATTTGATAGTTGAACTATTAAAAAATTCCATCAAAACGTTAAAAGTGAAACAAAAAAATGTAAGAATATTTTTTCTTCAATTTCTAATTTGAAATAATAATTTTTTAATTTAAAAAAATTAATTTCTATATCTTAAAATAACTATTTATATGTATGTCAAGTTGATTTTATAACATACGTTCTATATAAAATTCATGAAATTATTTGTATTATAATATTTACAAAATAATAAATGATATTTTTGTAGGAAGGGAATTTTACCACCGACTTACGTTGAAGGATTTCATGATCCAGAAGCAGTGAAATCAATGGAATATAATACTCTAGGAAAGACTGGTTTAGTAATTAGTAAATTATCATTCGGTGGTGGTCCACTGGGTTGTCATTTTGGGTAAATAAAAAAATTATTCCTTGCAA
Organism: Microctonus aethiopoides; assembly: GCA_030347275.1. Lineage (NCBI taxonomy): Eukaryota > Metazoa > Arthropoda > Insecta > Hymenoptera > Braconidae > Microctonus > Microctonus aethiopoides. The sequence continues at coordinate 5,562,564 of JAQQBS010000001.1, forward strand.
ACATACTTTAAATAACAGTAATTATTTTCCAATTCAATAATCCACATTAGAACTTACGATGAAAACGAAGCTATTGAAGCAATTCGACTTGCACTTCGTCAAGGAGTTAATTATATTGACACTGCACCGTGGTATGGTCAGGGCCGGTCAGAACGAACAATTGGAAAAGTAATTTCAGCTAAAATAATAAATAAATAAATAAATAATACATAAAATAATTAATATCATTTATTTCGACTTTCAGGCTCTTAAAGGAATTCCTCGTAGCGCTTATTACATAGCTACTAAAGTTGGACGTTACGAATTGGATTTTAAAAATATGTTTGATTTCTCCATAGAAAAAACTAGAAAAAGTATCAAACGAAGCTTAGAATTACTTCAGCTTGATTATATCGATGTGATACAAGTGCGCTATAAATATCTTATCATTTATTTTTTATCACAGATAAAATGCAGACATATATTTTCATTGTATTATTTTTTTTTTTAATAACTTTATTAATGCAGGTTCACGATATTGAATTTGCTCCGTCGTTAGATATTATCGTGACACAAACGTTACCTGAATTATCTAAACAAGTGAGACAAGGAAATGCGCGATTTATCGGTGTCACAGGCTATCCAATATCAATTTTAAAAGAATGTATCGAACAAAGTAACATCAATATTGCATGTGTACTAACTTACACAAGATACACACTTATAGACGAAACATTGATTCAATATCTGCCATTTTTCAAGGTAAATAATAACATTTCAATAATATAAATTTGATACGACACTTGAGAAGTGAAATAATACAATTTTATATTATTATAGAAAAATAATATTGGCGTTATCAATGCGGGTTTACCGTGTATGAGACTTTTGACCAATCAAGGTCCACTTGATTGGCATCCATCTGATGACAAGGAATTATGTCGTCAAGCGGCTCAATATTGTCAAGACCATGATGTCGAACTCGCACGATTGGCCATTTGGTATCCAATGCAGTGCAACGACTTTTCAACTAATTTAATTGGAATGCAAAATCGAAAGCAATTGGAAATGAATATGGATGTATTGAAGAATGGAATATCTGTTAGAGAAAAAGAAATACTCGAACAAATACAGGAGAAGTAAGTTTTGGTGAAACTAAATTTAATATTTATTTATTTATTATTAATTGAGGATGAAAAGTCTATTTAGTAAGTTATTAAACTAATTGAATAAATGTTCTCTAGATATTTATCGTTAATTAAAGGACATAATTGGGAGGGTAAAGAAGTTAAAGCTTACCAGGCTGCCATGAAAAAACTATAAATGTATATTATTAATACTAATTAATTATATTCAATTGTGTGAACACTTGTCTTATCCTGAGTTTGTTTAACATTCTTTGTAAAACTATGAAAATCATATAATTACAAGTACAAAAATATGTATGCAATTTTGGAAACGTTTTACTACATTTAATATTGTAAAATATAAAAATTTTATATTGTCGCAACAAGAAAAAAAAAAAAGTTATTCAGTTCGGAAAATATTTCTTTTTCCATTATTTCCAACATATTCATGTTCAGATTTGATTTGATATGACAATTCATAAATCAATACACTTACAATTGGTCCAATAATTGGTCTATGATACATTTGTTTCAATTCAAATCCTTTTTTGCCATATAATTTTCTGTAATTTTCATTATATTCAGTGAATATAAGATCTGCACAACTGTATCCCTCATCAATGGCAAATTGTACTGCAGCACTTAATAAACATGATCCAACGCCTTTTTGTTGATAATTTTTATGAACACATAAACGTTTTATCCATGCACCTTTGGCTACTTTATGGCTTTTTAATAGTCCAATAGTGCCAACTATTTTTTTTGCTTGAGATGATACATCAATATTCGACTCACGAAATTGTTTTTCATCCATCACAGTGTAATAAATGTCCTTTGGATTGCGAGTCATCAATAGAGGTTCAAATGATTCTGCTACCCAAAAGCAGGAAAATGCATTAGACATGTAAATCCTAAAATAAAAAATTATAAACAATTATATATATATATATCAGATAAAAATATTCTTTGTATTATTTATATCATTTTTTTAGATATAAAATAAATTATTACCTAGGAATGTTTGATATTTCTTGATTTATTTCACTAACTACAAGCATAAATGCTAAATATGTTGCTATATAAATAACAACAACAACAATAGGAATGACAAAGAAGCAAATAGTAAATGGCATGCCGAAAAAAATAAACATAATTGCTGCACACAAAATCATTAACTGAAAAGTTATTTCTTTAAATAAATTGCTCATAAAAGCTATGTTTATTGTAGACATTATACTTTCTTTTATTATTTCACGACATCCTAATTCATCTCCAGGTCTATAACGACGTATTACTATTATGTGACTCATTGTTTTGAATTATTTAATCGTTTATTTAATTAATTTTTGATGAAGATGAAAAAATACTGAATAATTATATAGCATTTCCCACACAAGTACAAAACCGCTTTGAGGTTATGTGTTCAAAACAACTCATGAGAAAGATTTCATCACATGATGAAAAAGTTATTCCATGGAAAGGATTCGACTTTTTTTTTTTTAGAGAAAAATTATTCATTGTTGATTGGTGGTGACGTTCTGGCGGGAATTATTTGCGCAGGGGGAACCAAAGAAATGGCGCAGACGCGTTCTTTTTATATAGAATTTGAAATAATTTTTTTTTTATATAAAACACAAAAGAAATCTTTAAGATTATAAAAACAAAAAAATATAGATACGTGTATTTTTTTGTGGCTTATGGCTAACAAAATATATAAATTAGGTTAAGCAGTAAAATAAAAACAATCACCATAATTAAAATAAATCGCACTGAGCTATGATGAGAATTCAGTATTTTTACGTATATGCACAACATATTTACCCAGCCGTAATTTTAACCTATAATTGTTCATAATAAATTGAATAATTGAACGAAAAATAATGAAAACCACTTTCCCATTTATATGAAATTTTATGCTATTAATCGATAGGAATAGTTGCAGTGTAATTATACTGCAACCTCACGATAATTAAGAATTGATAAAAAAAGAATATTGAATAAATAATTTAAAAAAAATTCATTATACCCTCAGATACATAATCGATGACACACTAAAAAATCATTGTATATTATATATGTATATTACATTCAAGTAATAAAATAACATTATCAAAAATCTTCAGGTACAGGTACAATGAAGTATGAAAAAGACTTTCCAATGATCGATATATATATATATAACAATGAAAAATTATTTTCAAGCATGATTATTTAAATGCAATCAGATCATGTATTTTAGAAAAATTCTGTCTAGAGTTTCTTTTTTTTTTTTTTTAAAGATCTAACATGTATATATCTCATCGATAATATACAGATATTTATTTCTTGCTTTCTCCCGAATAAATATAACCTCGTTTTTATCAATGATGATGACCAGTAGTCAAAAGTGCTGGCAATAACGATCCAATAACTAAAGCCGAAATTTCCCGAAATTTAAGACCTGATGAAATTACTGGTGCTCCTTCAACTGTTGGTAAATGTGTATATGTATTGCTATTTCTCGTCATAAGCTCAGGCAAAACATGAACAGTCGCAACATAGAGAAATGTGCCAGCACTGAAAAGCATCGCTAAACCAGTGGCATTAACATTGCTCAAAGTTTCCTTGCCCTCCTAAAGACAAAAATAAAATAAACATTAAATAATAACGACTATTTTTATAAATATACTATTTATAATTCTTCATTTGTACCTTTCCAATCCCAAAATAAGTAACAAGTGCCAGACATGGCGCTGATAAGGAGAAGAAAAGTAAATGTCGTGTTATCCTTTTTCTATCAACACCTTCATGAAGAAGAAATGATACTAATCCAAATGCAGCTGGTGCCTATAAAATAAATTTAATTTTTTTATTACTCATATTTACATGTCATCAATATTATTCAAATGTTATTAATATTACCTTGTGTAACATTATTGCAAGAAATACTATAACCTCTACATCAGCTTGTGAGGTAGTTGCAGCAGCTCCCAATGCAACACCATCAGCTGCTGCATGAACAACGAGACCCAGAGTGGCTGTAACACTCTTTTCTTTGCCACCACTACGTCTTGTGGAGCATTGATCCACCAATAACATAAAAACAAATCCAAGGACCAAACTTATTCCTATTAAACTATGAAGATCGCCTGAAATCAATCAGAAAATATAAATAAATTTTTCATTTTGCAGATTATTCATTTCAAAAAATTCACTTACTGCTTTCATGGGGTTTTGCACCATGAGAATCTTTACTATCTGTACTACTAAATAGTGCTCTAATTCCTTCAGGAATAATTACAGCCAATGCAGTACCAACTAATAAACCTGCACCCAAAACTGACACTAATTGCAATTTATCCTGGAAAAATAAAAATAATTAGCAATGCAAAATTAAATATAGAAGACATGAATTTTTGATAAATATTGTTATAAATATTAATGAATTAATAATAATACCTCCGATAAATTCATGACAAGTGGCAGAGATCCAGCTAAGTAAGATCCGATCAACATAACCACCGCAAGTAACCATAACATCGTTGTTTCTTCCATTATTAAAAAATTTCTAACCTATTCACACTTAATGGATATAATAAATGAATGCACTGAATTGTAATATGTATTAAAAATGATTTGTCGTATAAAATTACAACGGCATAATATAAATGTTTATCTGCCACATGTTAACTTTTCATGATATATACATTTTATCTACGTTATCCATTTATAACTTTTCATCAATTTATCTTTTTTTTTTTATATTTTCTCTTTAGTTCCAAGGATTGACGTTAGTGTACTTTTATAGTACAGTCAGCTGAGATTAGTACATCTGTTTGCCGATAGATGGTAGTAAATAATTTTTTTTTTAAACTGGTCATTGACCTTTTTCTAATTAAACAAACAAACAAACAAAAACATATTATTAAATAATTTTTCTCAAGGATAAAAAACAAGATCTACAAATATAGAATATTTGTATTTATCTGACAATTATGATAGACGTTGTTTTTACATATATATACAATTAACAGGGGTTTTTTTTTTTCGATGAGATGCCGGCACATGGACATGATGAAATATTTAACAAAATTTATTTTTCCTTTCGTTTTGTCTCTCTTTCAAAGGTTTCTATTATAGTAAACGATCTCTTTACTTAACCTCTTTTTTTTTTTTGATGATCTTTTAATGATATATTGCAGAAAATTCAGTTTCCCCAACTGTTTTAACCTGCCAGCTTTGCATTCTGAATTAAAATTACTCCCTTTTTCCATTTATTACCAATAGAAAGTATACTAAATGCAAAATTATATAGATATTTCATTCAAAGATAATCAAACGGCGCCAAGGCGTACAATTACTTTACGATAATATTTAATAAATGGATTTTGTTTTATGCTTAAGGGTAAAAGGAGATGAATGTTCAGGGGGGCTAATCTGCGTAAACGATAAATTGTTGATTATCAACGTCGGCAACCTCCACTTGAACAAACTGAGGTTGCTGCAATTGTATTTGTGACACTTGTCTGCCAATGGCATTTCTCGATCTGCAACACAAAAAAAAAAAAAAAAAAAAAAAAAAAAAAAAAAAAGAAAAATAAAGAGAAAATAAATATATTGTGTTAATCAATATCATGAATATAAATAAATAAAAAAGAATATTACTCACTTCGCTTTAGCGTGTGTTAATATATGGGATTTTAAATTCGTTGATTGGGCAAATTTTTTGCTGCATCCATCGAACGGACAAACATATGGTCTATCACCAGTGTGAATCCTCACATGAGTTCTTAAATTAAAATCAAGGCTGAAACGTTTACCACAACCCTCAAACGTACATTGAAATGGTTTTTCTCCTGTGTGAACCAACTGATGCCTCTTTAATTTTGAACTTTCAACAAATGCTTTTCCACATTCAGCACATACGTGAACTCTTGGCCCATGTGTATGTAAATGTTTGCGCATCGCGCTATTATCACGAAACATTTTAGTGCATCCCTTGTGTGGACAGGCAATTGTACGTTCGACACCGTCCATCACTGGTGGTTTACGTACTTTTAATTTGTGGCCAGGTCTTGCAAATTCAGCGAGTTGCTTTGGATCCGAAAGATCAAGTCCTGGCATACCATCAGACACAGAACTGCCTGAATGATTGAATTTGGTGTTTGATTTCCCTGTCATGTACTCGGTGTAATCTGGATCTGGCTCAGGATTAGACCCTTCATCTGGAACATCCACCAGATGAGACGCTAATAGGACACTCCCTTTAACAGCAACAAACAAGCAAACCCAAACAAAAGCTATGGCATTGCTCATTTAAAGTTGTTAGTTATAATATTCAAATTCTCTTTAATTTTTTTTTGTACCCTTTCATCATCACATGCCTTGATTACGTTTGCACTTATTTTTGCATGTTATTCGATTCTACTTATTTATTATTTAATAACAAATGATAAATCTAAAAGATTATTTTCATTGTGATTATACAATATAAGCGATGATAAATATAACAATAGATTTTTCTAATACGAATTTCTGATACTGTCTACAATTTATTTGTTTGAAATAAGAATTACAAGCGCGCTAGCAATGCATTGTGGGTAATGAACGTCACAGTAAAAATATTGAGACAGCCTTTGTAATTCATGACAATGATAATGCTGTCGTTGAAATGAATTTAATAAATATAAAGATAAAATAATTGAATGAATAAATTGATAAAAGAATGGGAGATAATTTTTTATATAATTTTTCTATAAATTAATATTGAAAAAATAATAAAGATAAATTGAATGTAGTGGATGAGTGGCGGGTCTTTGTTTCATTCCGCCACGGCTAAGGTCCGCCATTATTCATGGCGGACGGACAATCGTGAAAAAGAAGCCATTTTCAAAATATGGCTGCCCCCTGACATCATAATGGCGTTGCTTCGATCAAAACAAACAACATAGGCTGTCAAAGGAACTGCCGGTGTTTAAATAATTGAAAGTAATAATTAGTTAATGTCTTAAGCCACGTGCAAAAAGATTATAGTATTGATTTGTACACACCGGAAGTACGTTTCCATCGTGTGCTTTAGCAATACACGAATGCATAATTCCCAACAGTGAATATAATCAAAGCATTTGACTACAATACGAATGCTCAGTATTTTTTCACGCATAAAAATAGTTGTGAAAATGTAGGAAAAAATATTAAATAAACAAAATAAAAAAATGGGGAAAAAATGAATTAAAACCATTCAGAAAAATGTGAAAATAAATAAATAAATAAATTTGCTTACCGTCGTCTGTGCCAGAGGCCCACATTGTCACCGAAAATTCTCCCTCGAGTGTCTTGATTTGAACCTGTTTTTGCTCCCACTTTCTTGCTTTAGTTTCAGTTCCCATATCTCCAAATATTGTATGATCTGGTGCACGAAACCTTGAATTGCCGCCTTTTCTTGCTTTTTTATTGGCCTTCCGCGAAGGTCCAGGACTTGATTCAACATAAATGTCGTTATCCGGTACAGGTATTTGATCGTATACGCTCAATGGATCACTACCAACAATTTCCTCTTGCGTCTGTAGTACAATTTCCTCGCTTCCTGGTTCAGGGAGTGGTTGAAGTGCAATTATTGCTTGTCCATCGTCACCTTCAATAGTTGTCTCTACAGTTTCACACGGTATTTCCACAGGTATTGAGTCGATTTCAACTTCCTGAATGTCCGGTTGAATCTCCACTTCAGTTATAATGTCCGAAGACGCCATATTAATCTCTGCTGACGCCATGTTACTAATCAAAATGGCTTCGGGTTTGCGCGACAATCGGTCCAACTCCATCGTACGACAAACGACCGGACTGGCAACTTTTCCCTTTACTCCCCTCGGCGCCCTTACCAACATACGCCATCTTTAGTATAATATTTGTAATTTCGTTCTTATCGACTGCGTCATTAGAATTATAAAGCCACCACCCAAATATGAAAATTAATATATATATTTTTCCATTTATTTTATCATTAACAATGTGGTGATTATATAAGAAGAAATTATATTGTGAAATTACAATTTTCATTGAAATATAATTTAAGGTTATGTTTGCGATTATGTTAAATATTCTTTTCTTTTATTTTTATTTCTCTAGTTTTTTTTAGATTTTTTCTTCTTCACGCCCATTTATATAAATTTGACAGTTTTTTATGCTACTTTAATTAAATCTATGATCATGATTATAACTTTAGAGAATTTGCTGAAAATAAAAGGAAAGAGAGAAATTAAAAAATTTTATATTATTGTATATTTCTATTTGATTGATGTTTTTAATTTGAATTTACCGGTTTATGTTACCTTAAAGTTCACTAGCACCAATCGCCATACTGCGGAAAATTATTGGAATTAAAATAAGAAAATCAAAACACAAAATCGTGAGAACAAAAACTAAAGAAAATATGAGAATGCGGCAGTGAAAGACTGACAGGTAAACTAAGTAATCAGTAGCAGCTGAACTTTAGTGATATTCAGTTGGTTTGTTTGGCTGTCGCTCCAAATTAATAATTAATTTTTCAGTTTTTAATAATGAAACATTGAATAAAAATAAATCGGACAGTTTAGTATTGATTTATAATACTATAAAGGTCATGATAATTTGCCCAACAAGCGAATGTTTATGGTAAATCACTAAATATTTTTTCTTTCTATATTATTAACTATTTTCTATTACATATATAAAATAAACTGGTTGATGCCCTTTAATTGCATTCGATCAAGAGGAAATAGAAAGTTATTCCGTTTATTTATTACTTTGTTATGTACATATACATATACATGTATATTATACTTTGCAATAAATATTTACACATTAAAAATTAATTAAATAACATTGAGTGTCATATTTTACATAATATTTTTACGGAATTTGAATTTTTTATATTTTTATATTACACATAAATTATTCTAATAAATTACTAACATATGTCATATTTATTTTCAACTATATACTTGTATTATATGTATATATACATATTACATAAAAAAGTTAATATTATTTTATAATATGTTTGTTAAAAAAAAATAAAATTATTTATCTGTTTTAGAAAATAAATAATGCGCAAGCCAGATTTGAAATTTTTACGAATAACACGTTGGACTATTTTCGTGCCTCTAATTATTTATATTTGTTTATTATACATCAAGTATAATAAAAATATTAAACTGAAGAGCTCTATTATTGATGATAGTAATAATGATAATGGATTGCAAAGCCTTTTCTCAGAGTTAGAAGACGTAACTGAAGGAGAATTTAATGATGTGGATATTTCTGTATTATATAACAGTAATAATAAAAATGTAGAAATGAAAAAACGTGAAAATCCACGATTGTTACTTGAAAATGTTTTTCGTAAAGCTGACACTAATGAAAATCAAGAATTAGATATTCAAGAATTAGCTAAATGGATTCATGCTAAAATTACAGAGCATATAAATCGTGCTATGCGTGATAATGTCGGTTTATTTACCTTAATCGATAATAATCCACGTAATGGTGAGTTAGTAAAACACTAAAATATGTTTTACAAATATATATAATGTGAAAAATTGAATAGAAAAATATTAATACAATTCAATTGTAGGCGAAATTTCTTGGGATGAATATCACGCATATTTTTTGCGATCTAATGGTTTTTCAGAGAAATATATTAGCTCTCATAATAAAAAACATTCAGAATTACCAAGAACATTGAAGGAAATTATTATGAGAGATCGTGCCCGATGGGTTGAGGCTGCAAGAAATGATCCCGAGAGATTGGCATTAGATGAATTTCTTGCTTTCACTCATCCCGAAAGTAGTCATCGAGCACTTTTACAAATGGTTGAAGATCTCTTTGAAAAATTTGGTGAGTAAATCAATTATTATATCATACAATCAAATAAATAAAAATTAAGAATTATATTTGTTCATGAATTGTATGAAATAAAATTATTTCATTCTTTTATAATATTTAAAAAAATTTTATATTCATTTAAAATAGATCGTGATGGAGATGAACAATTAACAGAAGATGAATTTACTGATTTACCGTCTGATGGAGTTGGTGTTGTTGATCAACAAGACAAACCATCTCTTCCCGTTGGTGGCAGCGACGATCGTCGACAGGAATTCCGACATCTTATTGATAAAAATAAAGACGGCCAAGCTGATCGCACAGAACTTTTAGTACGATATTTATTTAATTGATTAAAATATCGTCAATTTAAATATATGAATTTGTTTATTTTTTTTTTTTTTTCAGATGTATATTGATCCAAGAAATCCAAGACACGCAATACAGGAGGCACAACATTTAATAGAACTTTCTGATATTAATCATAATAAAAGATTAAGTCTCTCTGAGGTATTGAGTAAAACAGATTTATTTTTGGACAGTAAAATGGTTGACACAGAAAAAAGTTTTCATGATGAATTCCGGTAATATACATGTATATATTTATTTTTCAATATAATGAGTGAGGTATATGTATATCAATTAAAGATAATGCGAAGGAAAAAATGATTTTTCAATATATTTATAATAAAAAAAAGGAAAGAATGTAGAAAATGTCTGTGATAGTTAATATATTCTATTAGGATATAGATGATATTTTTTCAATTTATTTAAATTATTTTGGATGAATGGACACTTTTGACAAATTTGTACTATATAGCTGATGCTCAGAATAAAAAAAATAATTAAATATCATAAATAAATAATCTAATTCAATCAATGGTTGCGCGTATTCATACATTAAATATTTATCCATTTGCTATTTACAAATTTTATCAAATTAATCAATTAATTATAATAAAAAAAATATATTTTTTATATTATACATTGCACATTTATTATTAATATTATTATCATTATCATTACTTTTTTTAAAATAATTATGCATTAAAATAATTGACAAGAATTATTTATGATATACTGAATTATCTTCGATGTTAAGACACATCTAGGCATTTATATATATAAAAAATTTTAATTTGTCCTAAATACCAAAAGTAAATTCGTTTGCGACATAAAAAATATATCGTCTAAAATACAATTATAAATGGCACATGTACAAGAACGCGATAATACAATCACATTTAAAGCTCAAACTATTCTATTATTTTTTTTTTTTTTTTTTGTCACAATAAAAGAAAATTCATGTTAGCCACTTTGCAGGTTGCGTGAGTGACAAATTTTTTTTCAATATTGCGTCAACGTAGCAGCGTAGTAGTATAAATATTATCCACCACAGTAATTGGTCTATTGATTATATTTTAATTTTTTTCGTTCATCACCTTCAATGCGATAAATATAAAAGGCTTCTTCTTGAAGCCCGTAAAATAGAACGGAATGAATAAAAAAAAAATAATACAATTCTTCATTGATCTTTCAAAGCAATATCGTAACATTGCGCGTGCGATACATTCAAGTGTTTGCAATTTAAGCTTTCATTCGAAACAAAAAAATTGCACTTTTATTTCATTATTCTGAAATTCATGAAAATTTTTTTACTTTTTTTTTTCGTTATTCCTCTATTCACTATAGACATTTATAGATATTATCTGAGTGAGGTAATTTGTGTATTTGTATATTGACATGCTATATTTTTCGGCGAGGTCACATCGCCCAAACCACCATGGTCAAACAATTGTCCTGAAAAATAAATAAATAAATAATTTATTAATAAAAAATTCTGATGTGATTACTCGCTACCTAATCAAAATGATTTTTCTAAAATATATACTAATACGAAATTAATTCAAACATTCAACAAACTGTACATGCTTCACACAATTGTCATTATTCTATATAATATTCAATAATACTTACAATTATAAAAATATAATTATTTCATATAAATAAATAAAATTATTAAACATTAAAAAGAATAATGACTATTTTTCGACTGGAATATAAAAAACCATCTAGGAATTTCTCGATGCAAATTTACTCTTACAAATTTTCATCATTCAAAATTTTCTCGTTATCTGTATTCTCTCTCTATCGTGATGAAAAATCGTGCATCTACTGTTGGCAATTCTTGTCTACTCTTGTCTTTAGGGAGAATATTTCAGTGTTCTACTGACTCAGCAGGTCGATCCAAAGACGGTGTGTTTCTATTATTACTGCAACAAAGTTTTATCCATCCACATGATCTCAATTCTTCCTCATCAGTATCAATCACTGAAATATATATAACAATTAAATTTAATTATCTCCATAAAATTACTTACTTAAATTAGATAAAATAAAATAAATTTACTTGGAGTATTTTTATTTACCAGATGTTATTCGATGCGATTGACATGCACTAAATGCCGATGGTCTGCGTGCACGTTGATCGACGGTATTTCTTCTTGACAGATAAACGAACATCGTTTTGTGAAGAGCAGTTCTAACCTTTAGTCATTGAAATAATGAGATAAAAAATAACAATTTAATATTGACTTATTTAATTAAGTAAATTAAAAAATTAAAAGATTTAATACTAAAAAGTAATAATAAAAATGATTACATTTTGAAAATTAATACTAATTATATATTAATAAAAATAGAGAATAAAAAAATGATTAATATAAATTATATATTTGTTTATTAATTTTCTTCATGATTATTCGATATTTTTCCTGACAATAAAATTTTTTATTTTACGTATTCAACCGTATTTTATTTAATGACAAAATTTATTGTGGACATGCTGAACAAGTAGTGACATATTATATAAAAGTGGAGGCGGAAAAATGTATTTATTGAATTGGAAAAAATCGATTGGTTATTTATTATGTACAACTGATGATTTTTTTATCTATTTTTAAAATTTATTTTCCCACTTACTTCACCGTTGAGAAAGCAATAAATTGTCGCGAGAAATAGACCTTGAAATGATGTCAAAAAATGTGTGGTATATGACCAAAGAGCAAACCAGACGGTTTTTTCAAGTGGTACACCAGCCATGGATAATAAATTCGTAATTCCTAGTAAAGGAAACAGTACAACGGCAGCTTTTACCGCTTTTCTGTAAAGTTTTAATTAATTACATTTTAATATTGTCATTAATATTATTATCCATTGAAAAATACACAGAGATTCATTATGTTAATAACTGTTGATTAATTTAATGAAATTCTTCAACAAGTTAATATTAAAATAAATATCAAATAAATTTAATGAATTTAAAAATGAGATAAATATTTTTTATTCACGTATTGGTGTATTTTATTAACTTACCGGATTTGTTCAGTTTCACTTGTATGACTTTGTCGTAGTTTAACAACTAACACTCGAACGATATTCATCAGAAATAAAAAATTTAGCTACGAAAATAAAAAAAATTATTAATGAAAAAAAAAAAAAAAAAAAAAAAAAAAAAAAAAAAGAGAAATTAATTTGTATCACGTTGAAAAATTAAGGAATTAATTTTACCAATATTACACCCATTCGTGGTCCTTCTAGTATCCAAAAATATGACGTGAGATTGTAATTATAAAAGCATCTAAAAAAAATAATGATAAATTAATAAATGAATGGGATTATAAAATTATTAAATATTGCTATGAATTATTATAAATATTTGATTATTCTCACGTGAATGGATAATATAATGCAGTTACAATCGCCCAAGTCATTGTCATAACTACAGGAAGTCCCCATCCAATAAGTCGATACATTCTATAGGATGTTGTTTCTTGAAAAACTGTAACTGCCACAAAATTATTAAACAACAACGAAACAAAATAAAATAAGAAACAAAACCATCAAATAATAATTGTCATGTATTAAATATCAAGATACAGAATATATAGAATTGAATAAAATATTCCATAAAAAAATTCAAAACTTTCGTCAAATAATATGAAAATAAAAACGTCATTTATTTTACTGTACTCGCTATTTTTATTTAATATAAACAAAATGAAACTGGAGCGTAATATGCACATCCGAGAGAATAAATCCCAATGTAAAAGGTCATTTAAAAAAATACATATAACAATACCAAAAAAAAAAATAAAGGGAAATGGGATTTAATGGAAAATGGTTCGAGTTTCATAAATAAATTATTATATAAACATATACTATGCATGAATCTAGCTATTCATAAAAACTCACCAGTTACCATATTATGGAGAAAAAATCCTTCAATAAACATCCACATGAACATGGCCGTTCTCGCGTATTCAAGTAATACATATGTGGCTTTACACAAGATTGGCTAAAATATTTACAATAGAACGTTTAATTAATAATTTATATTTGCAATTTATATGCAAAAGTTTTAATGAAGTTTTACATGATTGTTTGAATTTTATTGTTAAGACTTACTGTATTATGAATGCCGTGATCGAGTCCAAGTGGTGCTGATTTCATTAAAGCTTGATCGATATATAATGTCAGTCGAGTAGTAACTTGAATTGCCATTGCCACAAAAAGATTTTTGTGAATTCTCGTACGTGTATTTCTCAATGATCTATGCGAAAAAAATTTGAAATAATTAATTAATAAGAATTTTATTTGATTATTTTATGTTATTATATTTTTCTATTATTTATTATTTTATTTTTCGTAGATAAAAATTAATTAAAATGTCATGAGTGTGCAGTTGAAAATTTATTTCATACATTTTCTCTTGAAAAATATAATAATTGTTCAGGATAAACAAATAAAAATTATTATATTCAAATGTTGCTATTGATTTTCATACCTGAAACGACAGAAAATTGCCAGGGAAATGAGAAGTGCTGTGACGGAAATGCTTAGTCCAACAAACTCTAGTGTTCTTGTATTTTCAGCTATTTCCATTATTACCTATAAAAAATACTTTAAACAATCATACATATTTGAGTAAAAAAATAAATTAAAAAGTGTTGAGAAAATTGAAAGCAATTAATTTAAGAAAATGAATTAACTACCTACGAAAGTAGGTAAATATATAAAATTATTTTTTATATATTTAATTAATTCAATTAGAGCGAAAAATCTTTTGTGGTATATGATAAACTAGTTGGATGATATAAAAACAATTATGAATTGTGATAGAAGAACGGAGGAATTAAATTGGAATTCTAAATGAAATGATGACAAATATAAAAATAAAAGTAATGAAATAATTCAGTTTTACATTAATCAATTAAGAAGTTTCAAAGAGGTTTAAGCAATTCGTCACTTTCATGTTTGCCAGTGAGGTCTGCAATGAAAGTGAAAATTTATTCGAGAAACTATAAACTAGGTCACTTCTATGATAGAACGTAGCAATTTAACACTACATAATATCAGTGGTGAATTTTAAGCAGGCAATATTTCTACTTTTTCAAATTTTTCCTCTCATCAAACGATATTTCCACACTAGAAAATCTTTTTAATTTCTCTCATATTCCTCATGATACGAAAGTATTATATATTTTACTTTTATATGCATATGTATACAGTCTAGAATTATTAAAAAATACTTTGAATGATGCATAAGTATTTTTTGTTTTACCTCTGCAGCATCTTTATTGCCAGTGTAAATTTTCCGGAGTAAAAACCACGTTTCCGAAGTATAGCAAGGCGTATAATTAGTCCAACCCATTGGAGAGTCCTGTGTGCCATTTCGTCCTTCCCATTTGCCATCGTCGCCACAACGTTTCTCCACGAATTCTCATAAAACAAATAAAAAAAAAAAATTATATACAAATGTGCATATGAAAAAAAAAAAAAAAATGAAAATGAATTTTTTATTATATCAATTGTGAATTCCACGATATAATACATATAAAAAAAAAATTTCTCAAGTCAGTGATGTCACAGAGAAACCTATATTCAATGGAACAATATGCAATTTTTCATAAATTATTGCCATATATATAAATAAATATTTTTAAATTGATTATATAACACTCAAATATTACTCGAATATTTTCAGTCATTTCAATTCTTTAAATTCCAATTTAATTTTGAAATTCATCATTATTCATTCATGCAATGCTGATGTAATAACACCACAAACAATTTTCATCCAAACAATATAAAGAATCTAAAAAATAAAAAACAATTGTCAAAATAAAAAAATAAAATAAAAAATAATTATTATTAGATTTTTTTAATCTGAATCAGAGTAAATAAAACTTATACATTTCCGGTCAGTTAAGTGTGACAAAGAGATTTTTTTTCGACGTTCCGATGCTCATTATTGCCAGTAGTACATATATATATGTATATATTCTTCATTCAATGTTTGAGTATAAAATGCGGGCGAGCATCGTGCACTATCGACCAATCAGAAGCTGCTTGGTAAAATAGGTCGAGTGTTCAGTATACACGTTTTTTTATACATATATCCACATCATGGACATTGCCAGTGTGTATATATATTTATATGTATATATAGTCGATTATTTTTTGCTTTTTTTTTTTTTTTTTTGGCTTTCATTGTCATCGTGGACATTGAGAAAACTGAAAATATTAATAATTATGCTGACTGTACTACTCGACATCGTGTCTTTACATACATTGTTCTGCCAATTTCAATTGTAAATTATTTAATTATTCATTTTTATTACACAAACGAAAATATACTTTTATACAATAATAAAATATTTAACATTAAAAATGAATATTAAATTATTAAATTAACAAAAAAACAATAAGACGTTTTATCCTACATTATGTCCGATTTTAAATGAATATAATCCATCATATTCGAGATGAAGTTTAATTTAAAGTATAAGATTATACTGAAAAGATAGAGGAAAAAAAAATTCTATCCAATATTTTAAATCCCCTGGGTGCAATTTATTTTTTTTATTTATTTCTTATGCTCTAAAAAATTTGAATCCATTTGATAATGAAATTTTTCATTTTCAAAGAGTATATTATTTATCTTGAAATAAATGGAGAGAAAATATTTATTTATTAGTCAAGCGAATTATTGGGGAAATTTTTTTTCGTTTCTTCATTGAGAAAATATATGACGAGATAGAATTGAGACAATATACAGACATAAATGTATATGAATATCTTTCAAACAAAGACACAGGTACTTGGGATGCAAGTCACGTGAGAAGTACTTTCTCCTCGACGACTTCCACATCTCTTTATTCTCATTCCTCGCGAAGTTGTGTGAACAGTTATAAGACAAATGATGAAAGAGAAAGGGAGAGTGAGAGGGTTGAAAAGAGTTGTATTGAGGAATATGTCACGATAAAAGTGGACAGATATATAGAAAGCAAAAAATATATGGGGCATTCCATGCTAACTCATCCTACCAATGAACTTTGCATCTCCGATTTCGCTGAAACTTGGGCATTTTTTTCTACCCATCGAAATAGGGTGAGGTGATTTTTTTCAAAATTTTTTATCGAGCCGTTCAAAAGATCAATTTTTGAAAATTTTTGGGGTTTTTAATGTTCAAATGGCCATAACTTGGCCACGAATTGTCAGATTTGAGTCTTTTTTTTTTCAAAATTTTTGTTTTTTAATGAACTTTCTGGAAAATTTATGCAAAAAATTATCAATGATGAATTTGATTTTTTTTTTTAATTTTAAAGTTAAAATGTGGATTTTGAGACTGTTTGTATCTTTCGATTTTTCTCAAAAAATTCTCAAAAATACTACTCCCTGAAATACAAATTTTAAGCCTAGTTTCGTAATGAGATAATGATGGGTTATTACTTTTTTTGAATTTTTTAAATTAATTATTTTCGTTTTTTTCTCGATTTTATTATTTTTTCGTAATTTTTAGAGTATTTTATTTATTGTATACATGTATATAATAAATAAATTTTAAAAAAATACTAAAATAGAAAAAAAACGAAAATAATTAATTTAAAAAATTTTAAAAAAGTTATAACCCATCATTATCCCATTACGAAACTAGGCTTAAAATTTGTATTTTAGGGAGTAGTATTTTTGACAATTTTTTGAGAAAAATCGAAAGATATAAACAGTCTCAAAATCCACATTTTAACTTTAAAATTAAAAAAAAAAATCAAATTCATCATTGATAATTTTTTGCATAAATTTTCCAGAAAGTTCATTAAAAAACAAAAATTTAAAAAAAAAAAAGACTCAAATCGGACAATTCGTGGCCAAGTTATGGCCATTTAAACATTAAAAACCCCAAAAATTTTCAAAAATTTATCTTTTGAACCGCTCGATAAAAAATTTTGAAAAAAATCACCTCACCCTATTTCGATGGGTAGAAAAAAATGCCCAAGTTTCAGCGAAATCGGAGATGCAAAGTTCATTGGTAGGATGAGTTGGCATGGAATGCCCCATATATAAAGTTAAGTGTCAAAATATAATATAGCTTTCTTACATCTTTGTGTTGTAATTGCAAGTTCATTATATTATGTACAGCAAAATAATCGGTAGTGCAATTATTTGCTTTCAAACGCGTGCTTTTGTCATACAAAATCGTCTGCCATTCAGTAATATTCAAGAGATTGCTAAATCTACATTTTCAAATCGAATTTTTAGTTCAAATATAAATAAAACTATAAACATAAATGAGAATATTTTTAATTGTGATCTGGAATTATATTTATTTATAGTTATTTTGTTTCTAGTTAGTGCGTATGAGTTCAGTTATTTTAGTAAAAATTCATTGGATTTAAAAATAAATTCATTGGATTTGAAATAAATACTTTATTTATTCATTAACTTTTTATCTTGCTCTCTCAGGAGTTGATTTTTAATTTACTTTATGTACTGATACGATTTTTGTATGTAGGAAATCCAATTCGAAGTGAATTGATAGATAGTTCGAAGGATGAATAGAATGTTAATTCAAATATGAAAATTGCAAGTTGAGAAAAAATATTAATTTTAATGTTCTGTGAAATTTTATATCATAAAATATAAAAATTAATACTATCATATATTATTACGTATTCATTTGATATGAATAGATGCTCAACATGTTCTCAAAGTTAAGTGCCCAGTGACAGCAAGTGGCGATTGAAGTTTGACGACTTAATTTTATACGAACTCTGTGATGATGTACGTTAAAGCACGTATACATGATAAATATATGATCGTATGAGTGGATTAAATATTAATTATTTTATATTATATTAATTCAATGAATATATTAATTCAAAGATTATTAAATTCTTCATAAGAATAGCAAAATAATTTTTATAAATAAATAAATTGATAAATACTTAATGAGATATTGTTCTGATTTAATATTTATTTGTGATGAATAATATTATTTTAGGAAAAATTATTCATTTGGAATATTGTTGAAAGTACTGTAGAGAATTTTTGATTAATTTATTGAGAATTATATATAATGAAAATTGAATATTCAATATTATTAAATTTTTATATGCTCAATGAATGTTCTTTAATAATGAGCAAAGTTCATTACGATGGAAAATCTCGATGAAGGAGAAATAATAATGAAGAATGTCAAGTGAATTATCTTTGATTATATACTTACTGGTTGGATCAACACCTTTTGCTAATGGGCATTGTAGTTTAGCAGTATCTGATGCTTTCGTTCGAGGCCAACAAAGAACAGAATCCCATACCGAATCACACCATAATTCTAAAAATAACAAAACAAAAAAATTATTAATTTTTATTCAATATTTTATTTTTAATGTTTGTTTTTCTCACCTTCATCAGACACAGTTTGTTGCTCATAATGAAAATTGCAGAGCACTGCTGTATCGTTATTAATATTTAATACATCCACCATATTTCCCTCTAACTCATATTTTTTTTATTAAAATTTTTAATATATTTCTTACATTTTTTTAAAATAATTCTTGATATAATATTTTCGATATTTTTCAATCGACAATAAAAAGTTTAATATTTTTCTTTTCATTTATAATAATTTAGTAATAATTATTTATGTTAATATAAATATGTGCTATTGACAGTATATTTTTTTATTTCCCTTTGGATTTATGTTCATGTTTTTTGGGAAATTGAATTGATAATGGCATCTGAAAATGTAATAATACAGAAATAAAAATAAATATCAACAAGTAAATAATTACAACATCAGTATAATTTATTCTACAGCCTGAGATAGTGCAATTAAATAGGTAGAATCATTTAATTAAGAAACACAAGAGGTATTCGATTGCACAATTAAATTAAAATTTGCAAAAGCGTACTGCAGAATATTTTTTTTATATGAATAAAAAAAACAAATAAGTCTTTTCGATTAATTTTTTTTTATTATTTGTGTATATAAAAATGTTTCAATGACATTATTTCAAACGTTTCTTTTATTATTCAAATAAAATGCGTTTATATTATTCAACCTACGATGTTTTTTAAATTGTTTATCGTGAATGTCAATCGCTTTTCAACATATTTTTTTTATTTTCTTTTTTATTAAAATACTCCGAAGGACACGATGAAAAGAGTGATATGAACTTGTGTGGGGATACAATGTCTGTTGAGTGTATCAACATACATACAATAAAATAAAAAGAAAAAAAATTTTTTGATTCATTTGTTGATTGAAAATGCTAAAAAAAATCGCGAAAAATTAAAAAAAAATTTTTATCTATTAGATAATATAAGTTTGATAATTATTTACCCTGATTAAACATTAATGAAAAAGTCTCGATTATGTTAAATTAATTTTTATATAAATATGTATTTTAAAAAATTAAAAAAAAATATTATTAGACAAATATAAATATTTTATTTCGAAAATTTCATTTTAATGAATAAACTCCATGATATTTCATGAGCACATGAAGCATCTGACAACTGGTTTAAACATGACGAGTGTCTGCCCGCACTTATATCTTTATCACTAGTTGCAACAAGCGTATCTCGTTATAAATACTGCTGGCACTAAACTATTAATATAAAAAATATTATATAAACAATTTATAACTGCGTTTTTATATATAAATGAATCTTTTTTTTTTTTCATAAGCTATTATAAATAAAAAAAAAATATAAAGACAATATCAAAGAAATATTATTTTAAAATTATATATACATTTACATACTTATTTGTAATTTTGTAGAAAACTGATGAAATATTTAAAAAATAACTCGAACAATTTATCTAATGAAATAATTGTTCATAATAAAATTTTTCATGAATGATTTTTATTTGAATAACTTTTGGAATCTATTTGTCATATTACGGATGATTTTTATTATTTATTTATATTTTTATTTACTGAAATTTATATGTGTAATATATAGTTTTGTATTGAATTTAATGATTAACTAAATATCAGATTATTTTATCACGTTAATGAGAATTCATTAAATCGATTAATTTCATTTCTCGTTAAAATCCCATTCAACTCACAAAGTTATTTGAAACATTTTATTTTATTTGATAATTAATTTATATAACGCAGTGAATTTATTATTTATATCCTACGTAGATCAAAGATGTGATATATCAATATATAGCCTCAAACAAATAGTGAATATATCCCAATAATAATTCTCATGGTCATCTGTATCAAAAAAAGACTCAAGGTAATGTGAAAATAAATATTTGTTAAATATAATTGAATCTGTGTTGAATACCCTTTTCACAAATATAACTCTCGCATGATTATAATGTTTATTTGTATTAATTATTCGTCAAAGAAATCACAATAATAATGTGAAGCCTGTGGGATAAACTTTTAGAATTAAATAGAACAATCAATAAAGTGAGGCCATACGTACAAACGAAAAGCAAGAAAAATATTTATGTAGGTTGAAATTCTCTTGGTTTTTTAACTTAAACTTTTCATTATCCCTCCAGGGATATATATAACAATTCCCGACTACGTGAAAAATTAATACTATAATATTTGTTAATATTTTACTAACATTATTCAAAAATTAAATATTACTATAAATCTTCGATATTAATTTTGATTTAATTCACAATTCTACAGTATTTTTTTATTTTTATTATGTATTTATTAAAAATTAAATGAACTATGTATTTATATCAACACACCGAGTCACTCAAAAGTTATTTATTCAATCGTTGACTGCTGGAAAAATTTCTAGGAGATTTTAAAATTAATGAGATTGATAAGATTTGCAAAAATAAATTTACCGTCCAGTGAGCAACGTCGAATAATTATTTATTCGCGTTGAACGCGCAAATAATCATTTACATGATCCGTTTTCTAGAGTATCCATTACACTACTTGCTAGCTCAAGTGTTGCAAACAGATTTACACATAGATACATGCAGATCATCTGCATCTGCTTAATTAACATTCATACATAAAAATGGAAATTTTTTTATATAAAAAATTGTAATAAATCATTTGTTTATGTCTTATTAAAATTTTCAATAACTAATAATACCTATTGACAACGAAGGAAATATAATTTTTCATGCCAAATAGATTTGATAATTTATAATAATTATATTAATAATTTTTCAATAGAAGAAAATTTTTGTTTATCAAGTTAATTAAGTTTTTTTTTTTTATTGAGTTGTTGCAGAGAATCATTTCAGTGATTTATTGTAATTTATTCATTGCATGTCTGATACTGAACTGGGATGTTGTAAATGAATTAGAAAAAAAAAATTACGATAATATTTTTTCATATATTTTTGTTTGTGATTAAAAATTTCCAATCACTGAATTATTATTTTTTTTTTGTTTGGAAACTAAATAAACAACAATTGTTTATTTATGATACTATATATAAAGCACATATATTTTATACTCTCTCCCTCTCTCCCTCCAAAGTTTTATTTTCAATGAATAACAAGCAAACACACTATTGTTCTACAATTTCTTTATGGTGAATATTGCTAATGATTTTTTAATAAATATTAAATTTTATTTTTATATTGAATAACGATATTTATGCTAATATTATTAATCATTTCTAAAAATTATTATGTATTTCTAAAAGCTGCTATCAAGCTTTCGGCATAAATTACACCGCGATTGTTATGATCAAATATAACAATTAAAATTGATGATGAACTAAATCTTGGCAGTATAAATTAATTAATTCAGGTCATGCATCATATTACTTCACAGCATTATATTTATAATTCAAATATTGCATATGTAAAGTGTATTTACAAGCTGAATCAATTAATACTAACGTGTAAATTATAAATATTTACTATAAAAAAATTTTTTTAATTTTTATTTGTTATGTTTTTTTATTAGCAAATGGGAATTTGTTCTGCTCGATAGTAGTCTAAATAACAGAGGATTTTGCCTTCGAATTTTTACATTGTATTCAGTATGTGCAATGGACGGAAAGCCTGCAACTACAAAGCGAAAGTAATCCAACTTGTGCGTTGCTTGGGGATTTACAACACATATCTACATATAAATGAAAAAGTATTTTTATATTCACTCGTGAAAGAGAAAAAGTTCGTCGAGAGCGATATGTGATAATTATTTGAACATAGAATTATCTGAAAATAAAAATGGATATGAATTAAATTTTATATTGAATATTAAATTAAATAAATTTATATATTTATAATTGTTGATATTTTTTTTTATCGCAGAATATTTAAATATAGTTGTCAATCATCGATGGATTTATCAAGTTATAATCTGAACTCACATTCATCACAGTAATCGCCAGGTATTTAACATTATATAGCAGCTCATAATTATCAAGTGATTATTTATCGGTTTTTTGAATTTATTTATTTATTAAAAAAATTAATTTTTGCATAAAAAAAAAATTTTTTACATTAAAAAATAGTTTGGAATTTTATATTTGTTTTTTTTTTATCCTCAATGCTTGGAAATATTTGAAAAATGTAATTTTTAAAAATGTCTCAAATTTTATAACTCATTTTTAGTTTTTTATTTCGCTTGCATTTGAAGGAAACTTTTAAAGAAGTTTATTTTTTTTTTATTTTTCATATATATATTTTCTATATTTCCTTGATTTACAGAGGACACTCGACGACTTTAAACATGAGTAAATTTTGTGTCTGTTCTGTAAAAGTTTATTTAAACTATACTTATAACTCTCTACTCTTCGACAGCAACTTCGGCAAAGATTTTTATTTTTAAAATTTTTTCCAACCTTTAATACTCGAAAGAATAATCAAAATAAAATTTGAACTTACTGCGCCTGTACTATTGAAAACATTGTGCTTGCGTGTAGCTTCCAACAATAAAAAAAAAAATAAAAAAACTATTCATACAATTTTTTTTATCAATAAAAATACATTAATATTTTTTTTTATTTATTCATTTCACTCTTTAAAAAAAATAACTAAATTTAAATTAATTTCAGTGCATCAATATAAAATAATCTTTTCGGTTCACTATGAATTAATATATATTTTAGAGCTTGCGAGCGCGTGAAAGTGCACGCGACAACTGCAGCCGATGCAAACAGTGAGATTGAATATCATCTGTTATCCCCCGCTCAACTACCCTATATTTGCTCGCTTACTTCAACATTCCACCAATCGTATAACACGTCTGCGCGTCCTCGTGCTTCATTCTCTACTTTATTCACTATATATTCCCATATAACATTCCCGTTATGCATCACAAAGTCATATATATTTTAGACAACGTCAGATTATTTGTTGTCTGTAGTCCTCGATCTCATTGTGCAGTCTCTCACAAAGTATTTTACTTTCATACTTGGGATGTTATCCATTGATTTACATAACTTGTAATATTTACAATTGTATAATAGTGTTATAAATATAACATTCAATATTAAATAAATATTAATTTTGTAAATTATAATCATGAATATTCAATTGAAATAATATTGATATAGAATAATATTATATAAATGAAATTGAATTAAAAATGATTTTGAGTGTGTATAATAAATCGAATTCAATTCACTGTGTGATGTTTATAATATTACGTGATTATATAATTGTGGATTGAGGTAATAATAATATGAGTTTAGTTATCAAATGCAAATGTGTACGTAATAAACTTTGGTATAATTTTGATTGATATTTGTATTATATGAATAATATTTCAAATTTTGATACGTAATTTCGAAATAATATTTAAATTATTATTTCATTGATGCAATGAATTATATTTTTTATAAATAATTACAAAAATAATTTAATATCCAGTCCCTTCGAATCAATATTTTATTTATTTATTGTTCATTTTTGTCAATAAAAATTTGCCAATGTAAATAAAATAAAAAGAAAATTTATTGGGAGAATATTAATTTTGTTTCAATATTCCTTCGTTTACAATTATTACATAATATCAATATCAATGGCGCAAAGAAAATATATATTTTTTATTGAGAGAATAAAAAATAGAAAAATATGAGCGAAGAAAAAAAAAATGTCGATTGAAAAAAATATGCAATTAATTTTCCAATGTTAAAATAAATATTAAAATATTTTGATATTAATGATATTTATAATAATATAATTTTAATAAATATTCACCACAGTGGTTTTGATATATATTTTATGTTTGCAATAGAAAAAAAATGAATTATTAAATGACCATAAAATAAATTACTCCCTTTAAATTTGATAATCAATTTTAAAAAAACAAATCGTACTTTTGTTCTGTTGTTTTCATTCAACTTTAATAAAATTAAATCGAATTCATTACTTATATATATATTTATTTATTGAACAGGAGTTATGTCGTTGTTGTTACGTAAACAAACGCAATAATAATTGTCACGTGGCAGAAGATTTACTTGTCACGTAACACCATTCCCTGTGCATGACACGTGCCCGTTTATGAAAAATAATTTTTTTTTTTAATAAATGAAATTCAAAGTAAATAATTGTTTGCGATAATTATTAATTCAAACATTCGAATCGATATATTTTATATTTCTCATTGTAAAGTTGAATAAATTTTTTTTTTTGCTTTAATTATATTTTCAAGCACTGTTGAAACTTTATTAATAATATACTCCGTTAATTTTACTAAAATGAAAATATATTATAGTTTTCAGAAATATAATTACCGTAATATTGATGATGCAGTATAATTAATTTTTAATTATTTATATGAAATATTATTTTATAAATATTTTTGGATTAGATCACTTACATGTATAAAAATGCATTAATTATTAATAAATTAAATATTATATTATCAGAAATTATTATAATACACTATTGACATTTGTTATTATTAAATTACGTATATAACATTGGTAATGAAATTTAATTAAATCTTCTGAGTTATTTATGTCATTCCATGCATCGAATTAAATTGAAAATTACAAGATTAAACTGAATACTTTTGCAATATAATTTTTTAATAATCTAAAACAAATTTTATTCAACTATTATATTAATGTATTAATAATTATGTAGTATAATACATCAGCTGTTAATAAAATATATTAATTTATTATATTACAATGAATTGTTAATGTAAATATCATTACATATTAATACATAATAATAAATATTTTATTTACATTATATTAACATATAATAAATATTCTCTGTTCTCGGATAATCAAATTGTTTTCAATAAATTCAAGTGTAATTATAAAAAGACTTAATTATAAAACATTTATGATGTAATATTTTTTCATAAGTTTAATAAAATTTTTTTTGTATTTTCTATTATATTAATTATAATTGTGGCTTCCCTTCTCGAATACTTATTTATTAAATGCCATTACGTTGGTTAAACTAAGGTTAAATGGTTTATAGTTGCTATAAATTTACTGGCTATGAGAACACTTGAATACTTTATTGTTTAATTGAATGTGCTATTCAATATCCGCCGCTTAAATAGCTCACACGAATATCCAATGGCTGATTTATATTTCGTGAATATTGTACTTATTATATTCATACATAGAAGTATGTATGCAATTGTATGGGATAATATGCATGTACGTACATAACCACACTTTCATATTATGTAGTTCCATAATTTAACACAACCAAAAAACTCCAAGTGCGTTCATTGGTCGTCAAGAAACTCGGAGCTTCAGTTCAGTTCTTGATTTTTCATTTTGTACAGTCTACAGTCTACACATTTGTGTCGGACAAGTTGGCAGCCTGACGTTTAATATATAATCAAAGATCACAGCTGGACAATAAATAATAATAAACGTTGTGAGAAATCATTGAGACATGTCGCATCAAACAGGAATAAGAGGTAAATTAATTTAGAATTAATAAATTGAGTGTATATTTCTTTGTTTTATTTATCGTAGCTGTGGCGTGACCATAACCTCAAAAATATTTTTTGCCCCTCCTATGAAAAGAAAGAAAAAAAATTTGTCATTTTGATTGATAATTTAATTTTCAGCGAACGATGCGTTAAAAAAAATATTTACCAAGTGTCGAGACGGAAAAATTCGTGTACTCAAGGTTTCAATTGAAAATGGTGAGTTGGATTTTTATTAATAAATATTCCAATAAGATAATTTATGATATTGTACGTATGTGTATACATATATATATATATATATATGTTTAATAAATATATGTGTATGTATTTATTTGTTATTTTTTGTGTGGTTTTTATATAGAGGAGCTTGCACCAGCAGCATCTTCAAAGCCTTCTGGCAAATGGCACGATGATTATGACAAAATGGTGAAACCATTGATAACTGAAAATCAACCGGCATATATTTTATATAGACTTGATACAAAATCACCAGATTCGGGATATGATTGGTTATTTATTTCATGGTCACCAGATATTGCGCCTATACGACAAAAAATGCTTTATGCATCAACTAAAGCAACATTAAAGCAAGAATTTGGCACAGCATCAATAAAAGATGAATTGCATGGTACTGTATTTGAAGATATAACACTTGAAGGTTATCATAAACATAAAAAAAATGATGCTGCACCAGCACCACTTACATCTGCTGAAGAGGAGTTGGTTGAATTGAAAAAAAGTACAATTCACACTGATTATAATGTTGAAACACGTCATCAAACATTAAGTGGTGTGGCGTTTCCAGTAACTGATGAAGCTAAACAGGCTATTACTGAAATTGGCAAAGGTGTACATGAATATGTTCAATTGAAAATTGATTTAGAGGAAGAAAAAATACATTTAGTGATGGCTTGTGATGTTTCATTAGATAAATTACCTACAAAGGTACCTGCTGATTCTGCCAGATACCATTTATATAATTTTAAACACACTCATGAAGGTGATTACATAGAAGCAATAGGTAAGTCTTGGTTATTGATAGTAAATTATTCTGTTAATATAATTTAAATTAATTGATTTTAAATAATTTTTATTTATTCATTTCATTTTATTTCTTGCAGTTTTTATATACAGTATGCCTGGATACAGTTGCAGCATTAAAGAACGAATGTTGTATTCATCTTGTAAAGCACCGTTGCTTGATCTCATTCAATCATTGGGTGTAACAATTATTAAAAAGGTTAGTATTCAAATTAATTTTGCATGTTTATTTAATTTTTCCATTCAATTTAATTTTCACTGCATGCTAAATTATCAGAATAATTTAACAGCGAAATAATATAATCAAATGAATAATTAATAATAATACTTATGTATACGCATATTTATTTTGTCTATTTCGTCTTGATATATGTATTATTTGTTTGCACTATGCTTTTTTGTTATCTGTTTGTCGACGGAGAAATTTGTGTGGAGAAAGTTAGTTGTGAAGAGCAGAAAAAAAATTTTTTATTTTATTCTTATGAATGGACATGTAAAAATCGCAGTTGGAGGTTAATAGTGGAGACGAGTTAGCTGACATGTTGGAGGATCCTCCTACGGTAAGAGAGTCGACTGGCACAACACCTGTCACCCCATCGACACCTTCGGCACCGCCCCCACATGCTTTACCTGAGAAAAAAATAAAGCATAAACGTTCGTGTGTTTTGAGTTAACCGGGTTTTTATTATGCGACGAGAAAAATAAAATAAAAAATAAAAGGCCACGTCGATGACATGTTTAAAGAAAAAAAAAAAATAATAATGGTGTTGAAGTTATTCATTATCTTGTTTTATAATTGAATCGTAATTATGTCATATCATTTATTAATGACGCACAGAGTTATTGAATCAATGTAGATTAATTTAGAATTCCTTCTAATTATTCACAGTTTTTTCAATTTTTTTTTATTATTTTGCGCACAAAAATTATCAATGTGAGCTGGAAAAAAATCAACATACACAAAAAACAATAAATATTTTTTTTTTTCTATTTTCAAAATGAAAATGAGAATCATTTATGAAATTTAGAATGGATCAATAGTTGACCAACCGTGATATGTATACCTGTTTAGGGAGAGTAATAATAAACGGTGTATTTTTCTAAATTCCCGTACAAAAAGAAAAAAAAAATTAATAAAATATCGTCAATGCGATTTTCGCTTTTGGATCAGCTTTGGCATTAAAAATATATATTATATATTTGTGTGATGTGTCTGTGGTAATGACAACAAAAATTCCATGTAGTAATTTTTATCATTATTTACTCAATATTTTTTCAAATATCTATGTTACGAGATATTCCAATTTTATCTTGAGATTAATGTTGGAGTTTTTGATGTGATCTGTCGAGATCAGAAATGAATTTAAAGTCATGCCTTCAAAACTGCTGGATTTTTTTTTTATTTCCATTATTTTGCTATCGTTTATGAAATATACAATTCTATTCAATTTATTTATCAATAAAAATTCTATTAGAATTTATCAATTCATTACTCATCAATATAATTAATGTATTTCATATTTCGTTTCTGAATCACTGTGATAAGTGAATGTTGAAAATTTTATGTATCTTATCGTCTATTAATTAAATTCTAATTACAAGTCCAGTATATCAAATATGTGAATGTGAAATTTATTCCTAGTCTTATAAACGTGATACGTACATATATAAGTTGTCGTTATTATTTGAAAGATCTTGAAGGCCTGACTTTATTATATTCAATTCAAATTAAAATTTATTAAAATTTATCGTTATATTAAAATGATGAATTTTAAAAATATAAAACAATATATTTAATTCGGAAAATAAATTTCTGCCATATGTGATTAATTAGAGTATGTTAGGTAAAATTCCATAGGCTTTAACTAATTAATGCCACCATCACCTAACAACTCTAACGTATTTCTCATTAATGATAGCTATATATATTCTTAATAGATATGTAATTATCGATCGTGATATACGTCGAATTACATTAATTAATATTATTATTCATGTCAAAATGTAAGGTCTGTTTTAAATGACTAATTCTAAATGAATTTTCGTTTTGCTTATTACAAATTGCCAAATTAAATGCGCAAATCATTATTATAATACGAATCTCAATGGAATTATTAATGATTAATGTAGTATGCGCTTTGAGCTATTAAATTTATCAATACAATGAATTTATAAATAGATATGTATTGCTAAGACTGACTGATGAGTATCATTGACTCAACAATCAAACCACTGTGTTTCCGTTGCGTATAAAATTAAAATAAATAAATAATTCAATTAATAATTAAATGATGAATGAAGAAAATGAAATCAAAAAAAAAAATTCTGGGGTTTTCGAGTATTATAAGGAAGAATGGAGTTCATGATATTATATTAAATTAATTACAATTGACGAAATTAAATAAATATTACAAATTAATATATAAAATCGTGGGTATTTACGAAATGAAAAGAAAAAAAAAACATGTGGAATGATTCAAATGGCATACTATTTTTTGTGATGTGTATTTTTTTAAACCTTGTAGATTTTTATAAAAATATTTCAAAGCAAATTACTCTGTCAAGACACAACTAACAAGAAATAAAATTAATATGTCGCGGTCTAATATTATTCAAGGGACAACAATAATTTTTTAAATTGATTTCAAACATATACGTATTAAAATTTGTTCAAATACGTATTATAATTTTAATTTTATAAACTAATTATTGCTTGTTTCCATGTTTAAGAATAACAAGGTCACCGTTAATTAATGCAATGCTAAAAAAAAATATATATATATACATATGTATCAATAATAGTGTTTACGGTCAATCATATGTTCATTGGTAAACAAAATAATTGTTGCATGATTTCATTATTATTATTAATATTATTATTACAACTATTTTTTTTTGTGTTTAATTTCATTTGTAATTCGTAATATTGTTCTCGGCCTATTCTGTAAATTTTCTCAACAATTTATCACATTCATTCGATCATTTAATTGTTGTTATCTCTTAGATTCATTATTATGAACAAATAAAATTGTATAACTTGCCAACTAATTATCCATACTGTGTATAATAAAAAAGCATTATGCAATTCAATGTGAATATTTGTTGTTTCCATTTTCCAGAGTTTATCCATCAATTTAATGGATTTTTTAATTTTTATTTGAAATTATTGGTAGATTATTAGAAATTTTATATAGGATGCCCACGAATATTGTGACAAATAATTATCATCAGAAAGGGGTATGTAAATTTAAATTAAATATAAGAGAACAATCGAGCTTACAGAATAGGCCTGAAAACATTTTGAAAAGTGTAATTAAATTAATTACATTTTAATTAAAATTCTACATGACAATGAAATAATTTTATTCATTTATTATTTATTGTTGAATGTTCGTGTGTATAGCTAGAGATAGATGATGGAAAGGAACTAAATGAAGATTACTTCCAAGAGGAACTTCATCCAAAAGTGAATTTACATCGGCCGAAATTTGCTAAACCAAAGGGTCCACCAGGAAGAGGTGCAAAACGTATCACAAAGGTCCAGGAATCGAATGAACTTGAGACATAATTTTTGTTATATTTTAATTCAATTTAATGTCATGGTCAATAACAGAATTTGGATTTAAGAGGGGAGACTGTAAATCAACTATGAAAATTCTGTGGCAATGCATTATAATATTTTCCTCATTATAATTAATTTATTTATAAATAATATCCTCAGCAGTTACAATAATGGTGAATATATTTATCAAGTATTGAATATTGTTTAATAGGGCCTATTCTGAAAGTAATTTAGAGGATTGTTAAATTTTTTTATTTACTAAGTATTGTAAACTAGAATATTTTTTATTTCATTGATAATATTGTATATGTAATGCAGTATACATACGATGAGGTAGGTCAATTTATGTACAAAACTAAAAATGATTAATTTCATAATTAATTTTGAAATTTTGCAATTAAATGCATTTAATTCATTTATCGAATTTTTTAACACATCAAACTCGGCTCTATTTTTCATGGCCTATTTTTATAGAGTCTTGAATGTTTACAAGTGTGAGAAATGAAGAGAAAAAATACAAAATATAAATCATGTATTTGTTTCAAAGAGATTATTCAATAATTCTGAATTTTTTTTAAGTAGAATAATATTTTTGCGTGAAACAATAAATAATTATCACACATAATTCCACTGTTTATTCCATTTTTTATTTATATTATTCCATTTATTCACTGTCAAGAATTAACTAAATATGTACAAAGTTGCAAAATACCAGAATAATTTTAATTCTCAAGTTAAATTATTGTTCATCTTTATTTCTTAACAAGATTTACGTTCTCGTTTGTGTCTACATCAACTAATTAATAATCTTTTGGTCTTCCAGATTGCGCAAGATTTTTATATTCATTTTCAAACAATTCCCGATCTTTTTTATGAATTAGTCTGAAATATTCATCGAATTGATTAAAACTTTGTTCACAAACATAAACCATAAATAAATGACAAACGAAAAATAAAATTAAAAAAATAATTTGATTATATCGAGAGCTAATCATTCATACTTACTCATCGCGATACGTCTTTAATGCATATTGACTATTTTGTATAGATTCCATAGACGATCCGGTTAAATATAATAAAATCGACGACATAATGCCAGCAACTGTGCCAAGAAGTGTCCCAACAACACCACCAGATATCATACCTTTAATTCCCATATTTAATTTCAATAAACTTCCAGTTATTGCACCAGCTACGATATATTCAACGAATCCATGATGACCAATGTATGCAGCAAACACTGTGGAAGATGTTCTGATATCATAAAAAAAAATTTGAATCAAGTGGATCTAGCAAAATGAATAATTGATAAAAATCATTATGAAAATGAAATATTATTTCATACGTAAATAAAAATGCGAATGCTCCAATTCTCGTGCCCCATTTGAGTGCACCTTTTCCCATTGATAAAAGAGTGGTATCAAATAGCTTTCGTTTTGCATCCATTTGATCTACAAATTGTGTTGCTTGATTGTTTTCCATAAAATCAATGAATGCCTTTTTACCGTGGAGATATGAACCTAATAATATGCCAGAAAATGTACTGATGCAAGTCATGTTTATTATTGTTAATAATTCTGGGGTTGATTTTCCATATTTACTGTAAGAGATTACAAAATAATATAGAAAAACATTTTAATTTAATATAAATTTGAGATATATCAAAGTCTAGAAGTTTGAATACAATTACTTACTCTGGTATGAATACATAACGTATTCCAGCAAGACCGACAGGTTTAGGTTCTATTAAATGTTCATAACCTGGTGTTAATACTTCGTCGTAATTCTGTTCAAAGAAACTTCCTAAAGCAATTCTACCAGCGGGTATTGCGCGAAAAAATCGTGCCATGTTTTTGAATTAATTACATGCACAAAGAGAATAAAATAAAATTCATTTGTATGTTGAATAGCAAATTGTGCTGTTGAGCAGGTAGTCCAAGTTCAATTTGCGGTGTTCCGATTTAGAAATATATCCACATGTTCAGCTGCAAAGATAAAAAAAAAAGAGAGAAAATCGAGATAGGAAGAAAGAGAAAGAGAGAGACAAAGCCGCCATGACGCGCCATCTGTGAAAATATCCGCAAGTAGAATTTATTATATATTTAGTGTAGTTATTTGCGTGTTAATTTTGTATTTGACAATTTTATTGTATTTAATTTGATGGAATAATTAAACAACAATATTTATCAATGTTATAATATCCTTGAATAACGTTTGTCGTTTTCAATTTACAATATTTTGTCACAAAGCAAGAAAGGGGTTAGGTTCAATTCGTTTTTGGAGGTTATGTACATATTAATATGTGAAATAGTTAACACAAATAAATAAATACATAAATACATAAATAAATAAATAAATAAATAAATAAATATACTTGGGAAAATGATGTCGGCAGTAATTGAGAACGATCGTGAGACAAAATGTGATGCAAATGGCAAAAATAATTCTCGAATTTGTTGTAAATTTTGTCCATCAGTAATATTGAATCAAGGAGCAACAACACTTGTAACTCATGAGGTAAATAAATAATATTTTTTATTTCCCTTCAATTTTATCATTAATAAATGATGAGTATTGTGTATTTTATTATTGGAAATTATTTTTATTATATTTTTAGTTTATTCTTCCACATATGCATCCGAAAAATAAAGATGATGACGGCCAAGTTGATACAATAAATGATTATTGGTTAGTGGAAGATATGTATACATTTGAAAATATAAGTGTAACAAAAACAGTGGATAATATTAAATATTTAGCATGTGCTGATTGTGAAATAGGACCAGTTGGTTACATGGATTTAGACACGAAAAAATCATACGTTGCTATTTCACGTGTTTTATATAAAGATAAAACATAGAAAATAAACAAAATAAATTAAGATACAAATCTTGTCTAAATGAAGTAATAACAAATTTGAATAATAATTTATACAAAATCTTTCGATTGATATTTAATAATGAACTTCTAATGATGAATTGAAAGATGATCATACATAAATCTAGTATTTTATATTCATAATACAAATGAGATTTTCAGCACAAATAAAAATAATTTTGTATAATTATTAATTATCAAAATATTGACAAAAAAGCCCGCTCCCGGGTGGGCTCGAACCACCAACCTTTCGGTTAACAGCCGAACGCGCTAACCAATTGCGCCACGGAAGCAACTGATGTGTAATTTTCTCAATTATTACTGCTCCAAAATATAAAAATTCACAAAAAACTACTATAAAATTGAAAAATACATCTGAAAAAAAAAAGATTAAATTTTCGGCATCCAAATTATAACATAATAACATAAATAAACTTCATCAAAATCACTTTTCAAATATCCAAATGATTGTATCGACAGTGATAAACTTGCCGCCATTTTTAAAGATACTCATTATTCCCCTAGGTGGCAGCACCATTGTATTTGTAGAAACTGCGTTTCTAATTTTTGCAGCAAGTAACAAACCACTCCATCAAATATTCAGTCATTCTACTGTAACGTATGTACATTAAAATAATTAATACCAATTAATCTACGCCAATTAATATTAAAATTCAATTCTTCACATCCTTAAATGAAACATCAAAATATATATTTCACCCGATTGGCGCAGATTGAAAATGAAAAAAAAAAAAAGGTAAACGATTGTTTCTAGATATGCATGAGATGATAAAATCCCCAATAGAGTTCACAAGGGGGTCCATTATACACTCCAGCAAGGTTCCAAGGTCTAAACAGATCGATTAACAGACCAATTTGCATTTAAGCGTAACTAACTTAATGCAGACTATACAAAGATGCATTTATGCAAAGTTGGCGTTGCGATTTACAAATAGCCATTTCACCTGAGAATCTATTTAACTTAATAGAGAATAAAATAAAGATAGAGCGCATATAATTTCTATTCATTCTGTAAGAAGAAAATTTTTACCTCAGTATATTCACTCACAAATTGTCAATAATTACTAATTTATTCTGAAAACATGCACGAACTTAATTATACTTCAAATTAAATTATTATTTATTTATATATTTATCTTTATACATGGATATGTATATCATATGGATATACATATAGGTAAAATGAAGATCTTTGTCGGTTTTCACAGAAAATAAATACAAATGACCATCAAATTTTTTGTACACTTGAAAATTAAGACACATAACTCATTAGGTGTTGATAATGAGTGTCTTAAAAGAGTTAATTAGCTCTAAAGGTTAGTCAATTGTCTTTTGTTTGTGGCCCTTTGAGATATATCAGGTGTCCTACAAGTTTCCATTTGAGTTAATAATATCATTGGAATTAATGAATAGCCAAAAGAATAAAATTTTAAGTATTTTTAAAATATTTTATTAATATAAATTAAATTTCTTTTGGTAGGATTTATATTAAGGATTGTACTCTAGTGTCTTAATTAAATACAAATCTTTCTTGAGTATTTGATCTTTGATTATTTATATAAGATTTTATAAATCAATCTCCAGATGACAAAGCTAGAAAAGAAATTTTTAAATTAATAACAACAAAGAAATAAAGAGTAAAATTTTATTTTGATTGATAATTTATCTTTTATATTTTTCCCTTTTATTTTTATTCAATAAATAAATTTATCTGATTAGTCTAGTTAATTTGCCATTGTTTATTCCAGAGATATATATTAATTAATGACACTTTAATTGGGAGATATATAGTGTACATTTATTTGTCCACAGATTCGTGTTGATAGAATTTATTTCTCTTTAATTTTTTTTTTCTCATTGTATTAATTTGATATATATTTAACTTTGGAAATTGCGTTAGGATGATTGGCACGGCGGTTTATCTTCTCATTATACATATATATCAAGAACAGACAGGTCAGTGCACACAACTCGAGCATGCACATCTGATATAGTCACTCAAGGATTTATGGGCGACTCTGATGGTTCATTTAGTGCTGACATGGACACGAAGTCTTGGGCGTTTTCTCATGTGGCAATATTTTTTGATGCTCAATATATATTCACACAATACATTTACACACACAAATATAAATATACATATTAATTATTTACACAGAGATTCATAATAAATAATAAAAAAAATTCCATAAAGAAGAAAATAATATATAAATAAATATAAATATAATATATAAATAATATATAAAAATAATAAATAAATAAATAAATATAAATATAGAATATAAATAATATATGAAAATAATAAATGAATAAATAATAATAAAAATAAATATAAATAAATATATAATTAATATATAAATAAATATAAATATAATATATAAATAATATATAAAAATAATAAATAAATAAATATGAATAAATATGAATATAATATATAAATAAATATAAAATTAATATATAAATAAATATAAATATAATATATAAATAATTATAAAAATAATATATAAATAAATATAAATATAATATATAAATAATATATGAAAATAATAAATAAATAAATAATAATAAAAATAAATATAATAATAATAAATGAATAAATATAAATACAATATATAAATAAATATAAAAAAAAAAATGATTAGTAACAAAATATACAGAAGAATAATTGTCAAAAAATTAATATTATGATGCGAATAATAATAGTGAAATTTATAATATTAATATATTTATTTTATTTATATATTTAATATTAAATAAATATTTGTATTTATTTGTTTATTTATTATACATGGCAGCGGATAGGATGAAACAAATTTTTCATCGGTCAAATTTGATTTTCTATTTCACGCTTCGGGACAATCTAATAATTTACGTTTGTTATTAACTTTCCGCATGCGAATACTCGTAACGAATGGCAACTATCCGGTAGTACATAAAGACAAGCATTATGTTACGCTGTTGGCGATCGCTGCAAGCGGAATATGGTAGACATATACACACACTGCATATTTATATGTATATATATGTATATAATTCGCACAGAAGAGAGAGATATACTTTCGCACGGTGGTATATACAATCCAATAGCAAAGTGAACAGTTTATGCTTTCACCAGACAGAATCATCAAATAGATAAATGATTACCATGATTACATATTTACTGCAAGCCATTAAAGTCCAGTGTATTCATATAGTATTAAAAAAAATAAAAAAAATAAAAAAAAATTTTTTTAAGAAGAAAAAAAATTTTTTTTTTATTATTATCAGATAAATAATAATAAAAAGATGAATTTTCCAACATCGTGGGCAGTCCGAATCTATCCAAGTTTCCATGAACGATTTTATAGATGTAATATATAACTATATGAAGAAAGTATTTATATTGATTCCCACGTTTTGTTTCAATTTATTTGAATAAAATCATAGGTATTTTAAATATGACTGAGAAAGTGTTATTTAAGGAGATTAAAGTGTAATTTGACGATTAACCATTTAATATACACGCATATATATATCTGGATACATAGATAAAATAGAAGAGAGATGACAGGTGCGTTGAGAATAATTTTACTTTTTTTCATAAAATTTTTTTTTTTTTTCCTATTTATATATTAATGTTTTTTTTTTTTATGTATATTAACCCATCGTGAATCGTAAAGTATGACAGGTATACGAGGAGAGATCGTGCATTGGGGCGTCGCAAAATAATTTTTTCTCATCGTAAATGCATCGAAACAATTTATAATATTTTCTACACACATACACATATATTTACTGTACATATACAAATGCATTTAAACATTGAAGTCGGTTATATGAAAGACTTTTCAAAGTCGGATCAGTGAGCTTGAGCACGAGCGTTCTCAACATATCTCACGATAATCCATATATATATATATATATATATATATGGTGTATATATCTATGAAAAGATTAGAGGCGTGCGCAATTTCCATTAGCGTATCGCGTTGATGAAGGCGACGAGTTGCGAATCGTCTATGGAGGTCTCTCTGTGTCTCTTAGCACCTATATATATACATACATATACACATACATATGTATATATACACCTTGTTGCAACGACATTATCGTAAAGTGAAATAGAAAGAAAGAAAAAAAAAAAACAAAATTAATTTAATTCTATCTTTGCAAATAGGTCATTAAAACTGGCGATTAATTTACTTGCACATAAATATATTTTTATTTATTTAATTATTTATTCATTTTTATATTGTTATTTATTCATTTTGCTTGAATTAATAATGATAAATATCGCGGATAATATTTATTTGTAACCTTGATCAGCTGCGACAACCGCGGTGCGATAGTAATACTGTAAATATTTATATAATATAGTGACGCGGGTGTGCCACGCCCGATGTATACAACAAATCCGTCGCCTTTCTAGCCCTAACAAACGTAGGTATATATATATATATATATGTATACATATGATATTAAAACGCGTTTGTACTCGTGCCAGTGAACTGAATCTTGGTGCATTGTGCAATTTAATTTGTAGTGCAACCTTGGACGCCATAAAACCTCACAACGACCTCACCGTTAATTGCCTTCTCCGCCCCTGTGTATGTTCAACAATTTGCTATATATACACATCAAATACATTGTGTATACATACCGATATATATTTATACATACATAAATGACGATATATCGATCACGTATGTTATTGCTTCCATGAGAATATTATATTAAATTTTTTTCTATCTTTTATATTTTTCCCTTTTATTTTTATTCAATAAATAAATTGCAACTCCTTGATACACACATTGTGTTGATAAATTTATTGTATGGGTTATTAGTGATAGAAGACTAGGAAAATTTATAGAAAAATAAAAACAGTTAATTAAATACGTAATAATTGTGCGAGTTTATTATGAACAAGTATAAAAAAAAAAATTTTTTTTTCTCTTTATTTATTCGACATTTTCCAAGTTCTATTCTGACCTCGTGTGTGTTTGTGATATTGTTTTTTTTTTTGTTATTGCTCATTATCATTGTTACCGTTTTAAAAGACACTTTAGTCTTTTATGTATCGTGAGAAATATGACACGCTTTTATACATATTGTTTTTAAATTCAATGACGGTGTCATATATTACACAATCGAAATTGTGGACGCACATTATAACGTTATGAATTTTATTATAATTATTTTTTTGTTTATTTATATTCATCTTTACCGTTTTATATTTATTTATACTTGCACGAATATATTTATAATGAAGTATATAACTATATATGAATCTCACCCGCACCTATATATGGAGGATAAACGATTTTTAATTGCATCGCACGTCGAGATTGACTTTCACGTATCAAACTGTTCAACGCATCGCAAATATTGCAAGTGTGAAAAAATCATGTATATATACATGGATTTATTAAGTTATAGGTATACCTACATATGTGTATTATGTATATGTTAGAGGTAATGTGAGGAAAAGGATAGAGGGATATATATAAATAGAGAAAATAGATTAGCGCGTGTACCCATGCGCCAACAGACAGGAGAATTATTAATCAATAACTCGATTTACCGGGTCAAAATGTCACGGATATGCAGATCACGATGGGGTCAATACTTATATGTAAAAACAAAAAAAATATATATATATAAAAAAATAAGTTGGAAAGAAAAATAATAAATTAAGAAAATTATATATATAATATTTAGATTTTTTATTTGCAATAATTATATTAATATGGATAATGTTCATGATCTTGCAGCTTTCCGAAAGGATTTTCTGTAAATAAATAAAAATGTCAAATCAAATCGAGACTGCTGTAGTATAAATAAAAAATATTGTAAATAAATATTTAATCCGGATAATTATAATTATATGTCTTAAAAATTTGCTACCAACTATCATTTCTCCATACTATTTAACGATGATGAAAATTAAACATTTAATACTAAAGTGTGTGTGTATATATATACATGCTTGTCATTTAGACTTTGCAAAGAGCTTTGATATTGTATTGGCTTTTTTTTTTTTCAAAACAAGTAATAGTAAAAATTAAAATAAAAAAGAACCGGTTGTCTTTGGTTAATCTTCATGCGAATGAACGGCACACATTATATTCCGCATTATTACACTATATATAAATAGATAAATAGATAAATAAATAAATAAATAAATAAATAAATAAATAAATAAATAAATAAAAAAATTAATATATGTATAATGTTAAAAGTGAGGATAAAACTATTCACGGAAATGCGTATTGTCGTAGTGGAATACTGTGGCGAACGTCGTGCCGCGTTAATTTACATAAGATAACGCGTTCAATGTGCAACAAGGTAGGCACGAATAGAAGGGCTCGCGAGAGATGTTCGGGGACCACCGTATCGTAAAGATCGAACGCGCCGATATTGCACACGCCGCTGCATGCAGGTCAGCAGGAACAAGAGAGGCATAACACAACAGAGAACTGCACACATATGTATCTATACACATACGTAAATATATCTATACATGTCTAGAGAGTAAAGAAAAAGGATCTAAGAGGCGAATGTCCGCCCCTTGTGAAGAGCATATTCTCTCATTTTTCCTCTCACTTCGACAGAATCTTCTTCTTCTTTCTCCAATTTTTTTTTTTTTTTCTTTTCCTATTTTTATTCATTTTATTTATTTTATTTATTTATTTATTTTTTTCTTCCTCTTATCCTTCTTTTATTTTCTCCACCATTCTGCGTTTACTGCAGCGGTGAGAGCGACATTGCTGAGTCGATGAAACTGTAAAGTACCTTGTCCGAGACTTCCTTGTGGGCAGAGCGTTGAGAGTCAGCCCGCAGCCATTCGTTATATGGATGGGGATTCGTGACGACTAGAGAGTCTTCCATTCTAGCCATGAGAGTACTACATGAACACGATAGAGTAGTAAAGTAATTTATTTGAGAGGGGAGAGGACAATAATAAATGACAATGTCGTGGTAATTTTACTTTTTTTTTTTCTTTTTATCATTTTTTTTTTCAATTTTAATTT